>CP092886.1:3483370-3539661 GCA_030710605.1 Cordylochernes scorpioides
ATTTTCTTTATTATCATGACCTTGAAGAGCTATGATATAAAGACACCCTACCTCTATTACCGTTTAAAGATATTTCAGAATCTCCTCAAAAAAGAAGCTTCTAATGCTCACATAATTTATCTACCTTACTAACAACTCTGTATATAATGTACATGTTAATTCTGTATATTCATAAAATATAATATCAATACGAGAATTTTTTCTAAAAAAATCACTCCAGGTATGCAAGTTGGAAGCAGAATCTTCAATTTTTAAAATGAATACAATATATATATTTTGAAATATTATACAATATATATATTATAAATAAAAATATGATATTTTATGCTGATTTTGATTATCTTGAGGATTATGATATGGTAATGCAGTCATGGTTAAAATCTTGAAAGTATAATAATAAAAATAGTTAAGATTATAAATAGCTTTAATTGAGATTATGGAATATATAAAACATAATTTAATAAAAGTACTGCCCGGCTTAAAGCGTAAGAATAATAAAAATAAACTTATTCACATAATTTACAAACGGTTTGAGCCGGCCATCGGGAAACAACAACAATCGGTTTTATAAAGGGAAATTCCCGACATCTGGTGGTAGATTTAACAGAATGGTTTAATCTATGAGATTATAATTTTTAAATAAAATATTTTTAGTATAGATTCAGTAGGGATTGGATGTTTGCTAGAATCGTTTTAATAAATGTTTGTTAAACAAACTTTTACTCGGGTAAAAATCGGGCGAAGCCGGGAACATATATATGTTTGTCGGCTATGCACGCCCTCAATATTTAACTAATCTCGCTGAAATTTGAACAGGACAGAGAGTTTTTTTGTCGCACTTTAACCAAGAAAAATTATATTTAACCAAGTACTGAGCAACAATATTTTTTTTGTCAGAAATGATGATGACAATATTGCTGTATCATGCTTGATTGCATTTAAAAAAATCTTTTGGGGAATATTCGCTAAAGCAGACCACGGGCGAAGCCAGATAATGATTAATAGTAGGCAGGAACAAAATTCTACCAGCGAAACATTCACTCGAGCAGAAGACACACGAAGCCAGGTCATCTCTATATATAAAATATCGTTTCTCGGCCTTTTGGCTAAGATCATGTAGTATATCTCTAGATATTTTTATTTATGTATATCTTTTTAAAAATCAATTCAGTAGAGAGTGGATATGTTTTTGCTCGAAAAATAAATTTCATATATTATTTAAATATTTGACGTAACGAATATAATTATCATTATTATCATAATATTCTGTGTGTTCCCGAATATTATTATCAATAATATTCGTTAGGCAAACTTTCACTCGGATAAAACCCGGGCGAAGCCGGGTACACATCCGCTAGTAGTATATATAATTGTTAGCTGTATATATACTGAATGTAATATTTAAGTCAAAGATACATTTCTTTCATTGGCCTTGTAGAACGAGAGTGGTGTACGCGTGCGCGCATGTTTTAGTGAACAAAATCAAACATCCTCGATAAATAGAGGCGAGTTTCCCCTCGAAATATTGGAACAATAAAATAATTATAAATCCTATATATGCATCTTTATTGAATATATATATATTCGCTTTTTAGGTATCGGAATATATCTATAAATATATATATCTGAAAATACATCTAGAAAGTTCCTAGAGCTCTCTCTATCTCTCGAGAGTACGAATGTATATCAATTAAAGGGTTATTTTAGCAATTTTGAAGCAATATTTTAAATGTGGTTTTTGCACATTGAATATTGTTATTGCATAACTGAAGCTCTTGCCATCTAACGTGACGTTGCTGCAGAAGCGCTGTAATTGGCCGCCGCAGTGTAGTGAAGCTTTAGCAATTCAATTCCCCTCCTGGGATCGCAGCAGCTGTTGTCTCTTTACATGTTTTATAAATATTGGGGGGAATGGAACGGAACAACATTGGTGGGAACATTGCTATTATTGTAAGAATAAAAAAAAACGTTATATTTTTTATATATAACAATATTCATTTTTTTTGAAAATAGAGCAATCCATAAATAAATCTTTAATTAAAAAGGCATATATTGGATCAAAATATCATTTATTTAAACAATATTTCAGTTGGCTGAACGCCAACCGTTATCAAAGTGTTATAACATTTTAAAGTGTTAAATTGAAATTTTAATTAAATTTAAAAATATTTATATTCATACACATTTATTACCGATATTTCTCTTGTTTTTTCGATGTTTCACAGTTTTTATTCTACAATTAGTTCCATACATTCTACAACATTGTGTGATTAACAAACCCAATGGGTAACATTAGATCTTTTTACAATATTATAAGATTACAGATTGATATTTTTATATGAGAATGGTAACTTCTCTGATCGTGTAACCGAAAGTTGATATTGAAAATATATTGAAATAAGTGAAAATATTAGTCTTCCGCGGATAAGTTTTTCTTTTAAAGCATTTTAATTCATAAATTTCTAGAAGTAATTTATCCCCAGGTGCCTGATATTTTAACTTCGATATAGAAACAAGGGATCATTTTATCGTACTACATATCTATATATTCAAATAGGTCAACATCATATTTTTAAAAGAAAAATTCAAAGTGATTTCCAAAAGGTAATTAAAAAAATACTTCAAACTATTCATAAATTATGAAATATCAAAAAACCTTGCGCAATATGTCTCTTTGCTTTATCTTTGCGCAAGGTTTTTTTTTATATTTTATAATAGTAAAGGCCAATTTTACTATATTGTAGCATAGAAACCAAGTCTTTGTATATCTGGAGATGTGAAAGTATTTATTGATGACGTCACAGCGACCAGTCGACAAATATTAGCAAATTAACCAAACTATCTACAGCTAAGGAATCTTGAACAAGCAAGCAAAGAAATATTTTTATGATGATTTTACAAATACAGAGTAATATATTGTTTTGAAAATAGAGCAATCCATAGATAAATCTTTAATTAAAAAGGCATATATTGGATCAAAAAATCATTTATTTTACCAATATTTCAGTTGGCTGAACGCCAACCTTTATCAAGGTGTTATAACATTATAATGTTATAACAGGTTGGCGTTCAGCCAACTGAAATATTGGTAAAATAAATGATTTTTTGATCCAATATATGCCTTTTAAATTAAAGAGTAATATATATTTTTATAATCTGTTGAATATTTTCATTGAATAATATTAAATTATTTCTTCGCCACAATATTTTAATATTCATAAATGGTTCACAGAATTACCTCTATCAATTGTCTCGAAGAAAGGTAGCAATTAGTCGAAACTTGAGCTAAAGAAATGTTGTTAAAATATTCAAACTTCATTTTACAATATCGAGGAGAGAATTAATTTAAAATGTAAGGAGTTCATTGGTTTCGTAGAAAGGTCTTCTTTAATTCAATAAAAAAACGGCGAACAAATTTTTAAAAATCTACAAAATGTTCCAGAATTAATCAAGATTCCTATTTTAGGAACGCCAGAAAATATTCAACAAAACACCGCGGTTATTCCTACACACCACAAGCAAGAAAAAGGTGGAGAGATTATAAAAATAGATTTGAAAAAATAAAAAGATCAATGGAGAAATAATGAGAGGTCTTATCGAGGAAACGCCCTTTTTTCTTTAAAATATCATTTTAGAAGTAAGGAGTCGGCACGCAGGGGCGTTGTCTTCTCCGCGGACATCGTGGAAACATGAATTGGGCCATTCCTTCTCACACTCCCTACACTATAATGAAAATTAGTGAATATTTCTCTCTCTTAGTTAATTAATTATGTGAATTAATAAATATATTTTGAAAAATCGAAACCCATATAAAACAACAACAACAAAAACCTTTATTTAGACAATATTGTCTTACAAGGGGATTCCCCTAAAAGGTTATTCTATATACAGTTACGAGCGTCATGCGTTTTTAATTCTTCAGTTTTCATCTCTGTCACTGTTTGCTTTTTTTTTTTGGAATGGCGCTCTCCTATTGGTTGGCTACGATCACGCCACCTTTGCCCCCCCCCCCCCCCCCATCATGCCCCCCCACTCGCTTTGTTGTTTTTGTAACTATTGTGTTGGAGCGGGTCGCTTTTTAAATAAATGCATATATTAGTTAATAACTAAATGGAATCCTCTCTTTCTTTTACCCAGTAAGAAACGCCTACGGAAGCCAACAGTACATAGACAGATAAAGCAAATAGGCTATAGTTATTAACTAATATATGCATTTATATAAGGCGCCAATTTATAATTGTAACAAATAGTATTTGAATCAAAACATTCAATCGGGTAAAACACGGGCGTTGCCCGGGTCATTCGGCTAGTATATGTACATAAGTGAGGAGGAAAAGCAATTTAGAGGGGAGGGGAGCAATCAGCCGTTGTCTGTGGAGTTGAGCACTTCTTCTCTCATTTTATCAATCGCCTTGAAAAATTTAAAATATTTATAAACAAATGTTCTATCCAGCAGGAAAGTAGTAAAATTTTATATACATGCTGTTCATTATAGTGAGTTAGCCCCGAAATTTCGCGAATTTTCAGTCTCTTTTCCTGTAAGAATGGCCAATGGAATAGATAATGGACCAAATTATCTTGGATGCCAGCATTGCAGAAATAGCAATTTAAAGGGTCGCTGTTCCAAAATCCCGTGATATCCTCGCTGAAAAATAGCCATAGAATCCTTTGACGGGCTATAAATCGTTTAATTTTCAAAGGGAGGTTTGATAGTAAGTAATCGAAACCCATATATAGAGCTTTAATTTTAAAAAAAATCATATATTGAATCAAAAAATTATTTATTTCCCAATATACCAGTTGGCTGAATGCCAACCTTTTTCAAGGTACAATACATTTATGTAAAAAACAAACTCAGCACCACATAGCGTCTATAATATCAAGTTTTAAAACTTTAAACTATATTTTCTACTAACATTATGTGATTCTGATTTGTTGTTTACATAAATACATTGTTGTACCTTGAAAAAGGTTGACATTCAGCTAACTGAACTATTGATAAATAAATCATTTTTTGATTCAATATATGCCTTTTAAATTTAAAAATCTATTCATGGATTGCGCTCTATTTTCAAAATATATTTATATAAAAAATAGACACTTCGGCCAGTTAGAGTTTTTTATTTTCTCAACGTTTCGACAAAAATCTTTTGTCTTCGTCAGGAGAAGTAAATAAAATAAAACATTTGGCAAGGCGTTAAAAATTGTTTCTGAGGTTTGCAAGGGCGTTCTCACGTGATTCTTCGAATTTAGCACAACATCTAAAGCGCGAGTCAAAAACAAATATTAAACTCGTCAAAGACTATGATCTTGGAAATAAAAATATATAATAATAAAATTATAATAAATTAAGTAAAAATAAATAAATAAAGTAATATAATAATAATAATCACAAAGATTATTATATATATTTATAATTATTATGTTCAATTTTTTATCCAGCTTATTAACTACTTTTTAAATTTAAAAATGAAGCATATTGTTGCGGAATATCTTCAAAAGTATTTATAGTTCTTTTCCCAAATTCTCGTGATACCCATCCCTCTAAAAATAACCTTTCCTTTTTAAATTTTATATTCCTATGAAATATCTCAATATCATTCCAATCTGGCCTATGTCCTGAAAATAATGCATGTTCCCCCAATTTTGCTTAACGCCTATGTTACACAAAAGGCAGGTGATAAAATCTCTTGTACAAAGAGCCAAACAGGTATGTACAGACCAAGATATTTATAAAAAAGAGATAAAGAAAATTAGAGCGGAGTTAAAACAATCCGAATATCCAGTTGGCTTCATAAATAAATGGATTAGAAGATATGAAATAGATAGGCAAAATTTGAATAGAACTACAGAAGGTTACAATAATATAATAATTCCTTATATTAGAGAAGTTGATAACGAAATATCTAGAATTTTGAAAAAATGTAAATATAATATTTGGTATAGTACTGGGACAAAAAGGGAATTTTTAACTAGAAATAACATAATGAAGGATAACATAGGTACATCAAAACCAAATAACGTAATTTATGGAATTAAATGCACAGAATGTGACAAAATATATGTAGGAGAAACCGGCCGAAATTTAGAGACCAGAATTAAGGAACACCAACAGGGTTTATTGGGGAGAAGGGCGTTAAGCAAAATTGGGGAACATGCATTATTTTCAGGACATAGGCCAGATTGGAATGATATTGAGATATTTCATAGGAATATAAAATTTAAAAAGGAAAGGTTATTTTTAGAGGGATGGGTATCACGAGAATTTGGGAAAAGAACTATAAATACTTTTGAAGATATTCCGCAACACAATATGCTTCATTTTTAAATTTAAAAAGTAGTTAATAAGCTGGATAAAAAATTGAACATAATAATTATAAATATATATAATAATCTTTGTGATTATTATTATTATATTACTTTATTTATTTATTTTTACTTAATTTATTATAATTTTATTATTATATATTTTTATTTCCAAGATCATAGTCTTTGACGAGTTTAATATTTGTTTTTGACTCGCGCTTTAGATGTTGTGCTAAATTCGAAGAATCACGTGAGAACGCCCTTGCAAACCTCAGAACAATTTTTAACGCCTTGCCAAATGTTTTATTTTATTTACTTCTCCTGACGAAGACAAAAGATTTTTGTCGAAACGTTGAGAAAATAAAAAACTCTAACTGGCCGAAGTGTCTATTTTTTATATAAATATGAATGCCGGCCAGGCAACCTCTATCTTTTCAAAATATATTTTTTTTATTCACATAATTACTTAACTAACAGAACAGAACCCTTCCAGCGGTTTCGCCAATTTAATCTACCAAACCAGGGGCCGGTAGAAGGATGGTCTAAACCGTTGGTTTTCGACCGCTACGATCCGGGTTCGATTCCCGCATTGGGAACGTTTTTCTGTTAAAAAAATAATGCTCAAATGGCCCCCGATTCTTGCAAAAGTCCAACCCCACCAGCGAATGCAAGTACCAAACGGGGCTCTGGCACATTGGTAAGTGCAAAGTCTAATTGCTTTTCACATGTGTAGACATGTGGTGCACTTACAGTAAAAGCAGCCTCATACTTCTATCCAGCATGATTATCATGGCCTGTACCAGGTGTACTAGGGATAAACAAAATCTATAAAACCGCTTCTTAGAGCTCTAATACTGTATTGGACGATTCTGCATATATATTCTGCAATGAAAGGTGGAATTCTAGAAATGGTATTCAAACAACTATGGACATAAGGTTTTAGGACAGCAGAATTACAAATAAATAATTGCATCGAGCAATTCTCTTCCGCAAACTATAAGGACAAGCTTTAGGCTATAAGCTTAATTAGTCCTAACTCTATCCTTGTACTTAAGGTATGTGGAAGAGCATTGTTCGATGCAAATATTTATATGTAATTCTGCTGTCCTAAAAGCTTATGTCCATAGTTGTTTGACTACCATTTCTAAGATTTCACCTTTCATTGCAGAATATATAAGCAGAATCGTCCAATACAGTATTAGATCTCTAAGAAGCGGTCTGGTAGATTAAATTAGCGAAACCGCTGGGAGGGTTCACCACTGATGAGCCAAGCCTTTCCAATAAGATGTAAAGACCTTCCCACAATGCACCATATTCAAGACCAAAGAGGCCTCACCAGAGCATCTCTTGGAATATATGGGAGCCTCAAGACAGGACCTGTATTCCAAGATTGTTAATCTATAAATTCAGTCTCCAAGACTTTGTATAATTATACAAAAGACTGAATAGATTTGTGTCAATATTTTTTTTTTAGCCCTGCGCTACTAAAAGCCCATAGTTCCAATAAATATTATTTAATATTTGTGGTGCACAAAATGGTGAGTTGTAAAAATCCTATTTTTTACCAATAGTCTTTTTTTTATATAACCCTGCACCTCTAATAATATCATAATGCCAATTAAACATTATCTGAGATTTGTGGGAGACCACATGATGTTTTGTCAACTCTATTTTGTAACAATATTTTTTTAATAAAAATTCGAAACTATCATGGAACTGTAAGATTCTTTTAAAAATTAAACAATTTCTACTGTGCTTACTGCAATGGAAAAATCAATAGGAGGGCCTGGCTCATCAGTGTTGAACCCTCCCAGCGGTTTCGCTAGTTTAATCTACATACCGCTGTTATATTGAATTTTTCGGTTTTCATTTTATAGTGATACTGATGCTAGAGACTCCTGGAATAAGTATTCTAGATTAACTATGGACATAAGCTTTGAGGACAGTATAGAAATACATACAATTATAAATATATAATAACTGATGAGCCAGGCCCTTCCATTAATTTTTCAATTTCAGTAAGGGCAGTAGAAATTATTTAATTTTTAAATTAATTATACTAGTCTATAATAGTTTCGAATTTTCATAACAGATGGCGCGCTAATGTATCATAATATAACGTCCTATAGTGCCAATTAAGCCCTATCTAAGATGTGTGGGACACCACTTATTCACAAGAGTTTAATCCAGTTGTGTCCAACTTCAAGGACGCTCTCCATCCCTCTCAGGTACTTTACTTAATTAATTTATTATTAACTGTCTAATCGAGATAATTAATTGTTAATTAATTTCTATTTTGAGATAGACAAACTAATAATGTGGTCGCGCGCAGGAAACCTTTTCTATATAATTAATTTAATCATTTTTAATTATCTTAAGGTAAGGGGACATTAATAAAGTAATTTCTTATTAATTAAGAGAGTTATTAAAAAAGACGGATTAATATTTTGATTGGTCGTAGTATAATCTTTACACTTAATTTAATCATTTAATTATTTTGACTTGGAAAATTTAATAAAGAAGTTGTAGAGATTCTCAAAATTAAAGTCAAATTAAAACCTTAAAATGTCATGTAAGTGAGAAGGTTTATTATTTATTTTCTTTTAGTACTTCAGATTTACTCCTGGAGATAGTTCTCTAAAAATAGGTTAAGTAAATTTTACGACTACTTATATAGAATGCACACAAATGCATATTTATTAAGACCACCGGTCTTATAAAGATACACCGTAGGAAGGAAGCATAGATGAAGCTTCTATACTCCAGGAAGCAGAACCTAACAACAGCCTCCAGTTCCGACGCATGTCCAGTGGCCAGAGAATCTACGGTGCATACGTCAAGGTTAGCGTATCACTGAAAAGGCGTGTGTGGAATCAGCCGCGTTCCAGTCTTCGCTTTCCTCATCCAAATGGCCAACGACATTCGGCGAATTCATTAATCTCCTCCGAACGATGACTGCGGCCTTGTAAAATTTATATAAACCAAAACCTTGATCAAACATCATTGTATTCATTCAGCTATATAGAATGCTCTTGTTCTTCTAAAAATAATGATAATTGAAGAACCACACTGGTATGGGAGATGATGATTTTTGCAGATGATGATGATGATAAAATACACTCATAGATAAAACTTAAGGAAGTATAAATCATTTGATGTCGCCAGTCGTCTCTTTCTTTTTAAAGGAAAGAGGACATTTTGTTCACACTGGTTATCTCGTGTTTCTTCAATAAAGGTCATTTTGTTTTAAATATCTTTCAGAGTTATTGTGCATAAATACCGATTTACTGCTAAAAGGTACAACTTCCTTGAGTTTTGTCTAAGAAGCAATTTGTTCACACTTTGTCTCGTGTGTCTTCAATAATAGTCACTGTATATCAATTATATTTCAGATTTATTGTCTGAATCTATATATTCAATATAACTCCGCCTTTGCCGGTCCCAAGCCCGGATGAAAAAGGAGGAGTGGGAGCAGTAACAAGCTCACTAAAAAACCTGAGCTCAGCTGGCCCGGCTGATAGTACCCTGTAAGGGCCCCTAATCCTGGGATACAGGATGAGCAGCATTTGTACTCCATGTTAAGAGCGGCTGCACATGGCGTCTGTTCCTCATGTCAGAGGTGGCCATTTCTTTTGGAGCTAAGTCAGCCTGCCACTAAGTAGTGCTCCCAGTCTTAATGACAAAGGCAGAGGCATTCTACTTCACCCAGTGTGGAGATAAGAAATAAACAGAAGAAGATATATGCACGCTAAAAGATACAACTTTCCTTAGTTTTGTCCATGAGTGTATACATGGTTTAGGCTATAATAACACAGGTCTACAAAAAAAACTTTATTTTTTGCACAAGAGAACCTGATGGTGTTTCTAGTGTAACTTTTCATGCTGAACTCAAAAATCTAATCAGAAATTTCCCATCACCCATGGTTTTTGCCTTACGGTCTTTTTTTAGTATTGGGATAATACATGCATCCAACATGAAAGAGACTTACGAAAACATGAAACTGCTTTTGAAAAAGATAGAATATGAAAGATACGGTTGGAAAATATGCAGCGATTTGAAAGTCGTTGCTCTCTTGCGTGGATTACAGCTTGGATATACAAAATTTTGTTGTTTTCTGTGTGAGTGGGATAGCAGAGATAGGGAAAGGCATTACATTTAAAAATATGGCCAAACCGTAAAATCTTTACTCCAGGATATAAAAATATTGCAAATCTACCCCTGATCGATTCAGAAAATATTTACTTACCACCATTACATATTAAACTGGGATTAATGAAGAACTTTGTCAAGGCAATGGATCGAAATGCCAGTGGATTTGCCTACCTAAAACAAAAAATTTCTAGTATAAGTGAAGCGAAGATTAAAGAAGGCATTTTCGTTGGAACTCAGATTCGAGAATTTCAGCAGGATGGAAATTTTCAAAATAGTTTGAATGAAGTTGAAGCAGCAGCATGGAATTCCTTTAGAAACGTTTGCAAAAACTTCTTAGGAAGTGTCAAGGTTGAAAATTACCGAGACATAGTTAATGATCTGTTGCTTTCCTACAAGACACTGGGATGTAACATGTCCCTCAAGATCCATTTCCTGCATTCACATCTAGATTTCTTTCCAGACAATCTTGGCGCAGTTAGCGATGAGCATGGTGAGAGGTTTCATCAAGATATATCAAGCATGGAGAAGCGGTACCAAGGTAAATGGAGTCCCGCTATGCTTGCCGACTACTGCTGGACACTCAAGAGGGATCTACCACAAGCAAAGTATAGAAGAAAATCCACTGTCACTGCTTTTCAATAAATAAATATGTTTCGTTCATATATGCCTATATATTAACAATATTTCCAAATTTCAAGTAGGTGTATCTCAGAAATATTGCGTAATAGAAAAAAACTAATGGTATATTTGGATACAGGACATGTAGATAAGATGCTATTTCTTTGTGGACAAAGAAAAATATTTTTTGATAAACCAGTTACGTGACATTGTTTGCATTTTTTACTGTATTTATCCCAATACTAAAAAAAGACCGTCACGCAAAAACCATAGGTGATGGGAAATTTCTGATTAGATATTTGTGTTCAGCATGAAAAGTTACACTAGAAACATAATCAGGTTCTCTTGTGCAAAATTGTTGTTGACCAGTGTAATAAAGGCGGATAATTAGTGATTGCTTTTGCTGTTATAAAATATATCAATTAAGGGGGAAAAGAAAGGAAGGAATTAGCATAACCTTATATACAACTAGTTGAGAACAATCAGTTTTTAACGAGAAATAATTAGTAGAATTGACAGAAATATAGATAATTATCAGGCATATACTCCTGGCAGCATAGAACCTAACAACAGCCTCCAGGTCTGATGCATGTCCAGTGACCACAGATTCCAACGTGCATAAGTCAAGGTTATGGTACAACTGAAAAGGCGAGTGTTGAATCAGTCGCGTTGTAGTCTTGGCTTTCCTAAATGGACATATACAGTTTTATACTTGGATGGATCAAGGGTAGAGGGTTGTCTGAGGTCGGAATATAAAGTCCTAAGAGTTAATTAATTAGTTCATTCACCCAGTTGTTGAGTAGAAGCCACCGGATTCATTAAGTTACTACCGATATCGCTCGAATCTTTTAAAATTTAAAATGTTTAAAGTAAAGCTTCGGTTTGCCAACGCAGTTATGATCCATATTTTATGGTGTGACAACCCTTGTTGTCATAATTTCTAGAACAGATTACTCTGTTCAAATCGATCAAGAGATATCGCAGCTTTACCATTGTTTCCCGCAGACCGGCTCAAATCTTTTGGAACATATGTAAATAGGAAATCTTTTATTTTCTTCTTTACGCCTCAAATCAGGTATTTCTTCTTAATTTCTTTCATTATCAAAATTAAAATAAATTGTGATTCAAAATTATATTTATTAATCAGTTCACACGACTGCAAACAAATCATAGAATACTCATGTATCCAAAATATAATCTGCATCATCAATTAATAAATCTATATATCTAATTCCAAAATCAGATTTTCTTTGTAATATATCTATGATAAACAGAACATGTGGCTCCCTCTGTATGTTGAAGATGGAATTATTCATCACAAATTCCTCTAATCATATTTGGCAAATTTCTTCTCACAATTAGGAAATACTTTTCATCAACTATTCACTAACTATTGAAACCCGATCTATTGGATTTAAAAAGGTAGTTCTGATTACACTCATGGACAAAACTTAAGAAAGTTGTACATTTCAGCATGTATATCGGAGAATTCAGACAATAACTCTGAAAGATATTGCAGTGACCTTTATGGAAGACACACCTAGATAACCAATTGTGAACAAAATTACCTCTGTATACTTTAAAAACGGACGACAGACATAATAATAAAAGATTTTCCACTTTCTTAAGTTTTGTCCATGAGTGTAACTCCATCCTCAACATATACACAATAAATAAGTATATTTACATAGGCAAATGAAACAAATTTAAATGAACAAAGAAACTGCAACGAAACTTCAACATGTAACTGAACTTTCCAACAAATTTCTCCACCGAGATAATTAAAACATTAATTTTTAATTCCAAGTCTAACCTCTTTTTCAAATTACCTGATGAATAAAGTAAAGGTTACAACACAAGGCCAATGTCCTATCTCAAGTGAAGCTAAGATTTCTGAACATTTCAAAGCGATCGTAACTAGATCAGATAAGGATGATCAGGCCCATAAAAGGTGGAAATAGGGTCAATAAAACCAGAGAACATTTGTATAAAGCTTTGAATAAAAAGGCATATATTGGATCAACATATCAGTTGTTTTACCAATATTTCAGTTGGCTGAACGCCAACCTTTATCAAGGTATTATAACATTATAACATTCAAAAGAAAAATAATTAAATGTTTTCATACCTTGATAAAGGTTTGCGTTAAGCAAACTGAAATATTAGTAAAACAAATGATATTTTGATTCACTATATGTCTATTTATTTAAAGCTTTATTTATGGATGGCTCTATTTTCAAAATGTATAAAGCTGTGTTGATTACTTCAAATAAATCGTTTTCAGGCAAGTTTACTTTTAATACTTATAATATCAATTTGAATGAGAACTCATTTTTTTGAATTTTAAATCAATATTAATTCTTTAATTTCACCTCTGATCCACTTATTTCCTACTTTTATATGTTTTTAATTGGCTTTAGTTTTGATTAGGCATATTAGGCCTTGAATACCTCCTTTTTCAGTTATGGCCTCATTGGTAGATTGTTATCCTACTGCCTGCACTATGCTGACGAGGGACAAGAACCAGAAACGCGTACCTAGTTTTTTTTATTTTATTAAAGTGAAAACATCAGGCTTCCAGGGATAGGTTTCTTAGAAACAACGCCTGGTGTTCTCACCTTTATATTGATAAAAGGGGACTATTTTATTGAATTATAAACTCCAAATATTTTTTTAATTCGCGATCAAAGAATCACTATTTCTGGGTATAAAAATGGCTTTTATTTGATATTTTTCTGATAGATGGCGCTCTGCAATCAGCGTGTAACGTTTAGTTTCACGAAAAAGAAATGGCTTTCTATAAAATTGATCGCGAGTCCTTAAATCAAGGATTTCTATTTTAAACGTAAACAACGGAACTTTGATATTTAAAAGTGCCGCTATGTTCACCAATGTATTCATTGCTTCCATTTTGGCTTTGACTTGATAATTAGGGAAAGTTTGTATCAAATAATACGTCTAAATTATTTGTCGTTTATCTTTACACGATGAGATTCATCAGAATAAAGCTTTCTCTTTTGATGGATTGAAGGATCGTATGCTCATTTTTACGATTTTTTATAAATCTTAGAGTTTTCAGCTTGCGTGGTTTACCAAACTTCAATCTGTTTATTGCCACGTGGAAAATTAGGGAAGACCAACTTCGGAATGAGACAACAATTTATTTCAGGCAAGAACAAACTATGA
Organism: Cordylochernes scorpioides; assembly: GCA_030710605.1. Classification (NCBI taxonomy): domain Eukaryota; kingdom Metazoa; phylum Arthropoda; class Arachnida; order Pseudoscorpiones; family Chernetidae; genus Cordylochernes; species Cordylochernes scorpioides. The sequence goes on from CP092886.1 coordinate 3,497,634, forward strand.
ATGGTTATTTATTTATTTATTTATATATGCTTATGAGGTGATACAGCAACGTCTATCATGGGTGCATAATGTAGCTGCTGTATTGTCCGTGAGGTCAAGAGACGTACGGACCTCTATGGTGTTGATCTCTTGGCGGAACGACTTGGAAGTCGGACTCGGGCCCCCCCACTACGGACTTATGGTAAGCAAAAGATAAGCCACGAGGGAAATTTACAGAGTAGTAAAGTATAAATATAAAGAAATGAACGCTCTGTTAATAAAAATAATAAATACTTTGTTACAATATAATGACTTTTCTAAATTCAACTTCTATTACGTCAACAATATACCCACACTCTGTTCAGACAACTTGAATATATTTCATTTTACTATAGTACCTTTAACATATCTGTCAAGATGTGAAGATTCAAGTATACATTATCCATGAATGCTGGTCGTCTGTTTTTTTTTTTTAAGAAACAGAGGCAATTTTGTTCACACTTGGTTAACTCGTGTCTTCAATAAAGGTCACTGTTATGAGAATTCGAAACTGTCATATTATAAAGGTCACTGTGTATCAAATATCTTTCATAGTTATTGTCTGAAACCGATATACATGATAAAAGGTACAACTTCCCTAAGTTTTGTCCATAAGTAGGAGTGTACGCGTGTTTGCATTTATATGAAATTTTCTTTTTGAAAATAGAGCAATCCATATTTAAATCATTAGATATTAAAATGGCATATATTGGATTGAATAAAAGATTTATTTGCCAATATTTCAGTTGGCTGAACGCCAAACCTTTATCAAGGCATAACATTTTTGTTTAAACAAACTCAGTGACGCATAGTGTTATAATATTACAGTTAAAATAATACGTTGTATTTTCAAAATTATTTCAACTGTGATATTATAACACTATTTGCGCTGAGTTTGTTTATACAAAAATGTAATGCCTTGATAAAGGTTTGGCGTTCAGCCAACAGAAATATTGGCAAATAAATCTTTGATTAAATCAAATATATGCCTTTTTATTATCTAATAAAATTATCTGTATAATAATTTCTTTCTTTGAGTTTCACCTTTCGGAAAAAAATAATAATATCCGAATTTTTTAAATAAAAAAAAAATAATTACAGATATTTAAATTCTGTTTCCAAACTTATATATAAGCGACACATCTGAGCATTAAGCTTGTCGACAGATTAGAAATTGTATATGTACAATATGTGACGTATTCCATAATAGTGCACGGTACTTTGTTTATGTTTTTATTATAATACAATATAATGCGGCTTATAATTGTAGAACGACAGTTGAAAATTATCCCGCATGTGTTTCTTTTTGAACGAAAAATCGAAATTTATTTTAAGGAGAAATAACGAGTATTTCTAACCTTAGGGATGAAGTATGAAAGGGTGAATTGTGAAGAGTAATGATGAACGGAAAAATAAATTTATATAGTATTTATAAAGTACTTTGTATAATATTTACGAACGGAAAATATGTCCAGGGTAACCTAGTGGACATGTCATCTGCCCGGTAAGCGGAACACAGTGGGTTCGATTCCCATCCCTGGACACTTCTATTTTCCGTTCATCATTACTCTTCACAGTTCATCCTTTCATACTTCATCCCTACGGTTAGAAATACTCGTTATTTCTCCTTAAAATAAATTTCGATTTTTCGTTCAAAAAGAAACACATGCGGGATAATTTTCAACTGTCGTTTTATGTTTTATTACTTCCTTTCATCTCTTTTTTGGAGAGATTTATTACGCATTATATACCTAAAATTAAATCTCTTTCAAAATATTTTTTCGAAATATTTCGCAAAAACTGATTTCTAATTTAATTCTGTTTACTTAATTATAAACTCGCTATAATTCGTTCTGGGGATTAAAACTTTAGATTTCTCAGCCAAACAATCTGTTGAAAAACGCTATCCGTGTAATTGAATTATTTTTTAGACACGCAAAGCTGTTTCCGTTCTGTTGTTTATCCTTCTATATTCTGCTATAGATATCTCCCTAAGCCTGACTTTAAATTTTCCAGAGCATTTTTATTTCCCCCAATTTTAATTAGGCTATTCTAAACAGGACTTTCCATTAGAGTTAAATTAGGAAAACGTAATAAATGAAATTGAATTTTTAAACAATTGAAAGAAAAAACATTTCTGGCTTTGATGAGAACCAATCGTCCATATTTTTTATTTGTTACGCCATTGAAAATATTGTAAGCCGATTTATTCACAACCGTAATTGAACAGAGTGGCCTAACAGGCTTGTCTGTGGCATTCAACGGAGAGGTATGGATCAATGCATTCAAATCTTTATCATTTAGGTTTATATTTCTCTACAATCTTCTGGTTGCTTTAAGCCTTCTTATCCCGTATTCTTCTATTAAATTCAGTTTATATAAGAAATCACATAGAGAGAGCCTGATACAATAGTTGAGAGGTCTGGAGATTAAACTAGAAAAATCACTGAGAGGATTCGCCACTGATAAGCCACGCCCTCTCAATTCAAGTTTTATCATTTAAATATAAAGAGAGTCAGTAAAAATAAATTTATTTATTTATAGAAAGACAAGATTAAATTTTGAATCTGATTATCTTTCCCACTTTTTCATCGAAGTAAGGACAGTAGAAGTTTGTTATGAGAATATAATGAAAGAAACCTTCCTACTTTATAGTTTCCTTTCTTATATACAGATTACGCGTTATAGCCTTATGCGTAATTAGTGCCTAACTGGCCTTGTCTTCATTGTTGGCGGAAGAGCATTGCTTGATACGAAATTTATATGCAATTCTTCATTCTAAAAGCTTATGACCATAATTTGCTTTTAAATACCATAAATAATATTCCAACATTCATTGTAGCATATAACTCCGCCCTTGCCGGTCCCAAGCCCGGATGAAAAAGGAGGAGGGGGAGTAGTAACAAGCTCACTAAAAAACCTGGGCTCAGCTGGCCCGGCTGATAGTACCCTGTTAGGGCTCCTAATCCAGGGATACAGGATGAGCAGCGTTTGTACTCCATGTTAGGAGCGGCTGCACATGGCGTCTGTTCCTCATGTTAGAGGCGGCCATTTATTTTGGAGCTAAGGCGGCCTGCCACTGAGTAGTGCTCCCAGTCTTAATGACAAAGGCAGACGCATTCTACTTCACCCATTGTGGAGATAAGAAAGAAGAAGATAAGATTGTAGCATATATAAGCAGAATGGTCCAACACAGTATTACTGCTGCCACCAGTAGACGTGAAGTCTCAGCCCGGATAGTTGGCGACTTTACTACGTGGCTCCAGGAATCCGGGTTACCTCAAGAGAGAGAGAGTATTAGAACTCCAAAAAAGCGGTGGTTTAAACTGGCGTAACCGCTGGGAGGTTTCGCTATTGATGAGCAAATCACTACCACTATTTTTCTTTACAGTAGGAATTATTTAATTAAAAAGGCCGGATCAAAAAATCATTTATTTTACCAATATTTCAGTTGGCTGAACGCCAACCTTTATCAAAGTGTTATAACATTTTAAAGTGTGTCAACACAACAAACCTTGTTATAACACCTTGATAAAGGTTGGCGTTTAGCCACCTGAAATATTGGTATAATAAATGATATTTTGATCCAATATATGCCTTTTTAATTAAAGATTTATTTATTGATTGCTCTATTTTCAAAAGTAAGAATTATGTGTAAAAAAAATTCGTTTTCTTGATAGTTATATTTTTTATAATTTTATTCAATGTTTGTATATAGAAATATGCAGTTTTAAAGGAGTGATTAATATCACGTGTACATATCCTTATTAAAATCAGACAACAGACAATAAACAAAGTTGTAGATCTATATCAATTTGTAAATAGCAGAGAGAATTATCATAGATTTAACTATTTTTGTAAATATATTTATGATTATCTTTCAAACCTGAAAGGTTCAGGTTCCTAATATATATTATTGTTTATCTTTTTATTTTTAATTACTTTTTCTTGTATAATATGTTTATAACTGTTTCTATTTTTAAAAAAATGTAAATCGACGCAATTATCCCTAGCCGGGATATAGCGGTTTGTGTGTTGAAATGAGGAAATAAAGAAATATTGTATACATTTTGCATCTAGCTGGCACCTAAATATTTTATGAATAAATTTTAAAAACTCGGAAAGCAATCTATATATATTTAAACTTTTACTATTTAATTTTAAAGGCGAAAAATTCTCTCTAAAAGCTTATTCTAAGATTTTAATAATAAAAAAAAACTCTCCCGAGAAAAGTTGGGTAACACTTCCACAACTCCGATACACACAATATTTTTCAAAGAGGAAATATCCAGAAACTTCTCAGGACTCGTGCAATATCTCCTAATAAAATGTATTTTTACATTTCAAATGTTGGAATAGCTTCTTCCCATATATATACATTTTATAGTGATCATATGTAAATGGTGAAAAATATCGTTTTAAATAGTTTAGTGTGATATTTATAATATTTTTCTAAACATATATATATTATAAGAAATGTAAATAATAAAGTTTATCTAATAAAAATTAAAATCTCAAATATAACTTAAATTAAGTTGATATCATAGATATATATCATATTTTAAGCATTTAATTATAATATATATATTATCAAATATTTGAAAAAAAGATATATACATGTTATATAAAAATATTATTTTATTAAAAATTATATTTAATAGATTCAACTATCCTGTTTATATCTACCACCAGATGTTGGGACTTTCCCTATATATAACCTATTGTTGTTGTTTCCCGATGGCCGTCTCAAACCATAGGTAATTGGTAAATAGTTATTGTTTTCTTCTACTACCCGCCGTCAAGGTATTATTTCATTTATGTTATCATATTAATTAAAGTAAATTATGATTCAACCATTTTTTTTTTTCAACGATTACAAAGCAATATCAAAAAACATACTCATGTACCCTTCAACAACCTAAGAAAATATTTTTATTTATAATATACATATATATAAGAAATTTGAACTATTTTTGACGCGCATTATTCTTTTAAAAATAAAACAATTTTTTACTTCCCTTACTAAAAAAAAAATTGGTTAATTTTAAAAAGAATCATACGCGTCAAAAATAGTTCAAATTTCTTATAACAGATGGCGCACTAATGCATCACCTACATATATATTAGATAATAAAATATTGGATCAAAATAACATTTATTTTACTTATTTTGATCCAATATAATCCTTTTTAATTAAAGATTTGTGTGTGTGTGTGAAAAAATAATATATTTATTATTACTATATAAATTCAAATATACGAATGAATGCTATATATTTGAATGAATAAATCTGTTTATAAGGTTAAGAATTGTTTTTCTTGAAGGTGAAACTTTTCTTCTGCGAATATTCCACCAAACTGTCGTCTGTCGCGCTGTACACGAGAACAGTTTTAAGAATGCACTCTGTGAATAAACTATCCGAGAAAAATAAAGCCATTTAACGCTGAAGTTTCTTTTAAAAAAAACTTCCAACTGTCTTTTCTGAGATGGAAAAATAGTGGTGGCTTTAAACTATTCTAAATCCAGGATTTTTTAAATATAAAAACAAGGAGATAGGGCGCCATCTGTTAATGAAAATTGAAACTATTTAAAGCAAAATTTTCTTTCTGGCAAATAGAGGGAATTTCTTATTTTATAACAGTGTTCTATATATGGCCATCAGTCTGTGTATGTAGCACTTAAAGCTAACGGGAACTCTATGGGAGTTGTAGAACGACATTTGAAATTTATCCCGCATGTGTTTCTTTCAAACGAAAAATCTAAAATTTATTTTAAGGAGAAATAACGATTATTTCCAACCTTAGGGATGAAGTACGAAAGGATGAATTGTGAAGATAATGATTTGAAATTACAATTATATTCTCACAATGAGTATCTTTTTTATTTAAAAAACGCTAGCTTTCAAGCGTTAATCGCTCTTCAACGGGCTTACAATAATATCGACTTGATCCCACACCAGAAATATTTACAAAAAAAAAAAAGAAATTTGTGAATATTTCTGGTGTGGGATCAAGTCGATATTATAGTAAGCCCGTTAAAGAGCGATTAACGCGTGAAAGCTAGCGTTTTTTTTTAATAAAAAGAATATTCATTGTGAGATGATAATTGTAATTTTAATACTTTTTCACAATTTCATCATGAATGAAGATAATGATAAACGGAAAAATAAAAGTGTCCAGGGATGGGAATCGAACCCACAGTGTTCAGCTTACCGTGCAGATGCCATGTCCACTAGGCTACCCTATATAAGAGTTTGTTGGTAGATTTGAAGCAGGGTTTGTCACAGTACATCGAACAGGACGGAGCCGTTGTTCCCCCGCGGACAACAAGCCCTCGAGATTGTTGACACATTTCTTCCCCTAACTAATTAAAAGTGATTATTTCTGTGTTACAACTTTGGCATAATTAACTCAATAGCCTTTTTGTTTGGGCCTAATTAATTGACAAATATTTAACACACACAATTTCTAAAAATAACTTATTGCTTAATAAATTTCTTGAATAGCTTTTAATATAGTTTAAATTTTTATTTATACATCGATTATATAACCTAATTATAGTTTTAATTGATTTAATAAATATAAATATATTTATAATATGATGCACTAGCGTGCCATCTGTTATCAAAATTCGAAACTATTTTAAAAGCGTAAGATTCTTTTTGAAATTAAACAATTTCTACTGCCCTTACTGCAATGGAAAAATTAATGGGAGGGTCTGGCTCATCAGTTGTGAACCCTCCCAGCAATATAACAGCGGAATGGTAGATTAAACTGGCGAAACCACTGGGAGGGTTCACAACTGATGAGCCAGGCCCTCCCATTAATTTTTCCATTGCAGTAAGGGCAGTAGAAATTGTTTAATTTCAAAAAGAATCTTACGCTTTTAAAATAGTTTCGAATTTTGATAAAAATATTTGCTGAGTTTCTTTATTCAGAAATTGGAAGGCAAGCTTTCACGCTTCATCAGGCCACTGCCTCCGTGCAACATACATATAATAGAGATTCACAGAAATACATTTCAAAAATCAAATATAAAAATAGTTTCCAGTTGTAGAGGGTTAGGGGGACAGTTTCAATGGGGGTGGGATTATCTGCGTTGGAACTGTTGGGGTAGATCTTCTGTTTATGCTGCTACTGTCTTTGTAGATTAAAGATTCTAGAATGAGTCTATTGTATTTGGAGAATATGTTATGGAAATGACAGGTGACATCTTGTATGTTGAATTGATAACCTGTAGGCATATTCTTGCTGATTATAGCTTTATAAACACTTATTTTCTATATAAACGTTTTTTGCTGATTTATAATATTATAAAATAAATGAAGCTACCAGGGTTAAGTTTCTTGTACAATATATTGGTTTTTTTTTGCTTATCCCTAGTACATGTGGTACAGGCCATGATAATCATGGTGGGTAGTTAGCGACTGCTTTTCCTGCAAGTGCACCACATGTCTACACATGTGAAAAGCAGTTCGACTTTGCACTTACAAATGTGCCAGAGACCCGTTTGGTTACTTGCACTCGCTGGTGGGGTTGGACTTTTGCAAGAATCGGGGGACATTGGCGCATTTAATTTATTTATTCAGAAAAAAGTGTCCAATGCGGGAATCGAACCCGGGTCGTAGCGGTCGTAAACCAATGGTTTAGACCATCCTTCTACCGACCCCCTTACAACATATTGTAAAATATATATATAATAACGTATATATAAAATTTATTAATTATTAAATTGTTAAAGTGATAAACCTGTTGAAGGACTGATAAGTCCGAAAGCTTGAAAATAAAATGTTGTATAAGAAACTTAACCCTGGAAACTTATTTTCTAGTTTTCATTCTTAGAAACTAATTATTAAAGCAAGTAAAAATCTCTACATTTTAAACATTGATGATGATATCAAGTAACGATGTCACACACATATCAATTTTATAAAGGTCACTTACGTCTTTTAAAGGTTCGACCATTCAGGAAAATATTTTTAAAGATGAAATTGCATCTTTATAAATAATAGAAAACCTGAAGCGCACACTCATGTACAAAACTTAAGGAGGTTGTAGATTTTAGCATGTATATCGTGTTATATAAATTAGGAAAAGAAGGATCAGAAAATTATTAGAGTGAGAAAAGAGCTTAACGGTCAAACCATGATAAACAAATCGATATACGGTCAGACAAAACTTAAGGAAGTTGTACCTTTCAGCATGTATATCGGGATTCAGACAATAACTCTGGAAGATATTTGATATACATTTACCTTCATTGAAGAAATACGAGATAACCAAGTGTGAACAAAATTGCATCTGTCTACCTAGAAGAAATAGACGGCAGCCGATATTGAAGACTTTCCAATCCTTAAGTTCTGTCCATGGTGTAAGATTTCGGTGTGTCTACAGATGTATAGTCTTAGGGTTTCTCGTTTTTACTACAATTCTCTCTAATAAATAAGTTGACACCTGTTCCCAGCAGCAAGTATAGACCTTCAGCTAGAGCTATTGTTCACAAAATGTGGATAAACACCTATATATATATATTTATATAGCCTTTGAGAATGAATGCATATATCGCGTTGATATTATTCAAACACAAAAGCAAAACGATGTTTTTAACAATAAAACTGATTAAAATATAACTTATAAACAATTATAGTTTTAAAAAACCTAATACACAATCCAAACACACACACATATATATATAGTAGAATTATATATAATTTATATGAAAGATAGTTGGTATTAGAGAAGGAGTAACGATAATTAAAAACAAATTAGAAAATATTACTTTTAAGATATCAAAAAGGTTTTGTATTTCAAGTAGCAACATAGGACTATGACAAGTTCACGCTGTAGCTTCCGCAGTTACGCGTCATAGTAGCAGAACATAGGAGAAAAAGGAAGAATTAAAGGTATTAGAATAAGAAAAAGAGCAAAGACAGAACTATGTTAACCTTTTATCATACTTTTAAAGGTAAAAAGAGAAAGAAAAAAATAAATTGCTATAACTATAATTAATAATAAATAATTATAAATGCTATAATCTTTTTCCTCTAAAATGTACTTTTACTTTATTTATGATCAACAATGTATACAGCCTATAATATCTGATTCATAAAATAGTAAATTAGATAGATTGATCTTTTAAATAATTCCCATCTGTTGGATAATTAGAAGCCCAAGGGACAACAAAAAAAATCGAATTATCTAAAATTTCGAATTAAAAGCGGAAATTCTATTTATAGGAAATTCTGGGGACCAAGATCCGAATTGAAGACGCTCGAATTACCCAAGTTATATTGTATATGATCCTGCGTATTATTTTATAATGAGCCTTTTTAATATATAAACCTCGCTTAACCTGCTGATCTCAATTTTCGCCCATTTGTGATAAAATAAATATTATATATACGTATATATACACTGGTGTCCAAAAAATAAAAACTTGTTTTTTAATGATATGTTTTAAAATATACAACGCTAAAAGCTAAAAAGTAATTTAATTAGGTATTTTAAGTCGCAGAATTTATTTATCGCAACCATTCGATTCGGTAAAATTGAAAATATGCAAATTTTTGCTTGTCTTTATAAGTGTGCTATTTAGCGTGTCGTTTACCCCATCTAAGAATTGTCCAATTATAATTTTATTTAATCCTTAGTTAATTATGAGTTTACGAAAAATTTCAGCAGATGATTTAAAATGGAGAGCTGTTGGAAGAATGGAGGCAGGGCAATCACAAGTTGAAGTAGCAAAATGGCTAAATGTGAATAAATCTGTGGTCAGCAAAATATGGAAACAGTTCATTGAGACAGGAACCATCAAAAGAAAAGAAGGTTCTGGTAGAAAAATAAAAATAGCTACCTCTGAAGACCGTTATCTGGTCGTAACTGTCAAGCGCCATAGGGAGATGACAGCTATTCAACTCTCTAATGAACTCTCAAGTGCTACTGGAACGAGAATTTCAAGACAAAGTGTTTACCGAAGGCTTCACGAAGGTGCTCTTTATGCAAGACGACCAATGGTCTGTATCCCTTTAACCTCTGCTCACAGGAGAGCCCACTTGAATTGGTGCTTGGAACATCACGCCTGGACTCATGATCAGTGGGCCAATGTTCTCTTCAGTGACGAGTCAAGATTTAGTTTAAACACAGATTGTCGACGAGGTTTCATCTGGAGGGAGCCTGGAACCCGCTATCATCCCAGTAACATCAGGGAATAGAAGGTTTTAGAGGAGGCAGTCTCTTAGTCTGGGCTGGCATCAGTTCTAGCAGACGCACACCCCTCCACATTTTTTTCTGGGGGCACTTTAACTGCCCAAAGGTACGGGGACGAGATCCTTGAGCCCTATCTAAGACCTTATAGAGATCAAATTGGTCACAATTTAATTTTTATGGACGATAATGCTCGTCCGCATAGGGCTAGGCTAGTCAATGAATATCTCCAGAGTGAGAATATTCGAAGGATGGATTGGCCAGCCAGATCTCCGGACCTGAATTCAATAGAGCATGTGTGGGATGCTCTAGGGAGTCGTATTGGAGCTCGTCACCCCTCTCCCAGAACCCTCGTTGAGCTAAGAACTGCTCTATTGGAGGAGTGGGGTTTACTACCCCTGGACCTCCTCCAAAGCCTGGTAAACAGTATGAGGGCTCGCCGTGAGACCTTGATAGCTGTTAGAGGTGATCATACTCCCTATTGATATCTTATTTCTTTAAGATCTGGAACCTTAGCTTTGGGTATGTTGGTAATAATTTGCATATTTCATAATTTCAAATATTTTTTTTATTTTCATATAGCTAGTCTAATTCTCCATAGTTTGAACTATTTGTATACTAAATTTTATATTTGTTAATAAATTAGTTTTTGAGAAATTTCAATATTGTTTAAGTTTCTTATTTTTTGGACACCAGTGTATATAGTAAAAATAAAGAAGGCATATCCTGACCAAATGCATATGTGCTTTTTAGATGGCAGAGCGCCATCTAGTTTTTTTTTTATTGTTTTCTCATATATATATATTTTTAGTGCTTAGTCTTTTCTCTTTTCCTTACCTTAATATCTTTAATTCTTCCTTTTTTTTCTATGTTCTGCTTAAATGACGCGTAACTGCCGAGGTAACAGCGTGAACTTGTTATAACCCTATATATATAACCTATAACTTTTTTGATACCCAAATAGTAATATTTTATAATTTGTTTTTAATTATCATTAATTTACAACTATCTTTCATATAAATTATATTTAATTCTATATATATATAAACATCGTATATATAAAATGACAGCGATAAAACTTTGAATAATGTAAGTCTTTAATAAGAATATCTTCTATTTTCATCAACGCCTTAAGAAGTGTTATTAATGGAGGAACGAATAGATTCTCATTTAGAATGTTTTCCAGTGATTGCCTCTCCGAACATTCGGCACCACTGAACAGATGTGCTCGCAGTAGAAGAGAGAATTGAACTCATGAACGAAATTTTTTCTAAGAAGACAGAGGCAATTCTGTTCACACTTGGTTATCTCGTATGTTTACGATGCACTAGCGCGCCATCTGTTATGAAAATTAGAAACTATTTTAGACTCGTAAGATTATTTTTGAAATCAAACAATTTCTACTGCCCTTACTGCAATGGAAAAATTAATGGGAGGGCCTGGCTCATCTTACTCGCGTCTAAAATAGTTTCAAATTCTCATATCTCGTATGTCTTCAATGAAGGTCACTGTGAATCAAATATCTTTCAAAGTTATTGTCTGAATCCCGATATACATGCTACATGGTAAAACTTCCTTAGGTTTTGTCCATGAGTGTATGTTATCTCGTGTGCCTTCAATAAAAGTCACTGTGTAACAAATATCTTTCAGAGTTATTGTCTGAATCCCGATATACATGCTTAAAAGTGCAACTTCCTTAAGTTTTGTCCATGAGTGTAAGTATAAAATAGATTATACGAACAATTGGTTGTTAAGTAATGGTTATCTTTTTATTTTAGGTGAAGCAAACTCTCTCTTTCAAGTATATTTGCTCTTCAGGGGACTAATAGAAAATGTCAAAAAATTAAATTATTCTTTACAACAAAATAAATAAAATATTAGCGTGAGCACGCGCGGGCGTTCATTTATATATAGACTATAATAAAGAGCCAAATATTATAATATATAAAATATTATATAATGTGAAATATATATACAACACTATATAGATTTTTTTAAATTAAAAGAAATGCTATAGAAACCACCAAACAAATACACTCATGTAAAAACGTAAGGAAGTAGAAAGTCTTTAATGTCGCCCGCCGTCTATTTATGAATATTATTTTTTTTAAGAAGAAGAAGACAGTAACAATTTTGTTCACACTTTTTTTTATCTTGTGTATCTTCAATAAAGGCCACTGTGTTTCAAATATATTTCAGCGTTATCGTCTGAATCCCGATATACATACTAAAAGGTAAAAATTACATAAGATTTGTCTATGAGTGAAATTGCTCGTATTATAGGAATTACTGGCTGACTATTCTTCATGTAATTGATGTATAGTAAAGTAAACGCAATGTGCAAGTTATGAGTAAGTATAACACTCCCAATGTTTCTAATTTGACTTTACATTCAGATTATACAAACAATTCTGATTCACTTACAGCAGAACCTCCCTGTAAAGGACAACTAATTGTAGAGCCAAAGTGTCCTTTAGGGAAAGGTGTCCTCTTACCGGAGAATTGCTAAATTTTAAAAATGGTAATTTTGAAAATGAAAACTGTTTTTTGTAGTTTATTTTACATAGAGATGTTTCACTATGTATTAATGTGTGTATAGATTTTATAATAACAATTAGATTCGATAAGGATAAGTTTCTTTATTTGTAAAATTAATTCGAGCTTTCGGGCGCAAGCTGCCCTTCTACAGGAATAAAGGATACGATTTTAAATAAACATGTATGTACAAATATATATATTTTCTTTAAATGATATCTTGCTCTGGTCTTGTATAGCGTAAGTGGATCACATGCCCGCGTGATTTAGTTTAAATCAAAGAAAAGCCCAAAAATAGATTTTAGATTGATGTGTATATAGATTGTAAAAACAACCTATTTTTATTGAAATATTTGACATTCTACCTTTTCAGATTTAAAATTGTGGCATGTTTTTCCATGTTATGTTGGTGTATGAATGAATCCCTCATAGCCCAACAAAATATAGCAAAAAAGACCATAAGATAAATTCGAAGGAGGTTAGAATGTTATTATAGAAACCTTGCAATGAAAAAGGTCGTTTCCAGGATATTTTTTATCATCGGTATGACGCAATGGAATTAATAAAATATTTAGAATACCTCAAGCATTTTAAATGTAAGTATCTAAACAGAGGTAGTTAACTCTGAAAGATATTTGATACACAGTGACCTTTATTGAAGATACACAAGATAAACAAGTGTGAACAAAATTGTCTCTGTCTACTTCGAATAAATAAATAACAGATTACCGGCGACATCAAAGAGTTTCCACTTTTTAAGTTTTGTTCATGAGTGTATTTAAGGATCTCCTTAAGAAGGTTTCAAATACGCTCGTTAAAGAGCATTACTACTTTAGAACTCTTGTATTTTTATTTATTTTTGAACTTGATAAAGAAACCAATTAGTAAGAAGGTGAAATATAAAATATTTTCACATAGGGCGATTCCTAATTAGAGGGGAGGACAAATTTCAAAACAACAGATATTTACATGAAATAAAAACTTCCTATATTTGTTAAGCTTATATAAAAATGTATAAATAAAATCATATTTGACTATTAAAATCTAATTATAATAACATTCCTCGAGAGACTGAATTTTCTTCTTTTTTTTTCAATCGAGTACAGCTTGCATAGGAAATTAATTTTAGAGCATCTACTAGAACATCGCATCTGTTCCTTGTGATAAAACTACAATAAAATAACCACCATATAAGGACCACCTCGGAATGATGTAAACTCATTAGCAGGCAAATAGAAATGTCCGGGAAGCAGCATGGCTCTACCTGGAAAAGACATTTGACAGAAATCAACTACGGTGTAGAACATCAGTTTACCGTTGTTTGTCTGAAACATGAAAATTTCAGGTCATGCCAAGAATGAACGGTTTGGAAAAACGATTGTTAAAAGATGTTTAAAATAACTCCTTAGTGAGAGCTCCTGACATATGGGTCCTGAATATGATTCAAGAAAAATTGTGCAATGACAATTGAAAATTTCTTTTATCTCTTGAACCATGTGCAAGATTTAACCCCAAACTAACCAAAAAGAGATTTTTTCGTTAGTTCCTTCAACAAACCATTGAGGAATTCCTATATCTATATTCTTAACGGATGAAGCACTTCAGAATTATATCAATTTCCACAATCGTCACCTATTGTCTCAAGGAAAGATCCATGGAATGGTCGAGTCACGTCATCAGCAGCGATTTCGTATTAATGTGTTGGTTAGAATTCTTGGTGATTTCCTAATCGAATCTTTTTTTTCCCCCGTTCTCACTGGTCCACTGTATCTGCAGTTTGAGCAGAAAGAATTTCCCGCTTTGCTCAAATATGCCCCAATGCTGATAAAAATAGCTGAGGCAGAGGTTTCCCTGTCCGGGTCTGTAATACAGTTCACTAAATATTCCACGGCGGTCAAGAAGGTCACTTAGCCCTTTAGGTGTCCGAAATCCTTGGACATTACCTTTGGAGACATTTGAAATCCCTAAGTTATGCTGAAGCAGTGATGTGCGGAAGACGTCTAAATACTGCTATTGAGAATATTCAAATGCAATTTTGAACATTAGAGGAAAAACAACTTCACATGATGTAACGCGTGTGCGTTCTTGTATTCACATGAAAGTAACCTCTGAATATCTTTTCTGATTGTTAGATATGTCCCATGAAATCTAAATTATATTTTATCTCTCATCCCCCTAAAGTTAATCTACATAGTTGAAACCAATAAAGTCTTTCCTATTCAATTATTCACTTTATTACTATAGCATTTATTATGCAGGGTGGCAGAAAGTTGGAACTAATTTTAGAAGACAATGAAATAAATAAAACTATATATTAATGTTTTATATTTCTTCTATCCGAAAAAATTGTAATGTGTAATATTGAAGAGTGCACAATGTAGTGATGATCAAGTTTATGGAATACGATAAGAGAACAGACATCATTGTTCGTCTGAGAGTCGGCAGAAGCCCCAAGGAGACGTATTTCCGACAAAATCACCGATTCTTGTGACAAGAAGCAGTTAGATTAGGCTGGTATGGCAATGACAAAGAGGACACACCTGATAGAAAAAAAGAACAGGCATTTATCAGAGCTAATCGATTTTAACTCGGCTAGTTTCTTGCCCAAAGTTCTTAGGGAAGTTCATGTAAATAAGCTGCCATTGAAATTTGCCCCCTCAAATTGAATGCACCACAAGAGAGAGAAAGGTGATCTGAATTATAAGATAACAAGAGAGGATCCCACTCACAGATGTGGTATTCGGCCACTTGCTTCTCGTATTCCCAGACCCACTTGGGGGCGCGTTCAATCGCCTCGTTGGTGGGCGCGAAGACGGTCACGGTGCGTTGGTTCAGCAGAATCTTGAGAAGTTCCTCCTTGCTCACGAGGTCGTAGAACTGCGACAACACATACGACCTCATAAATATGTGCACCGTCGATTTTATAAGATGTTTTAGTCATTTTGAAAACAATTTTATTTTAATCAAAATAGACTATAAAACCCAGTGTGTAATATTCATATACTTATGTGCATCTCCAGATTTGTTCAAGCAAAAACACATACATTAACATTTTTTACTAAAATGATTAGGTAATTATCAAATGTCGAAATACACTCAAGGAATACACTTAAGGGAGTTGTACATTTTAGCATTTATATCAGGATTCATACAATAACTCTGAAAGTGATCTGTAACAATTATATTTTGGCAATGTGTTTCTTATTTTACACATATCATCAAATATTATCTCTATAGACCTTACTTTAAGATAAAGATTATTGAATGAGAGAACTTTGCTCATCAGTGGTGAACCCTCTCAGCGGTTTCGTCAAACTCTGAAATATATTTGATACACAGTGACCTTTATTGAAGACACATGAGATAACCAAGTATTAACAAAATTGCTTCTTCTCCTTGAAATAAAAATAGACAACCGGTGATAGCAAAGACTTTCCACTTGTTTTGTGTATGGCTATAAAATTATATTTTTTTACAGTTTTCTATTATTCAATTTTTTTTTGCTTATCCCTAGTACAAGTGGTACAGGCCATGATAATCATGGTGGGTAGTTAGCGACTGCTTTTACTGTAAGCGCACCACATGTCTACACATGTGAAAAGCAGTTCGACTTTGCACTTACAAATGTGCCTGAGCCCCGTTTGGTTACTTGCACTCGCTGGTGGGGTTGGACTTTTGCAAAAATCAGGGGCCATTGGAGCATTTTTATAACAGAAAAAATTGTCCAATGCGGGAATCGAACCCGGGTCGTAGTGGTCGAAAACCAAACGGTTTAACCAGCCTTCCACCGACCCCCCCATATTCAAAATTAATTAAATACAATAGGTTCAGTACAATAGGTAAGTATACATAAGAGTATACAATAGGTAAGTATACATGCAAGTATACAATAGGTAAATATAATTGGTACATTAAGCACAATATTAATTAAGTACATTAATGGTACAGATCAATAAACTAAGGCTGTAACTTAGTCAATCCGACCATATTTTGCCCAACCTACTTCAACCTTAGTGTTGGATGAAAAACATCCTTTCTAAAGATAGAACCAATGGGTCAATAAAAAACCTGAAAACTCTCCTCTACTTAGGTAAAAATAATCTCATTATTTGCATTTCACTCTAAAAATATTATATAATCAAGGTATTTTTGTATTCGTGTTTATTTTTCTTCAAAGTTTTTCACGTTTGAGTTATTTCAAATTAAGAACCGCATGTGTATTACTCTCAAGCATTTATCTAAATAAAATAAATAGTGTAATTAGTCAAAAAGGATGCATTTAAATGCATTAATTATAGTAGAGGATAATATTGCAGAAAAAGAATATTAACAGCACATTATGTAAGTGTAGGGGAGAAAGAAACTTTGTGTTGATTCTGTGCATTAGCGCGGACCTTCTTACACTTTTTCTTAAGTCAACATTTGCCTTGGCTGGAGGGCTACTTCTTCCAAATTAATAAGGATAATACTTCTATTAGAACACTAATTAAATCTAATTAATATTTTGTTGATTTTATTTTTTTAAATTAATTTTTTGCTTGAATTTTCTTCCTTCTTTATTAGCGGCGTAATTATAAAAAATATATTTCTAAGTGTTATTCTACATCTTTCTCATCGCCATCTTAACCTGCTGCAGGAGCTACGATATTTACTTTCTTTAAATATTGCAGATAGAGTTTTGTAGCTTCTCTCTCCTGGTATCTCCTGTCGTGTAACTGAGTGTTGCTGATGTGCCTTAATCTAGCTTGTGCTCTTGGCAAGCTTTCTAACTATGACGTCCTTCAACAGACAACGTTTATTATTCTATATACGTACTTATAACAAAATGTATAATTTATGCGTTGCTATTCTATGTTAATTTATATTATATATTGCAGATATTTATTTATTTATTTAATTATTTATTATTACAAAAGCACGAAGTCCAAAGGACTATTGTGCTGTGCTAGTATTATTTACATATATATGATTAAATATTTACACGATGGATTAGTATTGTTTTGTAAATTATTGTACAAATAGTTCTAAACTTAACAAAGTTCTCATAAGATAGAGTATATACACAAAGAGAATTTGGTAATGTTTCAAAGTATCTACATACAATTTGATTAGTCAGAGGGCAAGTTAAAAGAAGATTATTATTGCAGATATGCCGAATTATTTTAATTAAAACCGTATTAATTAAATAATATATAGTATAAACAGAGTAGAAAATATGAAATATTCAAAAAGCAATAAAGGTAAATTGAATTGGCGACAATTGACAGAAAGAACATGTTGAAACAATATCGCGGCGCTAAGTGCTATTTGATTAAATCCCCCGAGTTCTGAGGCAAATAGATTTTAAACGATCAAAATTAATGGAAGAATAATACCCATTTTATTAAATTATTAAAGACATCGTAAATGCAATGTGTGCTAAAATTGATAAAAGCCTTAAACCAATTTTATTTATTATAATTAGATATCGTTGAGTTAAATTTAATTAATGGATTTAATATATAACCCAATTAAAATAAATTTTAATTTCGATATAATTAGATTAGTAAAAAAATAAAATTTAAAGATTGAATTGATTTGGTAAAAAAATTAATTATATCTTAGACTCCCCTCCACATACCTGTACACAAATATGGATAAAAAGTAAAGTACGAAGGTTTGGTTAGTAAATGATGACAAATATTGGCAAAGGAATTAAAGTCAGCAAAGTAACTCGTTCAGAAATAACAATCAACAGAATGTTTTGATTCTTTAATTTTGTCCATGAGTGTAGTTATAAATGACCATGAATTTAGTATGTCGATAAAAGTAATTTCTCTATATGTTCTTGTTATCTCACATATGTTGGTGGGAAGTATTACTGCACTCTTCCTTCCTATGACTAGTCTTTGATGACATCGTATTGTCCTGGATATGTCTAGGAATGCCTTACACCGCATTCTCTCTATGTTCCTCCTTCCATACATCGCGACAATATGTTGTGGTGGTGGTACATGGTTAAACCAATTCCTGAAGTCCACTCCTCTCCAAATTTGCGATGATAGTTATAGGCCTGGAAAATAGGTTCTCTATTGTCAGTTCTGAGCATGATATGTTCCGGAGAACCTTCCGCACTATTGAATTTCAAGCAGTTATTGAAGGTTTTTTGTCCATTTTAAAATTGTAAGGTTTTTATAGGGCCATTTGTATTTGTGATTCACTAGATGTCGCTCTGCCATCTAAAATATAGGTGTTAGAATTCAGGATATGTTTCTTATTTTGAACATTTGTAATTTATTTCAAATAAAAAATACATATCCTGACCGCTCACTTGAGTATTTTAGATAGTAGAGAGCCATCTACTGGAACAAATATTAACTAAACGTTGATATAAGTTTGTTCCATAATATTCCCAAACCCATTTTCTTGATAAATAAGAGCCAACCACGTACGAATTTCGGGAAATTTACCCTAATAGATTGGTGCAAGCTGTATCTCAACGACCAAATATTTGATATCCAAGAGGCTTCTCGAGAAATCAAGAAATAAAACAAATATCTACAAAAAGGCATTTCTCCCTCTGATTATTATCATTGTTTGTTCATTAATCAACCAGGCGCGATATTAAAATATTTGCGCCAATTACAGAGTAAACAAAACAAAACAACAAACAAATTTTAACTCAGAATATTAAATATTTACAGATTTAGATGTAATATGATGCACTAGCGCGCCATCCAGATTTAGATGTATTAATCGACAGAGTTGATAAAATCTATATAGACAAAGTGGCTGATGTAAGATAGTTAAATCAATCAGATCAGGGAACAATCGGTCTCACTTCTGCAAAGTTCAGACAGTTGTAGATAGAGTGAAGAGCAGTTTATTCAGTTTCTCCACAATAAAATTTGGTGTTTCTATAATAGACCTCTTTTATGTAAGTATTTCTGGAATTTTGCGTGTGATGTTACAAATTGAGTGAATATAAAATTTGGATGGAACTGTGTAGGAAATCCGTTTGGAAAAATATTGCGAATTGTTTCTCTCTCGGTAACGTTGTTACCGAAGCGTCATACACTATTTATTTATTTGGATTTGGTCTTATTACCTTGTGCTTATTTTCCAGAGTTGAACTCCAGAAGGCCTTTGTCTTTAAATATTACAAAAGCCAACCTTGTACACGTTTCGGGCTCTTCGTCCTCATTAGTGTGGTGATGGTTGTAGGTTGAATGCATAACATGGGTAGCTTTACTACATAATTTCACGAAAAAGGTAGTTAAGGACAAAGGTACGCTCAATCAAGATATAATATACTTCAAAAGAGATTTTATTCCTTTTGTATTTGATTTTTTTTTTTTTGTATTTAAAAAATGCTTCTACAAATAAGAAAAGACATCTTCTAATCGTGCAACGCTTACGCCATCTGTCGGAATAAACATCAACCAAAAGTTGATTTTTAATTATCCTTATTTCATTTGTTGCAGGATCAGGAAATTCTTTTTTCTTAATATATCCACCTGATCCCAGTACAATTTCACTTGTGTATTATTTTCCCTTCTACAAATATTTCGAGGGATTCTCACTTCATCTTATTCAATTTATTCACTAAAAAAGTTCAACTTCAATACCAATCTTCATTTAATTGACACCAAGAAGGCTTTGTGAATCTATTAAAATATATATTGGTGTGTGATAGGACTTAACCATTATCTTGTTTATTTCGAGAGAATAAATAAGCCCACTCTCAGGATATTGTTTAATTCCGTCTGCTTAATCCCAATTTAATACGCCGGGGAGGCCGTAAAGAATGGAATGAGAAAATGTAATGAGAGAAAACCAAATAACCAGGTGTGTTCGCACAACTAGTTAGCCGCAGCTTCATTAGGGATTTTATAAGCGGGTCGGTAGCCATTAGGCCGTGATGGGCCCGCTGCTACTGCTGCATAAAGAATTGCTTCGCTCGGATTTTGTTCATTTAGGATCGGGATTAGAAGCCTTCTGTTCCTCTCCGGTTCTTGTTCATTTTATGATCGGAATTGTGGATGTTTTTATTCTCTCTGATTTTACTCATTCTGGGATTAGGATTAGAATATGTTGTACTTCTCTCTTATAATTCTTTTGTTTTCATTTTATAATCAGGAATTGAGGATGTTTTTCTTCTCTCTGATTTTACTCATTCTAGGATTGGGATTAGAAATGTTTTACTTCTCTTTCTATATTTCTCTTGTTTTCATTTTATGATCGGAATTCTGTGTATGTGAATTTTCTGCTTCTCTCTGATTTTACTCATTCTGGGATTGGGATTAGAAATGTTTTGCTTTTTTTCTCTCTATGATTTTTATTTTCATTTTATGATCGTAATTGGGGATATTCTGCTTCTCTCTGAATTTACTCATTTTAGGATTGGGATTAGAAATGTTTTACTTCCCTATGATTCGTGTTCCTTTTATTCAAATTGTGAATGTTTTGCCTTTTTATGATTTTACTCCTTCTAGGATTGTGTGATTAGAGAGAAATATTTAGATTTTGTGTTTTTTTTTTTATCTCTATGATTCTTGTTTTCATTTTATGATCGCGGAATTGTGAATGTTCTGCTTCCTTCTGCTTTTACTCATTCTTGGGATCGAAATTAAAATGTTTCGCTTCTATCTATGATTCGTGTTCATTTTATTGAAATTGTGAAGGTTCTGCTTATCTATGATTTTACTCATTTTGGGATCGAAATTGGAATTTTTTGCTTTTCTTTAATTCATGTCAATTTTATCTAAATTGTGGATGTTTTGCTTCTTTCTGAATTTTGTTTATTTTATGTTCGGAATTTTAAATGTTTGCTCCTCTCAAGATTCTTGTTATGTTCAGAATGGTGATGATTTCGCTTCTCTATGATTCCTGCTCATTATCTTTCGGGTCTGTTCTCGTAAATTTACTTTCAAATGAACAAATATTCATTTGAATTAAGATGGTTACATACTCTACCACGAGAAGACCGCGAGTATTTTAAATCCAAGACATCGTAGAGGTTACATGGGTGTTCTAGGTGCCAATAAAACCATTTGGCGACATTATGATTTTGACCAGCCTTCAGGCTAGCTGTCAGAATTTCCAACTGCAACACAGCTACAAAGGAATTTTGGTTCAATATAAGGACGAAGCTCATTGCGCTTTCAAAAAATGTGGAAGAAAATAATAAAAGAAAAACATATTTTAAAATGGGTTGTCTGAATAAAAGAGGAAACAATTATCTTTTATAGAAATTGTTTTTTGAAAAATAAATTAAATTGTGCTTTTAAGAAAAAAAAAGGGAGGAAATTATTTCTTCCAATTTGAGCGAGGTGAAAGGGCTCAATCCATCACCACATTTTATGCAAATAGGTCGAACTTTTAATTTTCAATTCGCCCAAAACTTCGAAATTTAAAACAGGCTTCGTCAAGTCACGCAAATCTCTACCCAGCTTGTTCATCAAGTAGGTATTTTTTCGCTTATTATTTTTTATATTTTTGGAAAGAGTTTTTTTCTTATAAAAATAAGTTATACTATTGTGATGAACGATTTTTCATTCTATTTATTAAATATACAAGTATACACTCGTGGACAACCCTTGAAGCAGTAGAAAGTCTTTATGTCGCTAGTCGTCTGTCTTTTTTTTTTCAAGGAAACAGAGGTAATTTTGTTCACACTTGGTTATCTCGTGTGTCTTCAATAAAGGTCACTATGTATCAAATATCCTTCAGAGTTATTGTCTGAATCCCAATATAGATGCTAAAAGGTACGACTTCCTTAAGTTTTGTCCATGATTGTATATATATAAAACGTCAAAGATGGATATCATGTTACAAGTGCAATTACGGGTCATTTGTTCTGTATGTGTTAGGTGTGAATGTAGGATACCCAATTTTCTAATGGAAAACGTTTTAGATTAATTTTATTGTCGCGAAATTTACAGTCGGTTGTTATTTGAATAAATAAATAGTTTATCATGGTTAAGGCATGCCTATATGACAATTCTTTACATCGTAAAAATAGAGGTTGCTTGGCCGGCATTCATATTTATATAAAAAAAATAGACACTTCGGCCAGTTGGAGCTTTTTATTTTCTCAATGTTTCGACAAAAATCTTTTGTCTTCGTCAGGAGAAGTAAATAAAAATAAAGCATTTGGCAATTTGCCAAAAGCATTTGTTCTCTTAGAACAATTTTTAACGCCTTGCCAAATGCTTTATTTTTATTTACTTCTCCTGACGAAGACAAAAGATTTTTGTCGAAACGTTGAGAAAATAAAAAACTCCAACTGGCCGAAGTGTCTATTTTTTATATAAATAATTCTTTACATCTTTATATTCGTAAGGTCAAAGTTTATGGAACATATTTGATGTTAATCAAACTTTCATTTTCCATAATTTATTATCTATATCTGTAAATCTCGATTATAATTAAATCAATAAATAAATTATTCTTACAATTTGTATAGTTCTTCTTTCTTATCTCCACTCAATCATATTGGGTTGTCAAGTTGTGACCCTAGATGATGTTTGACAACCATCATGACTGGGTGAAGTAGAATGCATCTGCCTTTGTCATTAAGACTGGGAGCACTACTCAATGACAGGCCGACTTAGCTCCAAAAAAATGGCCGCCTCCGACATAAGGAACAGACGCCATGTGCATCTGCTCCTAACATGGAGTACAAACGCTGCTCATCCTGTATTCCTGGATCAGAAGCCATTACAGGGTACTATCAGCCGCGCCAGCTGAGTCCAGGTTTTTAAGTGAGCTTGTTACTGCTCTCCCTCCTCCTTTTTCATCCGGGCTTGGGACCGGCAAAGGCGGATAGTATAGTTCTTAATTTCAACAACAACAACGACTTTTATTGGAGATTTATGCCCTACACAGGATTCACCCAAGTGCATAATTGCTTAGAAAGGTTGAGTTAATTATTTACAGGTTATCGTTCATTTACATATCCGTTGTATAGTTCTTAATTTCTAAATATTTGTCATTCAATTTGTTGTCAGGTTTATAACAGTTGTTTATATAAGCACACACACGAATGTTTATAAATGATCCACGCTGACGAGGGCCAACAGCCCGAAACGCGTATGTGATTAGCTTTTCTTGATTAATCAATAATGGGTATTTGGCCAATTCTGGAAATATTAGAAATCAACGAATAGTTTATCTTTATTCCGATAGATTACGCCAGCCAATAGCAACTCTCAGTTGCACGATAAGGAGATGCCTTTTTCTTAATTTCTCCACCTTTTCCCAGTACAATTTCACATTTGTTCTATTCTTACATATATATATATATATATGGTGAAAATCGAGGAATCCATTTTAATAACTTCGAATGATTAACGCTTATTTTGGATCAAAAATATTTATTATAACTTCCAATATTTCAATAGTATTTTAATAATATAAAATTTAAGAAGTAATCATATTTTCATTGAACAGTTTGGTCACACCAATCTGCTTTATTCAAAACCTCGCCACATCACGTGGATGTTTACAAGGTTAGAATCTCCGAGGAAGATAGGCGAACAGCCTCATCGAAATACGGGAAGTTATAATAAATATTTTTGATCCAAAATAAGCGTTAATCATTCACTATATATATATGTTATGTTAAAATATTTTTTTTTTTTGAAATCATATTTCATGTATTAAATTACTCTGTTAAATCGACCACCAGAGGTCGCCTTTTTCACTATATAAACTCTATTGTTGTTGTTTCCCGATGGCCAGCTCAAAACTTTTGTACATTATGTAAAT
This sequence comes from Cordylochernes scorpioides, assembly GCA_030710605.1. Classification (NCBI taxonomy): domain Eukaryota; kingdom Metazoa; phylum Arthropoda; class Arachnida; order Pseudoscorpiones; family Chernetidae; genus Cordylochernes; species Cordylochernes scorpioides. Next base: position 3,522,140 of record CP092886.1, read on the forward strand.
AAGCTTTTCATTTTTTATTCTTACGCCTTAAGCCAGGCAGTACTCTAATCAAATTATGTTTTTATATATTCTTTTAGTTCAATTAAATCAATCACTGATCAAGACTATTTTTAGTATTATACTTTAAAGATTTCAACCACGACTGCAATTAACATAGCATAATTCTCAATATCTGATCAAATATCAACAGAAAATCTCTTTTTTTTAAATATAACATATATACATACACCATGCAATTCATAAAGCAATCTGATAAGGAATGTTTCTTGAGAGAGTTGTCCAATAGGAAATTATCGGCACTCACGTAACTGCTGACCACAATGTTGTTTTTCTCCAGAAGACGCTGGGAGGAGCGATTAAAGCTGACATTTTGAGAGGTATTCTATTTCACGATTAGTTTTCTTCTTAAATCGCTGAGGCCACATTCCTCAGCGCACTGGGGGACAGGAGTTTTCTTTCAAATTAAACCGCGATTCCAAATATTTATTTTATGGCGGCGTCTCTTAGGATTTCTAATACAACTTCTCCAAAAACTTTTCAACTTTTCTTTTTTTAATCCTGAGAAAAGACGCTCAATCTATCTCTTAAGAAATTTCGATTTTCTACCTTTTGACTTTTGAAGTCCAAATTTCCCGTCTCTTACGTGTGACAAGGAACGATCATCAGTAGAACATAGAATAAATAGCTATTTGTATATGGATGAAATGTGAATATATTCAAATTAATGTAAAAATCAAATTCGCAAAATAATTAATATATCTATATATATAAATCAATTTTTGTATGTTTGTTTGTTTGTTTGTATGTTCGGTATACAAATTCGCAGTAGTTCACTAAATAAAACCATAATTTCCATACATAGGTAAGAAAATACGGGGAAGACGATAGGCTATTTTAAATCAATTATTAAAACTATATATTCAATTTATTCTAATTAGCTCACGAACAACGCCCTCTATCAAAGATTAGATTAAATTATTCTGATGCAAACAAATATATAATGCTAATTACAAACAATTATTTAAAAAATCTTATCTAAATATATATCACTCGGGTAGATATGCACACGGGTCAATCCCGGGGCGAAGCCCGGGTCACCCGTCTAGTTATATTATAAATCAACATTTGTTAAAAAAAAGCATTTTTACCTTAATATTGATATAGGTTAGGGGTCGGAAAAATTTTTGAGTCGGAAGAGTCAAATATTACAAATTAAAAAATTTCGACGTTTTTAAAGAGCCACAATTTTTTTCTTGTCAACAATAAATAGTACTCGCATAAATAATATTTGCGTATGGAACTATGTAAAGAGCTGCAGTTTCACATCAAAAAAGCCGCATGTGGCTCGCGAGCCGCAGTTGCCGACCCCTGATATAAGGGATTATATTTCATTGAATTTTATTTTTACTTTTGTTTGTGTGTGTGAAGTAAGATTTCGATAAATTTTATTAAGCCATTGTAAATTACTTAATATTATTTGCATTTTTATGTAAAATTTTCAAATGTACCAGAGTCAAAATATAGTTTGATCGGTTTCTGGGCTGTTGCCGACCATCAAAGCTGACAGGCGCGAACCTATCCCTTTATACAGTTTGTCAAACTTTTATCAGAGTGTAGTATGTATACAGTTTGTCATTCCATCTGGGAGTCCAGAGAGCACCATACTGTTTTTTTTCTACTTTTTCTTTTATTAGTCTAAATTAGACAAGATCTTGGAGGTCGTGCTTATAGAGATGTTCAAGAACTCTTCTTGGTTCTCTCTACAGGGATCCTTTGTCCTTTCCAATACAATTTAGTATATGTTGGGGAGTGGCCTCTTGCCATTGCATAACACCATACTGTGCATTTCGACAGTCGAGAGTGTGCGACATTTCACACGGGGAGAATCCGCAAGTGTTATATTCTCACACACCTTTACTTCCCGACACACCGCGTCACACAAGCTCCAACTATCCTCTACTGCGACCTCGACATCACATTTAATTTTACATCGTAATAAAAATGTCATTTACTTAAAGCTTATTAGCTTTATAATTCGCTCCTGGAAGGTGTAAAACACACAGCAGGTAAAAGAAAACACTTCTTACAGCCTGAAAACAATTTCCCCGGGGAAACTGAAGAACAAACTTTGTAAGTGCTAACAATTCAACTAGTTTGCCTACTCTGGCAGGTCTCCGGAGTAGCAAAAACCTCCGACCGAATAAACATTGTCGCTGGAATGTTAATTAAGTAAGATGGAGCCATCTGAGGCGGGTTCGCAGATATTCTTCTCTTAATAGAACGCGGGGATTCTTCAAGTTGATCCTTGGTGAGGCTTTGATAATTTTGATGCCGTGCTTTGTTTCTATTATCCTGATTTTACTATATATATATTTCCTTAATGGACACATAATCTATATAGATAATACCGTAACAGAGTTTTCCATTGTAAAGTCCTGAGCTATCTCCTCCGAAGATTCTGAACTACACATAACAATCTATATACCAAATTTTTGGTTTTTTTTCTTCGTATGATAGGCCTGTTTTTATTTTCCTAATGTTAACAGTTATTTTTATTTTTTAATTTAATCTATTTTACAATCGTAGATTTTTTGCATTTATCATCATCAATTCATTTGTTTTGAAATGCGTAAAAATGTGTTTTGAAATAATATATATTTCTGATTCATTTGATTATGTAAGTACTTTGTTATAGTTTTTCATTTAAATATATAAATTTTTCGAATTGTAGATTGAATTATTACTTTTATTCTATAATAATTATCTTTTATAAGTGTTTGTTATAGTTTTTCATTTGAATTTAGCACAATTTTTGTATCTGGTTATCTTTTTTGGCATCTTTTCATCTCTCTTTGGCATCTTTTTTTTTCTCATTAATAAGACCTAATCCAAATAATTCAATAGTGTGTGACGTTTCAGCAACAGCATCAGACAGAAGAATAAATGAACTAAAGAATAAAATCTCATTTTTTCTTTTGTCTGATGATGGTGGCATTTGGATTAGGTCTTATTTTTTTTATTAATTTGTTATAGTTTTTCATTTGAATTTAGCTCCATTTTTGTGTCTTATTTCTTCTTTATATTAAAACTTAGAATTAAGCTTTGTTTTTTTATATACATGTTTATTACACATTTAGCAATACTTTTTCTTTATATTTGCTCTTATTTACTCATTTTTTTACTCTTTCACAATCAGATTTTGAAAATGGCTAAATGGCTTCACTTCTCCCTATTTGCTTTTGTAGCTTTTCTTATAAAAAAATATTAGAACTTAGAATTAAGCTTTGCTTTTTTATATACATGTTTGTTACACATTTAGCAATATATATACCAAAATATTTTTTTGAATACTTACCTCTTTTAGTGAATTTTTGTCAGGGGGGCTGCAAAAGTGCCGTACTTATTCAGTATTTTGATGCTTTTCCTGTGAAAAGGATAATGAAATTTAAAATTAAGCTTTGCTTTTTTATATACATGTTATTTACACATTTAGCAATATATACACAGAAATATTTTTGGAATATTTAACTTTTTTGGTGAATTTTTGTCAGGGAAGCTATGGACTGCCGTAATCATGCATTATGTTGATGTTCTTCTCATAAAAAAAATATTTGGGTTTGGAATTGGGCTTTGCTTTTTTGTATACATGTTTTTTACATATTTAGCAATTTACACACAGAAAAATTTTGGAATATTTAACTTTCTTGGTGAATTTTTGTCAGGGAAGCTATGGACTGCCGTAATCATGCGGCTGCAAAAGTGCCGTACTTATGCAGTATTTTGATGCTTTTCCTGTAAAAAGGATAATGAAATTTAAAATTAAGCTTTGCTTTTTTATATACATGTTATTTACACATTTAGCAATATATACACAGAAATATTTTTGGAATATTTAACTTTTTTGGTGAATTTTTGTCAGGGAAGCTATGGACTGCCGTAATCATGCATTATGTTGATGTTCTTCTCATAAAAAAAAATATTTGGGTTTGGAATTGGGCTTTGCTTTTTTGTATACATGTTTTTTTACATATTTAGCAATTTACACACAGAAAAATTTTGGAATATTTAACTTTCTTGGTGAATTTTTGTCAGGGAAGCTATGGACTGCCGTAATCATGCGGCTGCAAAAGTGCCGTACTTATGCAGTATTTTGATGCTTTTCCTGTAAAAAGGATAATGAAATTTAAAATTAAGCTTTGCTTTTTTATATACATGTTATTTACACATTTAGCAATATATACACAGAAATATTTTTGGAATATTTAACTTTTTTGGTGAATTTTTGTCAGGGAAGCTATGGACTGCCGTAATCATGCATTATGTTGATGTTCTTCTCATAAAAAAAATATTTGGGTTTGGAATTGGGCTTTGCTTTTTTGTATACATGTTTTTTACATATTTAGCAATTTACACACAGAAAAATTTTGGAATATTTTACTTTCTTGGTGAATTTTTGTCAGGGAAGCTATGGACTGCCGTAATCATGCAATATGTTGATGTTCTTCTCATAAAAAAAATATTTGGGTTTAGAATTGGGCTTTGCTTTTTTATATACATACTAGCCGAGTGACCCGGGCAACGCCCCGGGTTTACCCGAAGGACCCGCAGGTGAGAAACTATAGAAGAAAAATTTTAACAAATCAGAAAATGAAATTGCAAACAACAGAACTACACTACTTTAAGGACATGAGAGCACATGCACTGTATCACCATACGTGTACCATTTTCAAAGACCCTGCTTAGGATTAAAACTTCTCAGAAGCATAACAATAGTACCAACCTAGAGGTTAACTGGTGTGGATGCATTCCTCTGGGAGTAAGACTATTGAGAAATTCAGTAGGGAGTTATTTTGCTTCTCCGCATTCTAACACTCCAACTGTTAACACTGTGGAAACACTGACTCATGTTTGGTAAGCAATTTCAGGGAAGAAACTATAGACATTGGATTAAATAAATTATTAATTAAATTGCATTAAATAAAAATTATTAGATTTAAATAAATATTATTAGAGTGAAAAAAAAAAGAAAGAAATTAACAAATTAGAAAATAAAATTTCGAAAAATACAACTATATTGCAGATAAGATAAGAGGACCTTATTAAAAAATACATAAACAAACTGTAATTCGACACTCGATAATTCGACACTTTCGATAATTCGACACTTTCGATAATTCGACCATTTTAAAAATCAAATTTACAAGGTTGATTGTTGTTTAAATACAACTTTGCTTTTGCATGCATAAACACAGGCTCTTGTAGCAAGAACCCAAATATTATTTATAGTCATAGCAAAAGCCAACTTTAGTGAAAACTGATGCCTCTTCAGAATGAATGGAAGACTGAAATCTGAAGGAGCAGAAGATATGGGTCATTTATACTTTCACCAATGCCTTTAGGATCTTTGCGATGGAACGCGTATGGTGTTTCAGCGCATGTGCTCTCATGTCCTTGAAGCACATATACTGACAGTGCCCAAAGTTGAACACACTGTATAGTGTCTGAAATATCTTTGGCCCCTTCGGATACCAACCTTCGCTTCATTCTAGAGAGGCGTTAGTTTTCATGTCATATCTGTAATATAGTTTTGTTGTTTGCAATTTTCTTTTTTTTTTTCCTTTCAAATATGTATCCACTCTGAAATATAGTTTGTAAATTTTTATTCCAATTTATTTTCTTATATATATATATGTATTTTTTTTTCATTTCCAAAATATTTATTTATACTTTCACCAATGCCTTTAGGATCTTTGCGATGGAACACGTATGGTGTTTCAGCGCATGTGCTCTCATGTCCTTGAAGCACATATACTGACAGTGCCCAAAGTTGAACACACTGTATAGTGTCTGAAATATCTTTGGCCCCTTCGGATGCCAACCTTCGCTTCATTCTAGAGAGGCGTTAGTTTTCACTAAGGTTGGCTTTTGCTATGACTATAAATAAGGCTCAAGGCCAAACCTTGGCTACAAGAGCCTGTGTTTACGCACGGACAACTTTATATGTGGCTTTTTCAAGTGTGCGAACATTGGATAGCATACATGTAAAGATGACCCATATCTTCTGCTCCTTCAGATTTCAGTCTTCCATTCATTCTGAAGAGGCATCAGTTTTCACTAAAGTTGGCTTTTGCTATGACTATAAATAATATTTGGGTTCTTGCTACAAGAATCTGTGTTTATGCATGCAAAAGCAAAGTTGTATTTAAACAACAATCAACCTTGTAAATTTGATTTTTAAAATGGTCGAATTATCGAAAGTGTCGAATTATCGAAAGTGTCGAATTATCGATAGTGTCGAATTACAGTTTGTTTATTTATTTTTTAATAAGGTCCTCTTATCTTATCTGCAATATAGTTGTATTTTTCGAAATTTTATTTTCTAATTTGTTAATTTCTTTCTTTTTTTTCACTCTAATAATATTTATTTAAATCTAATAATTTTTATTTAATGCAATTTAATTAATAATTTATTTAATCCAATGTCTATAGTTTCTTCCCTGAAATTGCTTACCAAACATGAGTCAGTGTTTCCACAGTGTTAACAGTTGGAGTGTTAGAATGCGGAGAAGCAAAATAACTCCCTACTGAATTTCTCAATAGTCTTACTCCCAGAGGAATGCATCCACACCAGTTAACCTCTAGGTTGGTACTATTGTTATGCTTCTGAGAACTTTTAATCCTAAGCAGGGTCTTTGAAAATGGTACACGTATAGTGATACAGTGCATGTGCTCTCATGTCCTTAAAGAAGTGTAGTTCTGTTGTTTGCAATTTCATTTTCTGATTTGTTAAAATTTTTCTTCTATAGTTTCTCACCTGCGGGTCCTTCGGGTAAACCCGGGGCGTTGCCCGGGTCACTCGGCTAGTCATGAATGATTAGCGGCAAATTATATATTAATTATTACATTTCTCAATATTTATGCCAAAAGTAAATGAATATAGTTGAATATATTTACTCTCTCTTACTAATTCTGTTTCTCTATAGTTAATTTGCATTTTTCAAAATCAAAGCGCGTTGCCTTAGTTTATTCTCCAGTGTAGTTCGCCAACAAATATTTAGTGGCATTTATTGTCAACTGACACATCGCTGCAATATATACTGATATAGATCCAATACAAATGCAAATTATATTAATTTAATTTTCATTTTTTCTTCAATAAATTCTCTCAAAAAGAGTTCAGGAATAAGATTTTTGTACAATATTATATCTCTAGCTTTCGGGCTGGCATGTCCCTTTCAACAGGAGCGCACAGCTTGTGGTATAACTTCTAGCTAACTGGAAACCTGAAGCCAATCTTTTGTAAGAATTTTCCAAAAATTGTGCTGGAACTTCCTAACTAATATAACTTTTTTTTTTCAGAGAAGTTTGAAAAAATGTTTTAGTGCTCTCAATAACTATAGTTTTAAAATACAAACATTAGGCTTCCAGGGAAAGGTTGATTTTTTACAATTCATTTATTTATAAATATCTCTAGCTTTAGGACAAGAAAGTCCTTCTACAGGAGCGCTTTTTTCCCGAAACCTAGAGATATTTATAAACAACAGATTTGTAAAAAAATAAACTTTCTCTGGAGGCCTAATGTTTGTATTTTAATATTGATTCAAGGGATTATTATTCGAACTATAGTTTCAAGAATAATTAAAATGAGAGCTGGTGCATGGAGACACATCTTCTCGTACATTCACAACGAGTTCTATATATTCTATATATATATAATATAATTATGTTTGCACTTTATTCACTTAATCCATATATAAATATCATATTTATAATTTAAATATATATAAACGTAAATATCTCGGGTCCCCATCTCATGAAAAAACATATTCCAGCTAACAAACCTTGAAATTTCCATAGAAATCAGCAAATCCAATTACAACCAGTTGACCATATTAGAGCTGGGGGCAGAACTGACGCTGCCTCGAGGCATTTCCCCTCTCTAGCAATTTTACAATATTTTCATATCACTTTTTATAATATTGTTAATGTTATTTCGAATGTTTTATTCATATAAACCCTTCAATATCTTGGAAGAGAAAATGAAAAAACTCCATCCCGCTGGTGGGAAGTTCTTTTAAATCCAAGTTCATTTCTCTCGGTCTTCAGGAAATAATACCGTTTTGCTTATAAATTCATATCTCGTTCACATTTTATTCAATAACGCCAATTGCGATATTGGCCAAATTCTCGTGAATTGGTTCAAATTGACCAGAACTCCAATTTCATTATCCGCTTGGCAATAAATTGGATAAGTTAGGAGCTAGTAAAGATGTTATTTATGTCTTATCCGTTGGCAGCATATTTCCACAGAATATTAGAAGAAACATAGAAAATATTATATATAAATAAAATATTATTAATATTAAATGTCATTTTATATTATTTTTTTTATCATTTTATCGATTCTATGCCTAATAAAACAACCCAAGTATATAGGTTTATGAAATAATTCATATTTATTTATGAGGGCGTCGATGGAAGGATGGTCTAAACCATTGATTTCGACCGCTAAGACCCCGGTTCGATTCCCGCACTGGGCACTTTTTTCTGATTATATAAAAAAAAAATGCTCCAATGGCCCCCGATTCTTGCAAAAGTCCAACCCCCCCAGAGAGTGCAAGTAAACAAACGGGGCTCTGGCAAATTTGTAAGTGCAAAGTCGAACTGCTTTTCACATGTGCAGACATGTGGAGCACTAACAGTAAAAAGCAGTCGCATTCTTCTACCCACCATGATTATCATGGTCTGTACCATGTATACTAGGGATAAGCAAAAAAAATATTTATGCTAAATTGCTCGCGCGAAATAAGCATTTACAACAGATAAGTATTTTATATGAACGATGGACATAAGGTTTATTTTTCCATTGCAGTAGACAGTAGAAAATTGTTTTAAATAAAAAGAATCATACGGGTCAAAAAAGGTTTAAATTTCTTATGAGTGAGTAATACTTAGATGGAGAAAAGTAAACAATAGCTACGAGGATAGCGCGCGAGAAAAAGTTTCTGAAAGAAACCTTATTTAAAGATCAATTAGGAATGGATCGATTATCTGTATTCACTCCTCTCTTTAATAAATCCATTCATTAGTTCAGAAGGTAACTTTGAAATATTTGGGAAACAATCGTCACCCCCTAGCACCAAGATAAATCAATAAATCGTTATATATATAAATCAAAGAAATTCCCCGATAAATAATTCGAAAGTTGATTGATTTTCAATGGAGCTTAATTTAATCGTCTTTAAACGTTGAAACATCCGGCAGGGGTAACGAGCACTGTATTGCCGTGCACCTTTCAAAATAATGCCCTTTTGTGAAAAAAAGGGCAATTTGGGATGATTCCAGGACAGAATTATTTGGAAGTTTTCCAGGTGCTCCCATCGTCTGAACGACCAGAATGTTCGCTCGAGAGTACCCTTCCTCAACTTTCTGCCAGCAATTTGGGACTTTTCAAATACTTCATTTCAATAAATCATTTCACTGGAAATCTTTTATTACTAAAAATACACTTTCGATAGTGTTTCAAACTTTTAAAATATCCTATCAATCGCGTAAACATAAAATTATATAATAAAAATTTAAACAATTTTTGATATTTACAATTCTTTTTAATATAAAACATTTTTACTGCCCTTACTGCAATAATAAATTAATAGGAGGGCCTGGCTTCATTTATCATTGTAGTAAGGGCAGTAGTAAATTGCTTTATTTAAAAAGAATCATACGGGTCAAAATAGTTTAAATTTTTCATAACAGATGGCGCGTTAATGCATGATAAAATTATATAAATAACAAATTTTGTTCAAATCAATAAGCTTGAGGGATGAGTTTCTTTTCCAAATAAATTTATTTCGAGCTTTCGGGCAACGCCCTTCAACAGGAAAATAAATAAAGTAAATTAAATTATATTACACTAAGATTAGGCGAGGCAAATTTATAACGAACTATAGAAAATAAATATCAGAAACAAACACACGTGAGACTACTCGTGCGTCATGCGTTCATGATACAGTGGGGGGCTGGGTGGCTGCAGGGAATATCTATATATATAAAAATGAATGTCTGTCTGTCTGTCTGTCTGTCTGTGTGTGTGTGTGTCCTCTATGGATTCAAAAACCATACATCCAATCGCCGTGAAATTTTGGGATATTATGAGGTGTATCCCCGGAAAGGTTTACGAAAAAAAATTTCTTGAATAACTTGAATATCCTTAGAGTTATTTGCAGATTTGTATATTTAACTCGCAAGCAGCGCTACCATTGAGACGGAGATAGGCTTAGTTTGCTGCTCCTGATGACCTTGGGTCATCGTGTGAGTCACAGCATGATGCTACAAAAACACTCTCTCTGGGGATTTTACAGCGTCGACAACCTGTAAGATTGCCTCTCTCATATATTATACTTTAAACATCTGCTTAATTAAAGCATTTTTCATTTGAAAGAGACTGCTCTCTTAACCCCCTTTAGACAACATTAAATGATATCCCGTGTCGATGATTTTGTAATGTATAGAATTAGGAAAGACAAAATTCAGGATGACACTGCTCACAGGGAACGGTAAAAAATGTTCACTTTATCGAGGAAATACAAAATTCGGGATTACACTGCACACAGGGACCGGGAAAAAATGATCACCTTATCGAGAGATTCACGACCATGATTTTATTCAACTTATCGAGTATTTTTCAAGGGACCGGGAAAATATGTTCACTAGATAAAACGATTATTTTGTAATATAGAAAATTAGGAAATACAAAATTCAGGATGACACGGCACAAGGGACCGGGAAAAAATGATCACTTTATCGAGAGATTAAAATTTACGAGTTTCAAATCATCAAAATATATCTTTCTTTTTTTATATGTTTATAGAGAATTGTTTTAACAAATGTTCGTTATACAAACCTTTACTCGGGTAAAACCCGGGCGAAGCCGGGCACATCCGCTAGTTACATTATAAATTTCCGGTAAATCAATTTTTCTATATTTTAATAAAGGGAACTCTTCGTATTTGTAGGTTCAGCAATCCTATTGTATGGCTACCCACTTAAATTCTGATAGATGGCGCAAGCCATTAGCAACTATTAGTTGCACGATCAGGAGGTGCCTTATATTTGTTTATTTTTCATATACAGAACTCTTTATATTTATATTTTCAGTAATCCTCTTGTATGGAAATCAATTCCAACTTCACGTCAACGTGACATTGTACAAAATGTAAAAACATTTAAATGAACAAAATTGATAATTTCGTAGTGCCTAATATAGGATTCGTCCAATATTCTCGTGTCAAATCACGACGTAAAATAATGGTATGACCTGAATTCTGTGTGGTCAGTAGAGAGAATTTATTTGATTCGAAGAACACTCAGAGACAAAACTTAAGGAAGTTACATATTTTAAGTATAAACAACTCCTTATTTGAATTTATAACGGCGGATTTCCCATATAAATGTAAATTTGACCATTCTCCTTAAAAATATAATTATTATATTCTGAAATATATAAAAATCAACGATTAGTTCATAATTGTAAAATGACATTAGAAAATTATCCCGCATGTGTTTCTTTTCAACGAAAAATCAAAATTTATTTCAAGGAGAAATAGCAATTATTTTTAACCTTAGGGATGATGTATGAAAGGATGAATTGTGAAGAGTAATGATAAATGGAAAAATAAAAGTGTCCAGGGATGGGAATAATTATTCCGATAGATGACGCAAGCCATCAGCAACTATTAGTTGCACGATCAGTAGGTGCCTTTTTCTTAATATAAATATAAGATAATATAATGTTGTGTTAAAAAACATGCTAAAAGGTACAACTTCCCTAATTTTTGACCATGAAGCTAATTACATTCCTACGGCTACCAGGTTGAAAAATTCTATGTTCACAGTTTTGAACGGTTAATATGAGTGGAATTAGTTTAAGATGACCAATGACTTGTGCTCCTGACACCGTTTTCCATTGAAGTCAATTGAAGTGATGCCATGAACATAGATCCTAGACCCGAATACAGCTGGTCAATGTTTGCTCTCAGTGAATATTTGATTGAACCTAGGCACTGACTGAACCAATATCATCCTATAGTCCAGAAGTGTCCAATTATTTCCTCAGACAAGCTAAATTTCAGTAATAATACGCTAAAAACTTAAAGAAACTACTCCACTATTGCGGAGTTCTTAAACTCGCGAAAATAAAAGCTTGCGAACAATAATAAATTATAAAAGAAACCTTATTCGGATTGCTTGATTAAGTATTTAAAATATTTTCTGCAATTTCTAAAGCGACGGAATATAATTAAGCCAATCATATTCACGTTGAATTTTAAAAAACCATAGGAAGGTTGTACCTTTTAGCATGTATATCGGGATTCAAACAATAATTTTGAAATATATTACAGTGACCTTTATGGAAGACACGAGATAACCAAGCGTAAACAAAATTGCCTCTGTCTCCTACAAAAAAAAAAAACGACCAGAAACATAAAAGACTTTTCACTTCCTTAAGTTTTGTCCATAAGTGTATATCCTAACGGGCCATCTATATCAATTTTTTACTATTATTTTAATTATATTTACAATGAAGTTAACGTTTATGTTATTTTTGACCTTGATTCGCAGGTACTGTGTTGGCTATCCTTGTTGTAGGCATTAAGGAAGGATAACGTTTGGAAGAGCGCGAATATTATCGTCTGTCCTGGTATCACGTGTACCGGGCGGAGGTTCTTCGGTTGTCTAAGAGGGACACCTTCACTGTCACAGAGATGGAATCTGTTCGCGCCGATTATATAAATTTTGTTACTTCAGCTAAATATGCAAATTTTGATTGTTTAAAACTGCCAGCTGGCCAATAAGATCAGTCTGTTTGTAGCAAGTCTTCGAATCGATCTAGTTCTTTGAGTCTGTGCTCCAATTATTTAGCGTTTGGAGATTCACCTAGTCGAATAGGTTTAATATTGCTCACGTAGTCAGAAGGTTATATAAAGAATCGAACGGCTCTAATTTAAGGATATTAATCTGCTGAAAAGGCCTGGCTCATCTAGATACAGTCCACGCTCTGCCAAACCAAAACAAAGTACCAGCCAGGTTTAGGAATTGGCAAGGATTCCTAGCTATCGCTGCTAGGCCTTTATCCGCTCCCGCCCAACCTCTATATAATGTCCCCATGTTTACACTTTTAATATGTTGGTTATGTACTATCTCTCTGCAATCTATTTAAAATATGTATTCTTTATTAGGAGAAAATGAAACTAATAATGTATGAGTCTTCTTTATCCATATATTCGTTTACTTAATTGATATTTTCTTTTTAATATACCCAGTTTTATGTCGACGGTAATCTGTTTGTGCTCAGGTAGACAGAGGCAACTTTGTTCACACTTGGTTATCTCGTGTGTCTTCAATAAAGTTCACTATGTAGCAAATATTTTTAGAGTTATTGTTTAAATTTCGATATACATGCTAAAAGGTACAATTTGCTTATGTTTCGTCTCCATGAGTGTATTCGATATACGTTACAAGAGAAAATTATTTTCAAATTATTATGTTTATTAATTAGAGAGAGAGGAGGTGAGATTTCAGCCCGTCGTTCTTCCTCAGGCGAATCCATTCTATTTACGTATGGTGAGGCCGCTGTGCAGTCAACTTGTACTTCTGGGACCAAATAAGATTTGCATTTTGAGACGAAGATACCACCCAATAGTATATTTCAGTAGGCATTTCATATTTACATATTATTTCAAAGTGAGAAAAAATCTACCTTTAAACTTGATATTAAATTAAGACGTCATTATTTAATATTTCCTAAAATTGTCTAATCACCTTGTTTTATTTAGCAAAAGTAAAAACCTATATACAGAATTATATTTATTTTCTAAAATATTGGAGAGTGAGACTAATGGATTTTCACGCTAAACCTGAAGGGAGAACAGAGCCTGATGTCTAATCTGAAGATGAAGAAGCAAGAGTCCAACACGAAGAAGCGCCAACCAAGTACACTAAGTGGACTTTAAGTTCCAGGATACTTTGGGCATTGATCTTTTTAATGGGCGGCGCTTTACTGCTCCATAAAGCCGCCGAGTGTAATCCGTACTTATTGGCCATCGCGCCTCCCGCCTGGCGTATTATACAGTCAAATCTCAGTAATGGATGTGGGGTGGTGCTCTCTTCGTGCTGCTACTGTCAGAATATTAACCGTAACATTTTATAATAATCTCTTAGAGTTCGTAGAAAGCAATTGTTCCAATTTATATATCAACAACATATATTTTTTCCGAGGTTTCGGTGACTCCCTGTTACTTTCTATCATTCCCCTGAGGTAGATAACCCTGCTACCTGCCATCATTTGCCTGAGGTAGATGACTCCCTGTCAACTTCCATCATTCCCCTGAGGTAAATGACCCTGTATCCTTCCATCATTCCCCTGGGGTAGATGACTCCCTGTCAACTTCCATCAATCCCCTGAGGTAGATGACCCTGTTACCTTCCATCATTCCCCTGAGGTAGATGACCTTGTCACCTTCTATCATTCCTCTGAGGTGGATGACCCTGTTACCTTCCATCATTCCCCTGAGGTATATGACCCTATCACCTTCTATCATTTCCATGAGGTAGATGACCCTGTTACCTTTCATCATTCTCCTGAGGTAGATGACCCTGTTACCTTCCATCATTCCCCTGAGGTAGATGACCCTATCACCTTCCATCATTCTCCTGAGGTAGATGACCCTGTCACCTTCTATCATTCCCCTGAGGTGGGTGACTCCCAGTTACCCAAACGTTGAGAATAAAATGAAGGAAATGAAGATGATGTAGCTATATCTTTTCGAACAACTTCCCACCCCAAAACCGCTAAATGATTCATACACAATGTTGTACTACAATGGGTGTGCCCCATATCGATAATCTTTAATCTCTATATACCTACTGTACACTCTTACATAGCTCTCACAACTCAACGGCTTGAAATATAGCAGTTAAAAATGCAATGAATAGTAACGAGCTTCATTCATATATGAAGTTTCACAAACTCTTGTGTAAATAGAGCGCCTAGCATATTCTCACACCACACCATGGCCCGTCGGCTGAGGGCACTGCCCTATTGTTACGTGAGAGAATTCGAGCAAGATCATCTAGAGGCTCGTTAAAAAGAGGAAGAATACATGAGTATCCAAAAATGCAGCTATATTCATAGACAAAACTAAAGAAATTTGTACCTTTTAGCATATATATACATATATATATTATTATATTTCATTTTATATTTATACTAGCGGATGTGCCCGGCTTCGCCCGGGTTTTACCCGAGTGAATGTTTGTCTAACGAACATTTGTTAAAACAATTCTCTTTAAACTTATAAAACGTACTCGGCTTCGCCCGGGGTTTTACCCGAGTAAAGGTTTGTCTAGCGAACATTTGTTAAAACAATTCTCTAAAAACTTATTAAAAAATAAAAAAGATATATTTTGATAATTTGAAACTCGTAAATTTGAATCTCTCGATAAAGTGAACATTTTTTCCCGGTCCCTGTGTGCCTTGTCATCCTGAATTTTGTCTTTCCTAATTTTCTACATTAGAAAATCATAGTTTTATCTAGTGAACATTTTTTCCCGGTCCCTTGAGAAATACTCGATAAGTTGAATAAAATCAATATTAATTGGTTCCCTCGGTAATTGGAAGTTAAAGGAATAGTATCTTCGCCTTGGAATTGTATCATTATTCTTGTCGCAAATAAATTGCCGTGTCATCCTGAGATAATCTTACTTTTGATAAATAATATTTAAGATAACAAACTTAGTGATAAGAAAACTTGTTATCATCGTCACAATGGGGGCGCTGCTTGCGAGTTGAATCTACAAATCTGCAAATAACTCTAAGGATATTCAAGATATTCATGAAATTATTTTTCAAAAACCTTCCCGGTGATATACCTAATAATATCCCAAAATTTCACGGCGATTGGATGTATGGTTTTTGAATCTATAGAGTACAGACAGACAGACATTCAATTTTATATATATAAGATAATAGCCGAATGACCCGGGCAACGCCCGGGTTTTACCCTATTAAATGTACCCTATTCAAATACTATTCGTTACAATTATAAATTGGCGCCGTGGATGTCACTCTTGTGAAACGTCCCGCTCCAAACTTTGTGTCTGAGAAGCAATATTTTTATAGAAAGATAATCTGGCTTTTGTTTTCTGCTCGAATGAATGTTTTTCTGTTAGAATTTTGTTCCTGCATACAAAATAATGAACTGGTTTCACCCGTGGTCTCTGCTTTTTGTAATATTTTTCCCGATATAATTTTGTATCTGATAATCAAACATGATACAGCAATATCGTCATCATCATTTTCTGACTAAAAATATATAGTTTTAATAATTGATTTATATATTTTTTAAAATAGCCTATCGTCTTCCCCGTATTCTTTTACCTATGTATGGAAGTTTTGGTTTGAATTAGTGAACTACTGCGAATTTGTATACCGGACATACAAACAAACAGACAGACAAACATACAAACATTCATTTTTATATATATAGAGAAGAGATATATATATAATATAAATGAGTTTTAAAAATTGTAAAAAAAAAATGCATCGGCCGGGAATCGAACCCGGGCCGCCCGCGTGGCAGGCGAGCATTCTACCACTGAACCACCATTGCCTTTGAAAAATGGCCATATTTGGGTATTCATTCAATTCCGGATTACTCCGCGTAAAAAAAAAAAAGTTCTTCAAATGAAAAAAAGAAATAGCCAAAAATACTAATCAAAATGTAGCCGAAAATTTTCCTCAGGTTTTTTATTTATTTTTTTATTTTTTTGCTTATCCCTAGTACACGTGGTACAGGCCATGATAATCATGGTGGGTAGTTAGCGACTGCTTTTTTTTACTGTAAGCGCACCACATGTCTACACATGTGAAAGCAGTTCGACTTTGCACTTACAAATGTGCCAGAGCCCCCGTTTGGTTACTTGCACTCGCTGGTGGGGTTGGACTTTTGCAAGAATCGGGGGGCCATTGGAGCATTTTTTTTTTTTTTTAACAGAAAAAAGTGTCCAATGCGGGGATCGAACCCGGGTCGTAGTGGTTGTAAACCAAACGGTTTAACCAGCCTTCCACCGACCCCCCCCCCCCCCCCTCAGGTTTATAAAAAGCGACATGCAAAATTTGGTACCAATTGGTTCAGTAGTTTTTGAGTTTATCGCGAAACAGACAGACAGACAGAAATTTACTTTTATATATATAGAGATTAAAAAGGAGACTGTTTTTAAATTTACATATATGAGAAATCCGCCGTTATATAAGCAACTATAGGGTGGTTACGAGTGTATTTAATAGCTAGCAAGTGACCTTCTGATACGATCACATTGCACACATTCTAGTTTAGAGTGCGACATCGAGCAGCAAGGCCCTGGGTGTACAAGGTCAACACACCAGGTGAGGGGGAGTCTATCTATTCAGGACTATACACATGTATTGAATATAGATGGAAATTTTGCCGAGAGGATATTGA
>CP092886.1:3539761-3580140 GCA_030710605.1 Cordylochernes scorpioides
TATATACAAATAAAGGTCATCTTTCTCGTAAACCTAGACGTCAAAACGATAGAGGTGACTTTATTTTTTATGGATCAATATACTCCCAGAAAATTTTTCATCTATATTTTGGCCATAGATTTGGCCCAGCCACTTTGCCAAATAAACACCTCTTTAGCAGATTGTGAAATTATATTTGTTTCTTTGTGGATTTCATAGAATAAAGTTCGCCCTGGATACTGAAGAGGGCTATTATCCCGAAACCATGGTCTCTTGGTGAACGGTTTTCAGTTTGCCAAAGCTGGTGATGTGGCTTTGTCACCGAACAAAGGCCGCTAGTTTGCGGCGACGGTCAATAGATGGAGTCTAGCTTCGACGGGAGAGGCGACATTTGTCTTTGTAGATCAATATCTTCTAGGCAAAATATCTATTTTAAAAATGCCGTTTACTTTTTAATATTATAAGAATTCCGAATATAATGTTTATACTATAGGTTTTCTCCATAGAAGTAAGTGGCGGTGAAGCGTGTTTAAAGAACACGGCAAACTGTTACTCTTGAGCAATAACACCTGCTAGTGAATGCCACATGTTCCCAACGCTACAACCAATGAGGACACTTGAGCTAAGTACGTAACTATTTCACCGCCAATAATTGGAACACGACGTGAAGAAGGAACCAATAGAAAAGCCCAGACACAGAGGAACGTGTTGTCAATTAACATTCGCGGTGGTTTCTCCGAAGTTGTAATAGAAACACAATTTGTGTCCAATCAAATACCTCGTGTAACTCACTCATGTAATTCCATTTGGGGCAGAATTTAATTAAATTACTACAATTGTTGGCCGTTTTTTTGGACTCCTCCTACATCATTGATTGGTGATTAGTTTCACACAGTGGCAACAATTTATCTAATTTCCACAAAATATTAGTTGTTTAGAGAGAATTCTTGACACAAAGAAACCAGTACTATGCCACAGTCATCTCTAATTATATATAGCGACATCTGAACCATGATAAATAAATGTAAGATATTTGATACACTGTTACCTTTATTGAAGACACATGAGATAACCAAGTGTGAACAAAATTGCCTCTGTCTTCTTAAAAAATAACATACGACAGGCAACATTAAATACTTTACACTTTCTTGGGTTTTGTCTATGAGTGTATGCTATATAACAAATATATATGTTCAGAAAAAGGCATCTGCTTATCGTGCAACTGAAAGTTGCTGATGGCTTGCGTCATCTATCGGAATAAATATAAACTATTCTCGTTGATTTTTAATTATTCCAGAATTAGCCAAATACCCATTATTGATTAATGATGAAAAGCTAACCACGGACGCGTTTCGGGCTGTTGGCCCTCATCAGCGTGGTGCAAGCTGTACCTCAACGACCAAAAAATTGGTCATTAAGGCATCCTGAAAAATCATGAAACGGGTAGTTTTCTGGAATAATTAAAAATCAACGAGAATAGTTAATATTTATTCCGATAGATGGCGCAAGCCATCAGCAACTTTTAGTTGCACGATAAGGAGATGCCTTTTTCTTAATATATATGTATATATATTGCTTTGATATTTCTATTTAAAATTTATGTTTTATTACTAACCTCATTAATACTACAATATAGTTGACGATTAGAAGAGTAGGAAAATTGGAAGATATATTCCAATACCAAAGCTGTCTATCATTTACAGTTGAGAAGCTGGTTAGTTATATGGTTCCAAGTTAATATTTCTAGCCAATACACACACAACTACAGTAGTCTGAGCATTCAAAATCTCTAATCAGCCATGAATCTCAATCACTAATGATTTCGCATTAGCATAAAAATGCGAGCAGAAGATGGGATGGAATCCAACTTGGCAGCTCTCCACCGTCGTCTGCCAAGTGCCGTTACCCCTGCTGCACTTCTTCCTGAGCTTGTCGGGCAATGGACACAGATTTCAACTCCATGTTTCAACCTGAAGTAACTTAGCATCCTTTATATGTGTCACGATAGGCTCTGTGTATTAGTAACGTATTGCAGATGATATGTCACTGCCTGCAATTCCATGTGTGTGTGAAAACGTGTAAGTTGTATAAGCTTATGATTTTGCTTTGTTTTAATTTTTTGCTTAACCCTAGTACACGTGGTACAGGCTATGATAATCATGGTGGGTAAAAGAGGTTGACGACTGCTTTTCCTGTAAGTGCACCACATGTCTACACATGTGAAAAGCAGTTCGACTTTGCACTTACAAATGTGCCAGAGCCCCGTTTGGTTATTTGCACTCACTAGTGGGGTTGGATTTTTGCAAGAATCGAGGGCCATTTGAGCATTTTATTTTAATCAGAAAAAAAGTGTCCAATGCGGGAATCGAACCCGGGTCGTAGCGGTCGAAAACCAACGATTTAGACCATCCGACCCCCCGTTAGATAGACGATCCACCGACCCCCCCGTTTTAAAAATGAATCTATGTTGGCTCCATATGCTTGAATTGAATATTACACCTTAGTTCTATATATTTTATTGCTTAAAAAGGAACACAACAAAACAAAAAGAAACTACAATTGCAAATGATTTGATAACTAACTAAGAAAAAAAAATAAAAATGATGATGATAAAAATTGAATATGTCTGCCAGCAAAATGCTTCCATGAATTAAAAAATAAGAATAATTACAAAATTAACATAAACTTCAAACAATGTGGATAGAGATATAATATGTGAGCAATAATATTATTTGAAAAAGGAACAATAAAATTCAGGTAAAGGTTTTCCTTTAATTTTGATATCGCAAGCTTTCGAGCAAATCTTCTGCTCTTCAACGGGTTAATACTTCTATGTACAATATCAGTATAATCTCTATACAAAAATAATTGAATAAATGTATTAATGGCATGTGCTCTCGTTACGTGCATCAGCTGTTTACAGCTAAAATAATAGATATTATAATGGGATGAAATATATATACACAAACAATTATTAATTTATATATAAACTGTCAGGAATATTGTTATATTAGGTTGGGATGTCTATTTTTCTATTGATGCTATTTATTTTTGATGATACCAGTGCTTCCAGGAATAATCGTTGTCGCTTGCTTTTTAAATCGTGATAATGGGCTAATGCTTGTTTGAGATTAAATGTGTGTCCAGTGGTGCAGGTGTGTTGATATATTAAGGATCTATTTATTGTCTTTGTATCTTATGTTTCTCTTGTTATATGATATATTCAATATATTTACAGTATTTGAGCTCTAAAGAAACGGTCTGGTTGATTAAATTGGCGAAACAGCTGGAGAGTTCACCACTGATGAGCCAAGCCCTTCCAAATTTTTTTATCGTGGTAAGGACAGTAGAGATTGGATTGTTGTGTGAAAGAAACATTCGCGTCCTAATTGTTTTCATTTTCTGAATATAGATGGCGCGTTATTGATTTGTATCAGATAAACTTTATATAACAGTGAATTTATTTTATAAATAGTTAATTAATAAATGTGATCACTCTCTCTTTAACTGTTGTTGTTGTCGTGTCCAATGAAGAGCCTCAGATGTCTCCATACATCTCTATCACTGCAGTCGCAATGTCCACTATCTTGGGTGTGTAAAGCTGCTGCTCTGGGTCTATGTCAATTCTCTGCAATGCTGCGGCCATTAATGGGCATGAGAATGTGTGAGTAGGTGTTTAGTTCCATGCCAGGGCAGTTGTTGCATGTCCTATAGGTTCTTGCTCTCTTAAACTGGTTACTCTAATATTGACGGAGCCTGCAAGAGGCCGCTACAAGGACAGAATGTCGGCGCTTGAAGGTGTTAGATTTCTCGTAACGAATATTCACAAAATATTTAGAGTATAATCAATCGACAATGTCGACCGCCGTGGTGACAAGCTACTGCCTGGCATATCGATGCTTTTACTACGATATTGAATTGATGAATTAATTTCTAAAGAAACCGTCCTTGAGAATTATCATTACGTATAGACTCATTGACAAAACTTAAGGATGTAGAAAGTCTTCGATTTCGCATGTTTGTGAAGAGACAGAAGTAATTTTGTTCACACTTGGTTATCTCGTGTCTTCAATAAAGGTCACTGGGTATCAAATATCTTTCAGAGTTATTGTCTGAATCCCGATATACATTCTAAAAGGTACAACTTTCTTGAGTTTTGTCCATGAGTCTAACTTTACATTTTGGGCGAAAGGTCGTAAGATTTTCTTCTGTGTGGCCCGTCTTGTTTCTTGTTTCTTCTCGATTTCTTAAAGAATTTTTATTTTGATAATGCTAATACTTTTCGTATCACAATTTGCCGGTCTTTTCTAAGTCAAAATTTTCTCTCTCTTGTATAGCTCTCTTTCAAAAATAATTCGACAGCTTTCTAAAAGTTTTACACGATATATTTTTAAGACAAATGCATAATTCAGATCAATTTTATTCATTAAAACAAATTTCGATATTTCGACGAGGCTCTTAACCTATCTTCTAGAAATGTAAACTCCTTGTGAGCCTATCATTAGTGTGTTGCTTTAACAAGATACATTTTTAATATTTTAAAATACATAGGGAATTTTAGTTAGCATTCCTATAATCAATAATATAAAAAATTAATATAATAAAATTTGAAATGTTTCAATTCACCCCTTTTCGACTTCTCGAATAGAAATCCAATTGAATATATATAGGCGTGTGTGTGGGGGGGGGGGGGGGTATAACCAATCAGGTCGATTGCCTGAAATCCATATTTCGATCATTTCCGCGTTGGTTGAATAACCTACTTCCTCCTGTAGTGAAGTTAGAATCGGCATAAACTTTGTGTGTACTTGTAGGAGATAGTTCGTGCTTGAATAATTGGTTCCTAATTAGCCGGGTGAAAAAAAGGTTGGTTTTAATACAGGTAAAAGTTGAAAAGATGTTAGTATCGAGAATGTATATACTGAGAACAAGCAAACCCCAGCAGGACAGGACAGATGTACTGAGGACTGTATTGCCTGAGAACAAGCAAACCCCAGCAGGACAGGACAGATGTACCGAGGACTGTATTGCCTGAGAACAAGCAAACCCCAGCAGGACAGGACAGATGTACCGAGGACTGTTTTGCCTGAGAACAAGCAAACCCCAGCAGGACAGGACAAATGTACCGAGGACTGTATTGCCTGAGAACAAGCAAACCCCAGCAGGACAGGACAAATGTACCGAGGACTGTATTGCCTGAGAACAAGCAAACCCCAGCAGGACAGGACAAATGTACCGAGGACTGTATTGCCTGAGAACAAGCAAATCCCAGCAGGACAGGACAAATGTGTACCGAGGACTGTATTGCCTGAGAACAAGCAAACCCCAGCAGGACAGGACAGATGTATCGAGGACTGTATTGCCAGAGAACAAGCAAACCCCAGCAGGACAGGACAGATGTACCGAGGACTGTATTGCCTGAGAACAAGCAAACCCCAGCAGGACAGGACAGATGTACCGAGGACTGTATTGCCTGAGAACAAGCAAACCCCAGCAGGACAGGACAGATGTACCGAGGACTGTTTTGCCTGAGAACAAGCAAACCCCAGCAGGACAGGACAAATGTACCGAGGACTGTATTGCCTGAGAACAAGCAAACCCCAGCAGGACAGGACAAATGTACCGAGGACTGTATTGCCTGAGAACAAGCAAACCCCAGCAGGACAGGACAAATGTACCGAGGACTGTATTGCCTGAGAACAAGCAAACCCCAGCAGGACAGGACAAATGTACCGAGGACTGTATTGCCTGAGAACAAGCAAACCCCAGCAGGACAGGACAAATGTACCGAGGACTGTATTGCCTGAGAACAAGCAAACCCCAGCAGGACAGGACAAATGTACCGAGGACTGTATTGCCTGAGAACAAGCAAATCCCAGCAGGACAGGACAAATGTGTACCGAGGACTGTATTGCCTGAGAACAAGCAAACCCCAGCAGGACAGGACAGATGTACCGAGGACTGTATTGCCAGAGAACAAGCAAACCCCAGCAGGACAGGACAGATGTACCGAGGACTGTATTGCCTGAGAACAAGCAAACCCCAGCAGGACAGGACAGATGTACCGAGGACTGTATTGCCTGAGAACAAGCAAACCCCAGCAGGACAGGACAGATGTACCGAGGACTGTTTTGCCTGAGAACAAGCAAACCCCAGCAGGACAGGACAAATGTACCGAGGACTGTATTGCCTGAGAACAAGCAAACCCCAGCAGGACAGGACAAATGTACCGAGGACTGTATTGCCTGAGAACAAGCAAACCCCAGCAGGACAGGACAGATGTACCGAGGACTGTATTGCCTGAGAACAAGCAAACCCCAGCAGGACAGGACAGATGTACCGAGGACTGTATTGCCTGAGAACAAGCAAACCCCAGCAGGACAGGACAAATGTACCGAGGACTGAATTGCCTGAGAACAAGCAAACCCCAGTAGGACAGGACAGATGTACCGAGGACTGTTTTGCCTGAGAACAAGCAAACCCCAGCAGGACAGGACAGATGTATCGAGGATGTATGGCCTGAGAAAAAAAAGTACAGAAGGACAGAACAGATGGAACAAGCAAGCACCAGCAGGGTAGGACAAATGTAGTAAGGATATAAGGGGAAGGAAAACAAGCCAATTCCGGCAGACCAAACCAGATGGTACCAAGCAAATTCCATCAAGACGGGAATGATAGTATCGAGAATGTTTGAAGATTGAGATCAAGCACACGCCGGACATACTGTACAGAGGATGTGTGGCCTGAGAACAAGCAAATCCCAGGAGGACAGAACAGATGGTACAGAGGATGTATGGCCTGAGAACAGGCAAACCCCGAAAGATTGCACAGATGGTACAAAAGATATATGCGGACTTGTAGAAAGTAAAATAAAATATATTTTAAATCATATCGAATTTTATACTTTTTTATGGGTGAATTTGAAATCAAATATAAATTTCAGTTTCACCAAATATTAGCAGGAATGGGATGAATGATAAGTGTTTTTAAAATTTTATCAAAAGTGCCTCAGAATGTTTTTGTTGAAGTTTAAAATGGGCGCGGGGAGCAAGCAGCCTTCAACGGATATTTATTTATTCGGTTTTATTGTTTGTTTTTCTAAACTCCATATAACAACACGGGTTGTTCCACCTTTAATAATTTTTTGAAATTCCTTAACCAGAGAACTATAGTGAGGATTTTGACAGTTCTTGTGATGTTCCTTTATATGGTCCAATGGTAAAGAAAGTAGTCTCCTAGTACCGTGCATGATTTCTTTATCGATATAGAATAATCGCTCTTATAAAAATTGCTTCTTAGATAAAGTAAATAACAGATATTGCCTCTAATAGAGCAGATGACAGCCATTACCTCTGATAGGGTAGAGAGAAAAAAGGCTAATTACCTCAGATACACTAGATAATATCTATTGCCTCTCTCACTTAAATAGAGTAGATGACATCTATTGCTTCTCTGATAGAGTAGATAACATATTTATTGCTTCAAATAGAGTATGTATATTGACTCAGATATCTTAGATAATGCATATTGTCTCTCAGATAGCATAGATAATGTATATTGCCTCAGATATCCTAGACAATGTGTATTGCCTCAAATAGCGTAGTGAACGTATATTGCCTCAGATAGCGTAGATAACGTTTATTTCTTCAGATAGGATAGATAACGTTTATTGCTTCAGATAGGTTGGATAACGTTTATTGCTTCAGATAGGTTAGATAACGTTTATTGCTTCAGATAGGTTAGATAACTTTATTGCTTCAGATAGGTTAGATAACTTTATTGCTTCAGATAGGTTAGATAACGTTTATTGCCTCAGATAGGTTAGATAACGTATATTACCTAAGATAGGTTAGATAACGTATATTGTTTCAGATAGGTTAGATAACGTAGATTACCTCAGATAGGTTAGATAACGTATATTACCTAAGATATGTTAGATAACGTATATTATCTCAGATAGGTTAGATAACGTATATTATCTCAGATAGGTTATAGATAACGTATATTATCTCAGGTAAGTTAGATAACGTTTATTGCTTCCATCTATAAAGGAGTTATGAAAACTCTTCTCCAGTTAGAAAATATATAAAACCTATTATACACCGGGTACAATGGGTAAAAACTATCAACACAAACAATTTCAAATAAAAATTGTTTTAGAAAGAAAATGAAGCTAAAATTACTTTATATCTGTAAAGAATTCAATTTTGGAAAGAAAGGGGATGGACGCGGAAATAAAAAAGTAATTCCGCGCCGCAGATAAACATAAATAGATATTGAAATATTATTTTTCTTCCTCAAATATTTATATTTTTATTGCATTTCACAGCGTGTATTGGACTTTGTTTTCAAAAAATAAACACCATTTTCTTTCTATTGTATTTAGGTAAATATGACAGGCCGTTCGTTAAATCTGCCTTGGCAATATCGTTAATTCAGATAATTGCTAGAGGTTCAAATATATAGACCAAAACCAGGTATTTGCCACTTGAATAGAAAATTTACTATTAAAACAATATATTGACATCTTGTCAATTATACTTTAGTGCACGGTGTATGAACAATTATCATTACAATGATGATATTGTATTTAAACAAATATAAAATAAATATCGTATTTGAACTCTTTTTCTGAAATATCGTTTTAATAAAGGCATTTAAATACGGTAAAGATGGATATATAGTCGAATATACGTATATATATATAAAGACAAAGGTCGCGTCTCGCGTCAAAATGACGTCTAAGCCAAACGCCATCTATTGACCGTCGGCGCAAACCACCTGGAAACCATGGTTTCGGGCTAATGGCCCTCGTCAGCCTAGGGCGGACTTTATTCCATGAGATCCACAAGGGATCTAATGGAATCTTGAAAATCTGCCAAAAAGGTGTTTAGACAATAGAGTGGCTAGGGACATTAGCCCGAAACCGTGGTCTCCAGGTGGACGCTTCCCAGTTTGCCAAAAGCTGGGATTGTGGCTTTGTCACTGACCTGAGGCCGCTAATTTGTAACGACGGTCAATGGATGGCGTCTGGCTTTGACGTCCATTTTGAGGGAGTGGTAACCTTTATCTTTTTAGATCAATATCCTCCCGGCAAAATTTCAATATATATTTTGGATTTGGATTTTACGGAAAGGATTTTGATCTATATATAAAGGTCATCTTACCGTCAAAATGGACGTTAGACCTAAGCGCCATCTATTGACGGTCTCTGAAAACTAGCGGCTCAGGTCTGTATCGAAGCGACATCAGCTTTGGCGAACTGAAAAACGCCCATCTTTCATACGTGTGATAAATAATTTGTGACATCTATATATGTTAATAACGTTGTTTGTTGCAGTTCTTACATTCTCAATAAATATACGATGTAGAAAAGCAACGGTTCTGAATACAATAGCCGATATTAGCAATATCTATCGTTAGAAACTCTACCCGGCTTAGCACCAATCCATAACTTTTCACCTCACCCTCGTATATCGGCATGTAATACGATTTAAATAATTCTTCAAATTAAAGATATTTATATTTATTGTCTCGACGTTTCGACAAAAATCTTTTGTCCTCGTCAGGAGCTAACAAAAATCAAAACATTTGGCAAAGCGTTAAAAATTATATTTAACCTAAGAATAATTTTAACGCTTATAAATGTTTTGATTTTTGTTCGCTCCTGAAGAGGACAAAATATTTTTGTCGAAACGTCGAGACAATAAAAAAGATTTACTGGCCGAAGTATCTTTAATTTGAAGAACTATGAATGCCGGCCAGGCAGCCTCTATCTTTACGATTTAAATATGTTAATTACTAATGATAATATATATAACGATATAATATAATTATAATAATTATATTTAAAAAATATTCTGTTAGTAGTTTTATAATAATATATCTTTCATGCATAAGTGATTCCACCCCACCTCCTCATTTTATACCAAACTATTTTCACTATAATCTAATGACGCTATGTGGGGCTGAGTTATGCAAATTGATACGTTGTAATGCCTTGACAAAGGTTGGCGTTGAGCCAACCGAAATATTGGCAAATAAATCGTCTTATTCTTGATAAAATTGTGAAAAACGTGTTAAAATTACAAAATATTTTCTCACAATGAGTTTCCTTTTATTTCAAAACGTATTTTTTCAAGCGATAATCGCTCTTCAACGGGCTTAATAAAACATCGACTATATCTTACAAGAAATATTTACAAAAACATACGCGCGCAGCGTGTATATTTACAATTGAAATTTTACCATCACAATACCGATATCTCAGAAGAAATCAATAGATCAATTTTATAGGTTCTGGATGCCCTAAAAATGTAAATAGACATATTCCATAGCACTGTTAAATTACATACCAATTTAAAATTTCAGTTGTAAATATTCACGCTGCGCGCGTATGATTTTGTAAATATTTCTGTTTTGTCCTTGTAGTGTAGGATATAGTCGATATTTTATTATGCCCGTTGAAGAGCGATTATCGCTTGAAAGCTAGCGTTTTGAAATAAAAAGAAACTCTTTGTGAGAAAATATTTTGTAATTTTAAATCGTTTAATACAATCCACACACACATGTCATGTTTTTATTATCTAAACATAGTGATAATATATATATAAGAAAACGAAGCTATTATAGACACGTGTGATTCTTTTTGAAATCAAACAATTTTCTACTGTACTTGCTGCAATGATAAATTATTGGGAGGGCCTGGCTCATCAGTGGTGAACCCTCCTAGAGGTTTCGCTAGTTTAATCTACCATACCGCTGTAATATTGCATTTTTCTGTTTTCTTTTATACCGATACTGAAGCTAGACTTTTGGAAATGTTTTTTTAAATGAAATATGGACATAAGTTTTAAATACAGTGGTGGTAGTGGTGTCTTGTTCATGGAGCAGATCAGATCGGCCCATGCACCCTGATCACAATACCGGCCATTTAAGGACAGTAGAAATACATATTGTAGCAAAGTATTTATTATTTTATTAGCAGAATATTATTTTTATGTTTATATTTTGCTACTCTGTACACCTCCCTCGTTTACTTATCTTTTGGTTTATCATTCATAGGTAGTTCTTTCCTGAAATAAATTTTTGTCTCATTCCGAAGTTTGTCTTCCCTAATTTTCCACATGGCATTTTGGTGGAGATGCTTGGTAAATTAGGAAAGACAAACTGAAGATCTCCGAAAAGACCTAGAGGCCATGGGTGCTGTGATCTACATTTTCGGAGACTGGCTACAAAATTCGACCGACGTGTCAAAGCCAAGACTTCCCT
The DNA here is from genome assembly GCA_030710605.1 of Cordylochernes scorpioides. NCBI lineage: Eukaryota > Metazoa > Arthropoda > Arachnida > Pseudoscorpiones > Chernetidae > Cordylochernes > Cordylochernes scorpioides. The sequence goes on from CP092886.1 coordinate 3,551,012, forward strand.
CCAAGATGACGATGTCCCTATAGACGATACGACGACAAAGCCGCGCTTCGCGCAGCAAGAAAAAGGACGCAAAGGTAATAGGGACAAAGTTACAAGACTTCGATGGAATCCTTGACCGAAGCACGTCAGATCCATTTCAGTAACTACAATAATTGCTAGCTGTGGGTCACAGCTCCCATAGGGAAGAAACTATGTAATAAAGTATTTATTATTTTATTAGCAGAGTATTATTTTTTATGTTTATATTTCGCTACTCTGTACACTTCCCTCTTTTGCTTATCTTTTGGTTTATCACTCATAGTTTGTTCTTTCCTGAAATAAATTGTTGTCTCATTCCGAAGTTTGTCTTCCCTAATTTTCCACGTGGCGATATATTTAATATTTACTTTTCTCAAAAATCGGTCTTCAGTTAATATTAACATATATAAATAGTTCAAAAACTTTTCTTTATATATATATATATATATTCCTTCCTACCATTTGTACCATAGTTCTTATAAGTCGCGCTTTATTGCTCGCCTGTTGAAGGGTTTTTACCCGAAAGCTTGCACCTATGCATCAATAAAAGAAACTCGTCTTCCTTCACCATGTTTTTCGTCTAATGATATAATTATTATAAATGTATAATATGCTTCGAGCACAATTTTTCTTTCAATCTCAAAAAGAATCATAATCGTCTATAATAATTTAAATTTCTTATAACAGATGGCGCGTAATGCATCATATGATAATATATATAAATTTAATATGATATTCACATATATCAAAAAGAAAATATAATATGACTAACCTTTTGAATCACACTTAATACATTGTATTTAATTACCATGTTGAGGAGGCGCCAAATGTTTATTACCAAAGCGAACATCAACAAAAATATTTAAATATAATTTAAGAGCGAAAGACAAAAGTTTAAATTCGTTCTCCCTCATTCCGTTACCACCTTTATTTATTTCCTTCAATGAAATAAAAGAGAAAACATTATCAAGAATTCTTTGTCGCTTTGGATTTAGCAGGGACCATTTTAGTTGATTTCTCCTTTGGAATTCGGCCTTTATTTTTCCCATTTCCAGTGAAAAAGCTAAATTGTAATCTTCTGCCTTTCCTGAACTTTTTATTACTTTTAAAAAGTTTTTACCTTGGATAGAAACATCTTTTTGCTGCAATATTTTCATCTAAATTGTTTTTCCAGTGTTATTGGCCGGGTTTAATCACTTTCTTGTGTGCGCTGTGTTGTTTCTTATCGAAAAATAAACCTTTAGTTTTATTTCATTCAATTTAATTGTTATAAATACATTTATGGGTCAAATGTCCCCAGTTAACTAGGATATAACAAAATAATAAATTATATAAGGCTATACTGGACAAAGTTTTGCCTGTGTCTTAATTCCTTATGTTTGTGATTCATTCTTGTTCAACCTACTTTGAAATGATAAAAAAAATTCCAAAACTAAAATTGTACGTGGATCAATGGATGAATGGATGAAGTAAAAAAAGGTATATTATAATTTTATAACTGAAAGTAAGCTTGCGCCATCTGTCGGATTAAATATCAACTCATCGTGGATTTTTTAAAATTATCTATATAGATAATAGGCTAACAGAGTTCTCAGTTGTAAAGTTTAAAGCTCTCTTATTAGCTTACTATCCTTTCATGATGAATTAGGATCTAAAGGGTAATTTGGTCAATATTATAGAATAAATAAAATTCAGTTATTAGTTTATATTTGTTCCAACAAATAGTGCAAGGCATCAGAAATTTTTAGGCAAAGAAAACTTTCAGCGGCACGATCGGAAGATGCCTTTTTGTGACTTTAAAGTGTTATTTAAAATTATATATATTTGTCTATTTCTATCAAATAGTGAGTGTAAGTAACAATACGGTGCTCTGGGACATTTGTAAATGTAAATGTCGAACTGCTTCCCACTTGTGTAGACATGTGGTGTTCTTACAGTACAAGTAGACGCTGAATACTACCCACCATCATTATGATGGATTGCGCCACGTGTACTAGGGATAGTTAACTAAAAATACTAAAAACATCGCAGAGAAATTAGAAAACCAAGTATTAACGTTGGAGAAATAGGATTATTCAGGCCGAAATGAAAATATCCCAATAAGAAGGGCTCTGGCACATTTGTAAGTGTAAATGTCGAACTGTTTTCCCTATGTGTAGACATGTGGTGTACTTACACTAAAGGCAATCGCTAACTACTACCCACCATCATTATGATAGATTATACCACGTATACTAGGGATAGTTAACTAAAAATACTAAAAACATCGCAGAGAAATTAGAAAACCAAGTATTAACGTTGGAGCAATAGGTTTTTTTGAGGCCGAAATGAAAATATTCCAATAAGAAGGGCTCTGGCACATTTGTAAGTGCAAAGGTCGAACTGTTCTCCCTATGTGTAGACATGTGGTGTACTTACAGTAAAATCAGTCGCTAAATACTAGAATCATTATGATAGATTATTCCACGTGTATCAGGGATAGTTAACTAAGAATACTAAAAACATCGCAGAGAAATTATAAAACCAGGTATTAGCGTTGGAACGATAGGATTTTTCAGGCCGAAATAAAAATATCCCAATAAGAAGGGCTCTGGCACATTTGTAAGTGCAAAGGTCGAACTGTTCTCCCTATGTGTAGACATGTGGTGTACTTACAATAAAGGCAGTCGCTAACTACTACCCACCATCATTATGATAGATTATGCCACGTATACTAGAGATAGTTAACTAAAAATACTAAAAACATGGCAGAGAAATTAGAAAACCAAGTATTAGCGTTGGAGCAATAGGATTTTTCAGGCCGAAATAAAAATATCCCAAAAAAAAAACGGCAAAAATGTAAACGCAATATGCTCATACATAACAGAGCAGTAAACAAACACATGGGAGTTCCGTCACGCCAACCTCTCGGTACGGCAGATTCAAAACTCTCCGGGATATCGATTCTGCGGTTATCTAATTTGATATCATTTTTCACATTGTCTGGTCACATTGAATGCAAATAAATACATTGTGTTTAATATATATAATCATAATCATTGTTCAAAACACAATGTAAATATTGTTAATACATATTATAAAAACACGAACATTTCTGCTACCACAATAGTCACGCAGATATAGGAATGCATATGCTATTATATTAGATTGAAAACCTTTTTGAATTATTCACAAAATTCTTACCGATGTATATATATATATATATACAGTTGTCCCTCGAAATATTGGAACAATAAAATAATTATAAATCCAATATATGCATCTTTTATATATATATATATATATTATATATATTGAAAAAATAGAGTAATCCATATTTAATTCATTAGATAATAAAAAGGCATATAGTGGATTTAATAAAAGATTTATTTTGCCAATATTTCGGTTGGCTGAACGCCAACCTTTATCGAGGCATTAAATTTTTGTACACACAAATTCAGCGCCGCATAGTGTTATAATATCACAGTTGAAATCATTTAGGTGGGGGAAAATTTGTGCATGCAAATATTATTAGAATATTACAATCAGAATAAGTTAAATATTTTAAAATATTCAACTTATTCTGATTGTAATTCCTCAATAATTTTTTCATACACATATTTCCCCCAACTACTTTGTATTTTAAATGATTTAAACTGTGATATAACACTATGCGGCGCTGAGTTTGTGTATATAAATATGTAATGCCTCGATAAAGGTTGGCGTTCAGCCAGCCGAAATATTGGCAAAATAAATATTTTATTAAACCCAATATATGCATTTTTATTATCTAATATATATATACAACATAAGGTTGCGGGAGAATGATATTCATGCACCAAAAGAGTCACCTCTCACTTTAATTGTACACCAGAACAATACATACTGTGCATCATCCTAGTAAATACTTTACTGGTGCACAGTGCATCGTACTGATGTAGAATTGAAAGGAGAGTTGTCTATTTTGGTACATATGTATATATGGAATACCCTTTTTAAATATGACATTCTCCTCGTGGAATTTGTTATCATTTACACGTAGACCGAGAGAGAGGCAACTTATCTTATATATAGAATGTCCATTATTCTATATATATAAGCTAGTAGTCTTAATGATGATTATCTATAATTAGTTAATTGTTAATGTTTAGCCATATTTTGAAACTATGTCTACTAATATTAACACTAATACATTTAAAGACAATTATATCAGAAGAGATATGGTTCAAGCAAGCATGAAATGTAAACTATTTGGGATTAATGAGCGGGGTGAACGATCGACGTTGCTATGGCGACAGTCGCTAAACAGTTGTTACCTGTGGCCATGCCAGTGGCCTCACTGTCCTCTAGACGTTCTAGCAGAGAACGGCGATATGTATCCATGAGATGGCCTCACTGTCCTTCTGGCGGAGAACGGCGATATTTGACCATGACATTGGCCTTACTGTCCTTCTGGCGGAGACGGCGATATTTGACCATGCCATTAGCCTTACTGTCCTTCTGGCGGAGAACGGCGATATGTATCCATGAGATGGCCTCACTGTCCTTCTGGCGGAGAACGGCGATATTTGACCATGCCATTGGCCTTACTGTCCTTCTGGCGGAGAACGGCGATATTTGACCATGCCATTAGCCTTACTGTCCTTCTGGCGGAGAACGGCGATATTTGACCATGCCATTGGCCTTACTGTCCTTCTGGCGGAGAACGGCGATATTTGACCATGCCGTTGGCCTTACTGTCCTTCTGGCGGAGAACGGCGATATTTGACCATGCCATTGGCCTTACTGTCCTTCTGGCGGAGAACGGCGATATTTGACCATGCCATTGGCCTTACTGTCCTTCTGGCGGAGAACGGCGATATTTGACCATGCCATTGGCCTTACTGTCCTTCTGGCGGAGAACGGCGATATTTGACTATGCCAGTGGCCTCACTGTCCTTCTGGCGGAGAACGGCGATATTTGACCATGCCGTTGGCCTTACTGTCCTTCTGGCGGAGAACGGCGATATTTGACTATGCCAGTGGCCTTACTGTCCTTCTGGCGGAGAACGGCGATATTTGACCATGCCGTTGGCCTTACTGTCCTTCTGGCGGAGAACGGCGATATTTGACTATGCCAGTGGCCTCACTGTCCTTCTGGCGGAGAACAGCGATATATGTGGCCGCCATGCCGATGTTCGTCTGCCGAAGAACGGAGATATGTGGCCATGCCAGTGGCCCCCACTGTCCTTCTGGCGGATAAAGGTTTATATGTGGCCATGAAGGTAGCTTTACTGTCCTCCAAGCCTTCGGGCGGAAAACGACGAAATGTAGCCATGCAGGGGATTGTACTGTCCTTCTGGCGGAAAACAGCGATATGTGGTCATGCCTTTGACCTCATATTCTTTCTAGTGAGGGACAAATAGCTAGCGCCTTTCTTAATTTAATAAATGTATATGAATAATTATCTGTAATAACAAAAATCAAAAACTAGGTGATATGTGAAAAAATAATAGAAAAAAAAAATAAAAGGGTCAGGTGTTGATATTAAAAATAATGAAAGCCTATCCTGACCAGAAGCACATATACTTTTTAGATGGCAGAGCGCCATCTAGTGGAACAGAAATCAACTAAACATTGATTTAACCTGTTCCCTGATATTTGGCCAACCCATTTTCTTGATAAATAAAGAAAAGCCATCTACGAGCACGTTTCGCGCTGTTGGCGCTCGTCAGCGTGGAGCAGGCTGTACCACTGCGACCAAAAATATTGTCTGCTCCACGCTGACGAGAGCCAACAGCGCGAAACGTGTTCGTGTATGGCTTTTCTTGATTTGTCAAGAAATTGGGTTGGCCAAATATCAGGGAACAGGTTAAATCAATGTTTAGTTTATTTCTGTTCTACTAGATGGCGTTCTGCCATCTAAAAAGCACATGTGTCCTGGTCAGGATATGCTTTCATTATTTTTAGGTGAAATGTATTCCGACAGATGGCGAAAGCTTTCAGAAACTTTTAGTTGCACGATCAGATGCCTTTTTCTTAATATAATTATATGAGGGTGCTCAAAATTAACCTCATCCTTAGGAAATGCATCTTGATGATAAAATATAACCAAGAGAGAAACACCATCCATCTCTACGCTCTAAACCTCTCTAACGACCCACAACCAACACCAGCAATTTTAAGATTTTCAAATATTCTGATCACCTATAGTTGCTTTATTGATTTGAATAAACAATCTATATTTTATAGAATATATGATAAATAAAATATATTAAATGAGAATTTGAAAAAAAGGTATATTCTGACCTTATTCAGATTTGTTTTATAATAATTGGCCATTCCATTTTCTTGATGAATCAAGAAAAGTCAACCACGAAAGTGTTTCGGGCTTTTGTTCCTCACAGCGTGTTGCAGGCTGTACCTCAACGACAAAAATATTTGGTCCAAGTGAGTTTATAATAAATTAAGGAATGGTTATTTAAAGCCAAATTTGCTTAAATTGATTGTTCAGGAAGCGACTTGAACCATAATTTCGTCTTTAAGGTACATGATGCACCACGCTGATGAGGGCCAACAGCCCGAAACGCGTTCGTTGTTGAATTTTCTTGATTTATCAAGGAAATGGATTGGCCAAATATCACGAAACAAGTTAAATCAACGTTTAGTTTCGATAAAATGATAAAATTTTAAAATGAAACTTTTCCCTGGATGCTTAATGCTCTTGTTTTGACAACGTTTAGTTCGTTTTTATTTCACTAGATGGCGCTCTGCCATCTAAAATGTTCATGTTAGCGGTCAGGATATGCCTTTTTTGTTTTTAATATCAATGCCTGACCTTTCTTTATATATTTTTTTCTTAATATTTCACAATGAATGAAAATATGCATTAAATGTTTGTTTAGAAAGTGGATAAGAGGAATGAAGCCAATTTGTAAAAAAAAAATTCACCCGGAAAAAAATAAAAGCCAATTTTAATAAAAGGTTAGAAGAGTAATTCCCAGGAGTAGAAATGTTGGTTCAGTGTTTGCACAGGATTTATTGAACTCCCACCTTCACAGATATCAACTTTTACCTCAAATTAAAGAAATATTCAACTCAAATATTCGGGTAAGATGAGTTTATAGTTTTTTTCACACACACGACAAATTCACATCGTCACTATATTGTAACAAAGTATTCACTATTTTAGCAGAGTATTCTTTTTATGCTTATATTGTTGCATCATGGCTAATGAATCTATTTTATTTTAATTTGTAATATTATTTTTCATATATTTTAAATTCAAATTTATATTTTATATTTACTTATTTTATTAAACAGAATATATGTATTATAAACAGAATATATGTACTATAGAATCACCATTTTATTTTGGTACACTCTGTGACCCAACTGCTCTATTTGATGTGAGAAATAAATAGATAATTCTAGAGACTACAAAAGTAGAGTTATCTCATTATTTACTTATATAAATTTGTAGGATGGTTGAAACACGCTCTGGTAAGATGCAAGACCCGGCACAGGAGAGAATCAAGGTTGAAGAGTCTGCCAAGCCGCAACCTGGTGCAACAATATTTTGCTATACTCTGTACACTTCCCTCTTTTGCTTATCTTTTGTTTATCATTCATAGTTTGTTCTTGCCTGAAATAAATTGTTGTCACATCCCGAAGTTTGTCTTCCCTAATTTTCCACGTGGCAATATAGTGTATAAGATTTTAAGATTTTCTTTACAAGGCTGTGCATATTTTCAATCTTTATCTAATCACTATACTTTGTATATATAGCTATCCTAACACTTTTAACCTATAAAATGTATTTTGGCTTAAAATTTTAATTAAGAAGCTCTGTTTTTTCAAATAAATATATAGCATAAATCTCCTATTGTATTTTATATATTGTTAAATAGCTCTACAAGCCAGGAATCTCTATGGGACGTCTGTCAATCATAACTCGAGTCCGCTAGAGGGCAACCACAGGTTCTTGGGATGTTGTTGTAGGATAAGAAATGAGACGCCTCTGTGGCCAAACAAACTTATTTTTATTATTATCTTGAGTTGTTTTCAAAATTCGAAACTATTTTAAACGCGTAAGATTCTTTTTGAAACTAAACAATTTCTACTGCCCTTACTGCAATAGAAAAATTGATGGGAGGGCCTGGCTCATCGGTGGTGAACCCTCCCAGCGCTTTCGCCAGTTTAATCTACCATACCGCTCTTATATTGCATTTTTGGAACTTCGTTTTACAGTGATACTGTTGCTAGACTCTGGCGAAACCGCTGGGAGGGTTCACCACTGATGAGACAAGCCCTCCCATTATTTTTTTACATTGCAGTAAGGGCAGTAGAAATTGTTCAATTTCAAAAAGAATCTTACACGTTTAAAATAGTTTCGAATTTTAATAACAGATGGGGCGCTAGTGCATCATATTATAAGTTGCTTTAATGAAAAAAATTGACCTTTCTCCTTTTTATAAAAACAAATTATCTAGATAATAATGAAAACAAGTGTGTTTGGCCACCGAGCGGTTCCGTTTCTTATCTGTCGATAACTTTTCAAGAATCTGTGGTCACCCACTAGCGGATTACAACGATGGTTGACAGGCGTCCATGGAGTTTCCTGGCTTGTAGAGTTACTTGACAATATTTTAAAGGAAAGATGGACCTATGGAACAGCCAGGAAAATTGTCAAGTGTCCGAGAAAGACAGCACCAACTCAATGGTGCGAATCAGCCACGGTGGTGACACTTAGAGATGACCAAAATATCCTCCAAATCTTAGCAACACATTGAATGAATCTTCCGTGAATATTCCATTTTGAACTTACAAATGCTAAGTATTGGGTATAGCAGAGCAAGCCGAAGGGTCGCAATTGTTGCCAGGTTCGTTTCTGACGAGACCCGGCCTGAACCAATCTCTTTCCACACCGGTTGAGCCATTAGGTTTCCAGCAGGAACAAACACACTCAAGCCATAATATTATTTTTCTCCAATAAGTACTAGTTATTATAAATTTTATATTATTAAGAGTTAATAATATTAAAATAACTTATTATACACTCATGCACAGAACTTAAGGAAGTTGAGAGCCTTTGATATAGCCAGTCATCAGTTTTTTTGTAGGAGACAGAAACAATTATGTTCACACTTAGTTATCTCGTGTGTCTTCAATAAAGGTCATGTGTATCAAATAACTTCCATAGTTATTTTCTGAATCCCGATATACATGCTGAAAGGTAAAACTTCCTTAAGTTTTGTCTGAGTTTATATCGATTTGTTTATCATGGTTTGACCTTTAAGGTCTTTTCTCATTCTAATAAATTTCTGATCCTTCTTTTCCTAATTTATATAACGCGAAACTGTCTAAACTTCCACGTTAACGGCGTCCTACAGAATATTTATAATAAAAACATTTTTGTCCCTCTACATATAATGTTCCTACAAATCATAACGGTAATTATTTCCTTTCTAAATTTTTCTTCCCAAGTTTCTACCTCCTTTTTGAAAAAATAAATATGTGCTTTAATATTCCTATATATATATAACCATGGATTTGGGAAAGGCTGCCATTAATATGTTCTAAATGTGGCATCTCTCTCTTTAAAAGTACATTAAAAACTCTGCTTTCTGTCTTATTTTTCCTAAACTAGTACTGAGGCTCATTCCTTATCACTACCTTCACGTTTGTACTGGGATGATAGAATAAATGCATTGTTTTAATGAGTTTTTAAAGGGAGAGGTGCCTAGATATATATATCGCGATTATAACGCATATGAAATGTAATTAAAGAAATGTATAATGATGCATTAACGCGCCATCTGTTATGAAAATTCGAAACTATTATAGACGCGTAAGATTCTTTTTTAAAAATAAAACAATTTCTCCTGCCCTTACTGCAATAGAAAAATTAATAGGAGGGCCTGGCTCATCAGTGGTGAACCCTCCCAGCGGTTTTTCAGTTTAAGGTAGATTAAACTGGCGAAACCGCTGGGAGGGTTTACCACTGATGAGCCAGGCCGTCCTATAATATTTTTCATTGGAGTAAGGGCAGTAGAAATTGTTTTATTTTTAGAGAAGAATCATACGCGTCTATAATAGTTTCAAAGAAATGGATATTAAATTTAATACATTTTGTAGATAGATTTTAAATTATATAGCAACAGATATCTTTTAAGAAACTTATAATTTATATTATGTTGATTGTAGATATTGCTAGACATTTCTTTCTTATGTACAGAGTTCTCTGTTCTCGTTTTTTCTCTTTCTCCTTGTTAATATCATATGACTATTCTCTTTCCGGCCTAAAATTATTGTAAATATATATAGACAAATGTAAAGGCATACATGTATGATAGCGCAATTATCCCTATGAGGACATAGCGCTTTAAATTGAAATAATTAAATAACGCGTATAAGTAGTTGATGTATGTTTTATTCTGCCGCTGGGTGCCTCTTTTGTCACATGAATCCTCCCGCAACTTTCTTATATATGTTTCTATCATTGGCGTATAAGAGAGGGTTGTAGAAATATGTTTTAAATATACGTGTAAAAAATATCGTTCAAATTATTGTAACAAAGTATTTATTAATTTTATTATTTTATTAACAGAGTGGTCATTTTTATGTTTATATTTTGCTACTCTGTAAATTTCCCTCGTGGTTTATCTTTTGTTTATCATTCATAGTTTGTCCTTGCCTGAAATAAATCTCTGTCTCATCCTGAAGTTTGTCTTCCCTAATTTTTCATGTGCAATATTTAAATTTTCAGCGATAGAGGGCATTAAGTTGCTGACAATATTTTAAGTGTGTTTAGCGTAAGTTCATTGGTCAATACATCAAATCTTTATTTTAGATATACATTTATATAGTTCATATATCCATAGTTCTTTCAAAACACCAATTTAAGGAACTCAACATCAATTTTAAAGTATATAAAAATTGTGTTTAATACAATAGTGAAGTGGTGTGGAGATTAAAATGGCGAAACCGCTGAGCCATGTCCTCCTTCTTTCAATTTTAATCACTGCAGTATAAAGGCTATAGAAATAGGTTTTATAAAATATATGTTTGAAAAATAACGCTAAAATATATTTCTAATTTTCTCTCTCTCAGCTTGCATCACGTTGAAGGATACAGAGGAAATATTGTTCAGACTTGGTTATCTCGCGTGTATTCACTAAAGGTCACTGTATATATAAAATATATTTCAGAGTTATTGTCTGAGTCCCGATATACATGCTGAAAGGTACAGCTTCCTTAAGTTTTGTCCATGAGTTGAATTATGAAGACATCATTTCCGAGACTGAAAAATTAAGATTATATAAATTATGCGCTATGTTCTCTATATTTCGAGGAAAACTGTGCGCGAGCATGTATATTCCACATAGCTCACATACGTAAATGTGAAAACCCAGATTCCATTATGAAGATCTTCATTTAATTAAATAGCTATTATAGCGTTTCAAGGACTGTAACATAATCGCCCCATCTTGCCATATTGGAAGTAAAATATATTTCTCTGTATTTCCGTTCTAAGGAAAGTGACTTTCTGTTCTTATTTGCATATTTATTTATCACAAGTTATTTGCGATAATATCTTGTAGTCCTGAGGATTATTGGCGTGAAGACATTCTATCAATGTCGCCACCCGATATAAAGAAATATGCGTCTTTTAATTCTTGAATATTTACGCTTGAGAGAGAAAAAATATAGAAAACATTTTCTAAAAAAAATTCGCCCCGAGTTTCTAGAGAAAGTCGTGCGAAGAAGGAAATTGGGAAAGATGAGGCATCCCAAGACTTCGATACGTGAATAATAAAGTTGAAACTCAGGAAATCTCGCCTGTGATAAACGACTTTCATTCCAGCTCAATTTCTGGCTTCTGATTGGAGGGGATCCATCACGTGCGCACATTCTGGTTAATATTAACCAAGCGAAGACCTAGCGAATGTATCCATCTTTCTTCTAATTTTCTTCTGCCACATTTGTCCGGACATCTATTTATTTGTACTTTGGAAAAGTTTACAAGTGGTTTTGACTGGGACTTGGAATGCAATATATTTCATGTTGGTTTATATTGAAAACTGAACATGAAGACAAGATATAAAGAAAATACATATATAAATCCCTCCAAAAAAAGTTATAATTATCACTTGTTTCTTTTGGGACAAATAAAAATAATTTTTGATAAACCAGTGTAATGTAATAAGGTTTATGCAAAAATGCTTACGTAATTTTTTTGGCATTTTTTTGCTGTAATTATCCTAATACCAAAAAAAAAGGGTTGTAACGCAAAAACCATGGGTGATGGAAAATTTCTGATTAGAATTTTGAGTTCAACATGAAAAGTTACACTAGAAACACCATCAGGTTCGCTTTGGAAAAAATGTTGTTGACCAGTGTAATTAATTTTATTTATTTTTTAATAAAAATGTTGTCATTAAGACAACCATATTGTCTTAATTCGCTATAGAAGAAGAAACACAGGTTGGGGAGAAGAGCTTCTTCTATAAGAGGATGATCTACAAGCTTTCAGGCAACACGAAAAACCGCACTCATAGAAGGGCGACTTGACCTAAAGCTTGTACAAACGTCCTTCTATAAAAGAAACTCTTCTCACTGACTTGTGTTTCTTATAGAATATTGTCACACGATTTGGAAAATAGGGTGAAACGTCAGGCAATAATGCTCCAACATTTAATTGCTATAATGAATGGAAACTATTTTTGATTCCTATGATTATTTTTAAAATTAAACAAATTTCTATTGCCCTTACTGCAATGCTTTTTTTGCTTATCCCTAGTACACGTGGTACAGGCCATGATGATAATCATGGTAGGTAGAAGTTGGCGACTGCTTCATGATATGTTTATGCAATGATAAATTGATTAAAGGGCCTGGCTTAACAGTGGTTAACCCTCCCATTAATTTATAAATGCAGTAAGGGCAGAGGAAAATTGTTTAATTTTAAAAAGAATCATTCACGTCAAAAATAGTTCCAATTTCTTACAACAGATGGCGCGCTTATACATCATATTCGATTGCTACCTAATAAAGAAACGTCTCATTCCTGATCGCACAGGAGAGATCTTCTTTAATAAGTAAAACGATTACACGATTATTAAATAACGTATATATATGACCTGGCTCATCAGTGATGAACCTGCCGATGAGCCAGGCCCTCCCATTAATTTTTCCATTGCAGTAAGGGCAGTAGAAATTGTTTTTTTTTTTTTAATCAAGCGCGTCTATAATAGTTTCAAATATATATATTTTATTTTCAATCTGCACTCGCAATATCTAATTTAATATTTGCGTAATAATTTTATTCGATAAAAGAGTTTTCTCTAAAGATTTTGAAATTAGAAAATGTATTAGTATCATTATGGATGCAAGATTGAAACAAATACATTAAATATTTGTCAGAATTATGCTCCAACATAGCTCGAAAGTCTCATTTATCTCATAGAATCATCCTAATTATTTGTAATCTTCTTTTCTTAAAGGTTTAATAGGACTTTTCAATTTGGAAGATTTTCATTCTGAGATAAAACAAATCGGTTTTAAATAAAAGCAAATTTTATTAATACCTTGAAGGTCCAAACATTGGCATGCAAATGGAATGATGCAACAATGTAAAAGGTTGCTAGAAGTCCTGGATAATCTCCGTAACAAACCACCTCCAGCTTAATCTTCACATTGAACCAATATTCCGTTGTTGGATGGGTGTAGCTTCCTCTCTACACAACCAGCATATAGAGGAAGTCTTAGATAGGCGTTCTCAACATCGGCTTATGGGGTCACATAAACTGGAATAGAATGGGATCACTTCCGATTATTTTTAAACCAATGTTTTTTTGTCTCATATGTAGTGTTGATATGAAAAATGTAACAATTATTTTGACAAATTTTAACGCACTATAGTTAATAATTGCTATAAACATGTATTTGTCTGTAGGTATGGATATAGCTGTACCTTTTAGCGTGTATATCGGAATTTAGACAATAACTCTGAAAGATATTTAATACACAATTATCTTTATTGAAGAAACACGAGATAACCAAGTGTGAACAAAATTGCCTCTGTCTTCGTCAAAAATACAGACGACCGACAATATAAAATATTTTCCACTTCCTTAAGTTTTGTCCATGAATGTACACTGCGTGACATTGAAAATGGAACACCAAGAAATAGTGGCCAGAAAATTATGCAAATTTCAGGGTAGACGCGCCTAACCGAGTTATGCAAATGATGTAAAATGCGCAGCTCTCGTGCGCACATGGAGTAAGATATAAGGGAAGGAACTTGCAGAAAGGACAGTATTCGTGTCGTCATTTCTTCAAGGAAAATCATTGTAGAAATTTTGTTCTTGTGTCAAAAGACACGTGTAATAACAGAGAATGCCAGGTCATCGTAAACGGAGGCAGTTCAAGCAGACAGACGCTTTTACAAGGGGCATGGTGATCGGACTGAAAAGGGCAGGTTGGTCCATACGTCAAATCGCAGCTGATACACACCTTGGTGCGTCCACGGTGCACCGACTGTGTAGAAGTTGGTTGGAACAAGGAAATGTGGCAATTTATAGGAATGTAGGTGCAACCAGAGTGACGTCAGCACGTGTGGATCGGCGTATCCTTCGACAAGCAGTGGCGGCCCCACAAGCCACTTGTACCGCCATCCTGCAACATGTGCAAGACACCCTAGATCATTCCATCTCGACCAGAACCATTTCCCTTCGATTAGTTGCTAATGGCTTGCACTCATGCCGTCCGCTAAGAAGACTGCCATTGACCCCACCGAATAGGCGCCAACGTTTGGAATGGTGCCGGGCTAGATCGACCTGGATGACGGAATGGCACAGGGTCGTGTTCTCAGATGAGTCGCGTTTCTGCTTGTCCAGTGATAGTCGCCGTGTACGCGTGTGGCGTCGACGTGGAGAAAGGTCCAATCCGGCAGCAATTGTGGAACGCCCCACCGTGCGACAACGTGGAATCATGGTTTGGGGCGCAATCGCGTATGATTCCAGGTCACCTTTACTTCGTATTCAGGGCAATATAACGGCCCAACGATACGTTGATGATGTGCTGCGACCGGTGACACTCCCCCCACCTTCAGGGGGTACCCAATGCCCTTTATCAGCAGGATAACGCCCGACCGTACACTGCTCGCATTAGCCAACAAGCTCTGCAAGATGTACAGATGCTTCCCTGGCCACCGTACTCTCCTGATCTCTCACCAATCGAGCACGTCTGGGACATCATTGGACGCCGTTTGCATGCATTGCCACAGCCGCGTTCAGAAGACGAACTGTGGCAAATGGTTGAGAGGGAATGGAGAGCCATCCCTCAGGACGCCATCCGTACGCTGATTGACTCTCTACCTAGACGTGTTGCTGCGTGCATCGCCGTCCGCGGTGGTCCTACTTGCTACTAAGCCGACGCCGTTCTCGCTCTGTATTATGACTATCATTTTGAAATAAAGATCACTTATTGTTAGTCCCTGTCTCTCTCTGTCTGCCGAGTTTCATCACTTTCTGGCCACTATTTCTTGGTGTTCCATTTTCAATGTCACGCAGTGTATATATATATATTAAATTTCAATTGAGACAGGTAATAATCGCGTACCACTTTGACTAATTTCTAAGCTATAAATGCCATAGGTCTGAGCCTCCCTGGCTTGTTGTCAAGCTATAAATGTCATAGGTCTGAGCCTCCCTGACTTGTTGTCAAGCTATAAATGCCATAGGTCTGAGCCTCCCTGACTTCTTGTCAAGCTATAAATGCCATAGGTCTGAGCCTCCCTGACTTGTTGTCAAGCTATAAATGCCATAGGTCTGAGCCTCCCTGACTTGTTGTCAAGCTATAAATGCCATAGGTCTGAGCCTCCCTGACTTCTTGTCAAGCTATAAATGCCATAGGTCTGAGCCTTCCTGACTTCTTGTCAAGCTATAAATGCCATAGGTCTGAGCCTCACTGACTTGTTGTCAAGCTATAAATGCCACATAGGTCTGAGCCTCCCTGACTTCTTGTCAAGCTATAGATGTTATAAGTCTGAGCCTCCCTGACTTGTTGTCAAGCTATAAATGCCATTGGTCTGAGCCTCCCTGACTTCTTGTCAAGCTATAAATGCCATAGGCCTGAGCCTCCCTGACTTCTTGTCAAGCTATAAATGCCATAGGTCTGAGCCTCCCTGACTTCTTGTCAAGCTATAAATGCCATAGGTCTGAGCCTCCCTGACTTCTTGTCAAGCTATAAATGTCATAGGTCTGAGCTCCCTGACTTGTTGTCAAGCTATAAATGCCATAGGTCTGAGCCTTCCTGACTTCTTGTCAAGCTATAAATGCCATAGGTCTGAGCCTCACTGACTTGTTGTCAAGCTATAGATGTTATAGGTCTGAGCCTCCCTGACTTGTTGTCAAGCTATAAATGTCATAGGTCTGAGCTCCCTGACTTGTTGTCAAGCTATAAAGGCCATAAGTCTGAATCTCCCTGTCTAGTTGCCAAGCCTGAAAAGCCTTGAGTCTAAACCTCCATGTCTAGTTGCCAAGCTAGAAAGGCCATAAGTCTGAATCTCCCTGTCTAGTTTCAAAGCTATAAAGACCATAAGTCTGAAATTCCCTGTCTAGTTGCCAAGCTAGAAAGGCCATAAGTCTGAATCTCCCTGTCTAGTTGCCAAGCTAGAAAGGCCATAAGTCTGAATCTCCCTGTCTAGTTGCCAAGCTAGAAAGGCCATAAGTCTGAATCTCCCTGTCTAGTTGCCAAGCTAGAAAGGCCTTAAGTCTGAATCTCCCTGTCTAGTTGTCAAGCTAGAAAGGCCATAAGTCTGAATCTCCCTGTCTAGTTGCCAAGCTAGAAAGGCCTTAAGTCTGAATCTCCCTATCTAGTTGCCAAGCTAGAAAGGCCTTAAGTCTGAACTTCTTTCCGTGATTACAGATTGATTAGAAATGCACAAATTGTCGTAATTTGTTAAGAATTAAAAACAATATAATTAATTATCATCGCGCTCACCATTACTATTCCATACGCCTGCACTACGCTCGAGAGAGAACAATATTTTACAATTCACCACATCAAAGGAAGAGTTAAAAGGAGACTCCCTTCGTCTGCAGTTTAATTGCGCTCTTAATTGAAGCAGTAAAGAAAAGGAAGTTTAAGCGAAATGTTTTCGAAGGCGCCGTCCTAATCTTGTTTTTGCTTCACCCCAAAAATGCCCGAAGCACCCTTTAATTAAAATATGTATTCCAACTAATTAGCTCACTTCCAAGCTTAAATTTATTAACTATTTCTAAATTATATTTCTCCCTCTCTTTTAATATTCTCCAGAAAAAGAGAGTGGTTACGTATAAGCTGTTATACACACGATAAAATAATGAACTAAAATTTCTGCTTAATTAGGAGTCTATTTATTAAAAAAAAGAAAACAACAAAGGAAACAAATTTAATATTTGAACGAATATTTGAATTAAATGAAAATATTATTTCCATTGGCTTGTATATATGATTAATGTAGTATTACCTTTTAATTAAAGTATTAAAATTGGTATTCCTCTCTCTCTGAATATATTCTAGTATGAATTGTTCACACTTTTTCAATATATGTTAATGTACTAAAAATGAAAAAGGCATATCCTGACCAGGAGCATATTTGGTCGCAGTGGTACAGCCTACTCCACGCTGACGAGCGTCAACAGCGCGAAACACGTTCGTGGATGGCTTTTCTTGATTTATCAAGAAATTGGGTTGGTCAAATATCAGGGAACAGGCTAAATCAATGTTTAGTTGATTTCTGTTCCACCAGAAGGTTCCTGGTCAGGATATGCCTTTTTTATTTTTGATATCAGCACCTGACCATTTTTATTATTTATTTTTTCTATTGTTTTTCATATAAATGTATATATACATAACATAGGGATACGAGAAGTTGGTATTATACACCAAAAGAGGCATTCATCTCCTTAAATAAACATCAAAACAACGTATTTTGTTCATCGCCCAGTAAATCACTTAAAGATGGTGATAAAGAATGATAGCCATCACCATCTTTCAGTTTTATACTGGAATGATAAAAAAATTTGATTTGTTTCCATTCATATTTGAAGGAAAGGAGATGCCATCTTTTGGTACATAATATCATTCTCCACCAATTTTATGTTATTTATATGCACATTGAGTGCAATGAAAGACATGTTAATATATGGTTGTGATATTCTATATGGATTCGTCTTCAAATTTCTCTCTCTTTTCCTATTGTGACCATTGTAAAAACTGATAATTTATCATATCTCTCGAAGCTTGGAGAAAAGACAGATGATCGAGAGAACATTAGAAACTTTTCATATTTCACCTAGGTCCGTCGTCTTTTAACGACCTTCCCGTGAAAGACGAGCCATTAGGAAGCAGACGCTTCCGCCATGGCAGAGGATCATCTTGGGACTTTAGAATTTTCACAACTCCCGGAGCTGAGTCCTGAGATAGACCAGCAGACAAAAAGATAGGGTCAAACCGATCCACAACTTTTTATCTATCGTTGCCGATTTGTCACTTGAGAGGATGATATAGGGGTAACCATAAAACAACTACCTGACATTTGCAGGTGACGTGGACTTTAGACAAAAGACTGAACTAACTGATAAGTTACATGATATTAAATATATTTGTAATTGTTTGGATTTCACATTAAATTCTCACAAGCCACCTATATAAACAAAGCCTTTCCAAAATGATGGTTGAAGAAAACGAGCTTGAGTCCCCATTTGCGCCTGATTACGAGCTTTGAGCACGCAGCACCCACGGCTGTCGGAGAAATATAGAAATCGATTTTGCAATTAGAGGAGAGCTTAGCTTCAAGTACTGACAACTAACAAAAATTCTCTAAACATTTCGAAGCATCACGCGAAGAACTCTTTAAAATATTTCCAACTTGAGAAGTTTATTTGGGCTCCGGAAAGCTATGTCGAGGTCCTCTAGATAGATCGGCGCCTACTTTTTAACAGGATTAAATGGGATTCTTTGAAGTGTAAATTTCAAAATTCTTAGAGAAACCCTTAATAGTATTTTAAAAAGAAAACAAAAAGCGCTGAAAGTGATACCAAGTTAACAGTTTGTTCCTAAAATCTATGGATAACGATAAACTAAGAAATCATTACGCTTTTTCTAAGTAAAATTGATATTAGAATGCAATGAGTTCCCTTCAATCTGGACACGTTAGCTAATGCTAAATATGAGAATATACCGTGCACATATGATAATTAAACTACATATATCGAGAAATATTCTTCTTTTTTTTTTTCAAATAAAACAACTTCCTACTGTCTTTTATACGATGGATAAATATTTGTTTGGTAAAAAATCGCACTAAAGAGTTTGGGTTCTAAGATACAGATGGCGCGCCCTTACCTTATATTTCATTAACATTTCACCAACCTCTCTCTCTATTTACACTCATTTACAAAACTTAAGAAATTTCAAATTTTGATGTCGCCGGTCGAATATTTTTCAAGGAGACTCAGGCAATTCTGTTCATGTGTTATTATCGTGTGTTTTCAATTAAGGTCACTGTGTATCAAATATCTTTCAGTTAATATATTTCAGATATATATATTAGCATTTTATAAATAAAATATAGAATTTATTCGATTATTAAATGACTAATAAACTCTAAAATATGGATGAAAGGGGGAGCTAGGTGGATTCTAAGTGTTCTTAGCTACAGAATAAACACCCGTACAAAGAGTGCTGTAATCGAAGTCAATAAACCATCAGCAAATAAAAACGGATAACTCCTTTCTCCTCGCCGCGCTGCTGTTGAAATCATTCCGCACGCGAACGACACCACCGCCGCGCGCCCTCCCGCGACTCGACTCATTAACCCGCGGCACGCACAGCCGCCGGTCGATGGCGAGTGAATCATGTCGGACACTCAAGGTCCTGATATGTTAACTCGGCGGCCCAAACTTCCTTACAGGACTGCTGTCACACGTGAGAGCATGGCCTATGTTGGGATATAAACTGAATCGGGTGAAAACTTGACTGAAAATCTTTATAATGGAATACGTTTAAGTGAGACACAAAAGTTCTTAGATATATATATAGTACACTATATACATATATATATGTCATACCGCAAGCACTAGCAGTCATGGGGCCCCGTTGTCAGGCGTCAATGGGTAACACAAAGGACGAATTAGGCTGGATATCAACTAGAAGAAAGGCCAGCGCCGAAGAAGCGACAAGGTCCACGAGAATGTTATCTACATGATATCGAGAGATGATCTGCTGTTGTCCGGCCAGTTTGTTGGTGTAGGGGGGGGATACTAAACTAAATAACGAATTCTGAAATTGTACCTCGTCCTGTCTTGAGGTGCGGTGGACTCTCAATAAAAATGTATTGCTTTATTTGTGATTAAATAAGTTTGAAAATAAGTTTAAATAGAGTGAGTATGTGATTCTTTTGGTCATTTAGAAGTCCGTAAATGATGTTCGCATCAAAGTTAACATTCCTTAACTATTTCTTAAGTAGATTGAATGTGCGCGTGAGTGGTTTATGTTAAAGAATCATAATTTAGGGATCTCAAAACTAACCTAAACTATTTCAGCCACTGATGAAAGTTGGATTTGTAACCATTACAAGAACGTCAATACCTTGTTGATTCTTTGTAAAGGAATATTCATCTATGAAGATTCATTGAAATGCCGGAAATCAAATTGTGACCGCATTTTCTTTCGCATCACGAAGCACATAGCAACTATTCTAATTGCTACACAATATATATGGCCAAGTTGGCACGTTGAATTGTATCTACATTTCGGTGCTGTTACATTATTTATAATTATGGTACATGTAAAAATTAATAAAAACAATAATTTTTATTTATTTTTCAATATATTATCTATTACATCCTATATGCAAATATTTATTATCCAAAACCATATATTCAAACATCTAGACCAAAACACATTTTTATTCTAAAAATAGTATCCAAGAGAAGGAAAGATAGAAGCTCCTATGTAAACCTTATAACCTATTCTGAAATCTCAAATCCTATTTTATAACCCTAATATTTTATTTTTTCAAAAGAAAACTTTAAGATGAAAAACCTAATCATATGAATAGTTTTTTATAAAGAGGGTAGTGCAGTAAATTCATATTTTTGGTATCAAAATTATGTTCGAACCACTGCGTTTGCAGATGCATGGCTATTATGCCACTGGAAACAGCCAATTCCTGATTTTAAGCGATAGTGTGTCTTTTAGCGTATTGGGGTTTATTTACCTTTACTTGTGTAGCAATTAGAATTTCATCTAGTTTTAGATGAATAGTTGCTATCTGCCTCGTGATGCGAAAGAAAATGCGGTCACAATTTGATTTCCGGCATTTCAACTAATCTTCATAGGTGAATATTCCTTTACAAAGAATCAACAAGGTATTGACATTCTTGTATGGTTACAAATTCAACTTTCATCAGTGGATGAAATAGTTTATATTAGGTTTGAGATCCCTAAATTATGATTCTTTAACACAAACCACTCACGCGCACATTCAATCTACTTAAGGAATAGTTAAGGAATGTTAACTTTGATACGAACATCATTTACGGACTTCTAAATGACCAAAAAGAATCACTCTATTTAAACTTATTTTCAGACTTGTAGCTTAATTACGTCATAGAATATTCTTTATGTTTCATAATGGGAGAGAGGAAGCATCAAATATTTCACCTTTTAAAAAAGCCTCTTGTTTTTGTTGGAAACTAGCGCAGATTGTCATTTGAGACTTGAGTAATTACATTCTAGAGCATGTTCAGGTGTTGGCGCCGTTGAAAAAGTTTCCTTTGAAGCGGAGCTATTCTTGGGACATCATTTTCTTAATTAAATGCAGAGCAATTTTTGCCAGACCGCATCTCGCCGCATTTTTGCCCGCTTCCAATTTCCAACTTTTCAGATGACGCTAAATTGATAGCTTTTTTTGCCATGTATATAGTAGAATTATATATAATTTATATGAAAGATAGTTAGTATTAGAGAAGGAGTAATGATAATTAAAAACTAGAAAATATTACTTTTAAGGTACCAAAAAGGTTTTTTATTATAAGTAACAACATAGGGTTATATCAAGTTCACGCTGTAGCATCGGCAGTTACGCGTCATAGTCACAGAACATAGGAGAAAAAAGGAAGAATTGAAGGTTTTAGGATAAGAAAAAGTGCAAAGAGAGAACCATATTAATATAAATATATATAATACAATATAATGCGCCTATGATTGTAAAACGACATTTGAAAATTATCCCGCATGTGTTTCTTTTAAACGAAAAATCGAAATTTATTTTTAAGGAGAAATAACGATTATTTTTAACCTTAGGAATGAGGTATGAAAGGATGAATTGTGAAGAGTAATGATAAACGGAAAAATAAAAGTGTCCAGAGATGGACACTGTGGGTTCGATTCCCATCCCTGGACACTTTTATTTTTCCGTTTATCTTTACTCTTCATAATTCATCCTTTCATACTTCATCCCTAAGGTTAGAAATAATCGTTATTTCTCCTTTAAAATAAATTTCGATTTTTCGTTTGAAAGAAACACATGCGGGATAATTTTCAAATTTCGTTTTATAAATATATATATAAAGATATTATTCATACATTATATTTTACTGCAATATCAACAATGTATATATGTAACATATAATGTTGTCATTTATATAAAATATACAGTTTAATTTTTCTTCTCTTGAAAATAGTACATATATAAAATAGAGTTAATATATCACACATGTGTATCTCTTGTACACAATGTGTGTATACTTATTTTATACTTTATTCATAACTTTTTATACCTCTCTTATATAATTCTTATTTACTTTTTGCATGAAAATCGATACAAATTACTTTAAAGCTACTTTTAAAAAAATATATTAAATTAAAAGCTATTTATAAAGAACTTATCCGGCATTGAATAAAATTGAAATTCTATATTTCTATAAGTATATTTCTTGCATACTTCATATCTACTTTTTATATACATATTGGCTATTTGTGAACTTTTTATTGGCTACTTCTTATAAACTCTGTATATACGTATCGTTCTACTTGTTGTTAAAATTAGCTCTTCATTACGGCTTGTGTGTGGTTGAAATTTTTTGTAGAATGACGCACGTTTTCGTGACATTTTTTGGAAGGCTGTTCATTACAAGAGCATGTATCTTGTGTCATGCGATTTCTAAAAAATAACTCAATATTTGAAATTTCTTTCTAACCCTATTTTTCAAACTTAAATAACTCTTAGAGTTGTTAAAAGGACAATAGACCAACAAAACTTTGTGAATTACAAGATCCATTACTTCCATTTAACGAAGTATAAAAGATCGCCCCGCAGTCAAATAACGGAGACTTGGTGACTTTACAAGGCTCTGACACACTTATAAGTATTAAAAATAAAATGGCATATCCTGACCAGGAGTTTACAGAAAGCAGAGCGCCATCCGGTGGAACAGAAATCAATTAAACATTGATTTAGCCTGTTCCCTGATATTTGGCCAACCTAATTTCTTGATAAATCAAGAAAAGCCATCCACGAACGCGTTTTGCGCTGTTGGCGCTCGTAAGCGTAGAGTAGGCTGTACCACTGCGTCCAAAAAGATTTTTGGTCCCAGAGGCTTCTTGAGAAACCAAGAAATGGGTATTTAAGCCAAACTTGCGTAAATACGCTTAAAATGTGAAAATATAATAGAAACAATCATAAATACTTATAAGTATGAATGTCAAACTGCTTTTATGTGTAGACATGTAGTGCACTTAGAGAAAAAGAAGTCGTAAACTACCCACCATGATTATCATGGCCTGTACCACATGTACTTGGAGTATGAATGCTTTCTACATGTGTAGACATGTGGTGCACTTGCAGTAAAAGCAGTCGCTAACTACACATCATGATTATGATGGCCATGTGTACTATAGATAACAAAAAAAAAACCAAGTCACCAGATTCACAGACCCCTCTACACCACCTTGGTTAGACGACCACGTCTTACATCCTCACTCCATCAGCTAGAGCTTTCACACTAACTGGATAGATTGACCCACACAAGCGCACATCTTTTACTGAAAGTAGATATATACAGTATATATGTTATATTAAAATATTATATCATTTAAAATTATATTTCATAGATACAAATATTCTGTTAAATCGACCGCCAGAGGTCACGCTTTGCATATAAAAACTCGTTGTTGTTTTTCCCCGTTGGCCGGCTCAAAACTTTTGTACATTATGTAAATAATCTTTTGTTTTCCTTATTCTACTCGCCTTAAACCAGGCATTATTTTTATCAAATTATGTTCGTTTATATATTACTTTAGTTCAATTAAATTACTGATCAAAATTATTTTTATTATCATACTTTCAAGATTTAACCACGACTGCATTACATTACCATAATCCTCAACATGATCTAAACTCAAGCAGAAAATCTTTTTTATTTTTAAAACATATATATTTAAAAGGTGAATAAAAAAGGCAATAATGCTCCATCTATATATAAAAATAAAAACTCTCTCTCTACTAAACATTAATTTCTCTCTTTTGATAAAACAAATTTATTACAGTCCTTATTGCAATGCAAATATTTATGTGGAATTCTACTGTTCTTAATGGTTAGGTCTCTCTCTATTGCTTTATTAAACACCATAACCAAGATTTCAATGCCGGATATATAAGTAGAGGTAATCGCACAGTAAAATATCAGAGTGATTAAAATCGGCATAGTTAATTAAACTGGCAAAGTCGCTTGGTAGGATCACCACTGTTGGGCCACACAAGCTCTTCCAATATTTTTCCTCACAGTATGGACAGTAGGGAAGTTGATTTACTGAAAGAAAGAGACAAAGATTTTCGTGATTAAATGTTTCACTTCATAAATAGTGAATAAACTATTTCAAAAGCATAGTGTATCTGTATCGTTCCAATTTTAGTATATGTACCGCCGAACAAGCGTTCAAAAGCATAGTGTATCTGTATCGTTCCAATTTTAGTATATGTACCCCCGAACAAGCGTTCAAAAGCGTAGTGTATCTGTATCGTCCCAATTTTAGTATATGTTACGCCGAACAACCGTTCAAAAGCATAGTGTATCTGTATCGTTCCAATTTTAGTATATGTACCGCCGAACAAGCGTTCAAAAGCATAGTGCATCTGTATCGTGCCAATTTTAGTATATGTTACGCCGAACAAGCGTTTAAAAGCATAGTGTATCTGTATCGTTCCAATTTTAGTATATGTACCCCCGAACAAGCGTTCAAAAGCATAGTGTATCTGTATCGTTCCAATTTTAGTATATGTACCCCCGAACAAGCGTTCAAAAGCATAGTGTATCTGTATCGTTCCAATTTTAGTATATGTACCCCCGAACAAGCGTTCAAAAGCATAGTGTATCTGTATCGTTCCAATTTTAGTATATGTACCCCCGAACAAGCGTTCAAAAGCATAGTGTATCTGTATCGTCCCAATTTTAGTATATGTACCCCCGAACAAGCGTTCAAAAGCATAGTGTATCTGTATCGTTCCAATTTTAGTATATGTACCCCCGAACAAGCGTTCAAAAGCATAGTGTAGTATAAATTCGATTTTGCTGAGAAGTAGTTTTGTATATAGTGGATTTGAAGTGTTGAGAGAGAGTTGACTATAATAGCCTATAAAACAACAAAGTAGAAATAAATGACACCAATCAAATTACGATTATAAAAAGACAAAGGAATTAGATTGAAGACAATTTGATTAAAGGACCAGAACCAAAAAAAAAATATTTATTTGCTTCGTTGGTTTTCACATGTTCTGTGCGTGTTGGTGATTGAGGTAATGGAGGTTCTGTAATTTGGTGTCAGGCCGGGGAGTGAATGAGTAATGGGAGTACATTAATGAGACAGTTTCAATAAAATGTTAATTACGTCTCGTTCAATCATGTCGTTTAATTGCTTTGACATTTGTGACAAAAACGGACTTAAACTCATAACTTAGGTTTTTATCATTTCTTCTAGAGTTTGGAATAATTTTCAGTCAGAAGGTTTCTGAGACTCTGAAGGATTATAAAGTCGATCTATCGGATCTGAAGCTCGACACCGCCATTACAATCTATTTATGAGGAAATATTGAAATGGATTTAATAATTAAATATAGAGACATATCAGCTTTCTTCATGTGTATTACCAGAGGTTTCGGCTACCCATCTTTGCCATTTTCAATGTGAAGAAGTTTAGAACGATGTCAATTGCTGTCAATAAATTAAAGACAATACAAAGACGTATAACGTGGAGCGCGATGATTCAAAATACAATATAAACTTAGTTGACACTAAACGTGATAGATTAGCGCGCCATCTGTTAATAGAAATTAAAATTATTTAAGGCGATTTTTTTACAGGTTTAACAATATCTAAACGCCCACGATAGCACATGCCAATAACACATTTTCAATTATTACTGTACAAAGTTCATCTTGATATTGTATATAGAAGTATATGCCCGTTGAAGAGCAGAAATTTTACTCGAAAACTTGCGAACCTAGAAAAATTAAAAAACCCTTTACCTTAATATTGTTTATTCTTTCTTTTTCGAATAATTTCTAGCTAACTATTAGTCACATTTAACAATATCTATTATCTTCCCATAAAGTGAAATTGTACTGGGATCTCTCAGGTGGATAAATTAAGTATAATTGCATCTCTCTGATCGTACAACTATAATTTCTGATAACTTGCGCCATCTGTCGATATAAATATCAACTAATCGTTGATATCTAATTCTTCCAGAATTGGCCAAATACCCGTTCTTGATTAATCAATAAAAGCTAAACACGTACGCGTTTCGGATTGTATTTGGCTAATTCAGGAATAATTAAAAATAAACGATTAGTTGACATTTATTCCGATAGATGTTTGAACTGTTTATAGTTGATTCTTTATATTTATTCAATTACGTAACTTTCTTTTAAGATATTTTTGTACCATATTACATTTGAAGTTAGGATCAGACATAACGTGGTCACGCGGTGCTATTGAAACGAGGGCGATAGATGCGTGGTAAATTTCTTTTCGTTTATTTTGATTTATATTAAAAACGATATATAATCTCTCTTTGTTTGTACAATATAATTAGCTGAAGAAGGGCTTGCCCGAAAGCTTCCTTAACCGTTATAATAATAAAAAGAGTTGCGGCGATATATGATTCCTTCTTTCTAATATCTCAATGTTTCAAGCCTCCCAGTTTGGAATTTGTGGAGATATTCCCCGTCCAGACAAGGGAGGGTATGTCTCAGGTGAGTACACACGATTGTGACGAATACATTACTCATTTAATGTAATGAGTATTTCCTACCAACTCTGAGGTCAATTCCGTGGTGAATATTAATCACCAGCTCTATGACACATTCTATACATGACGCAATAGCGTGCTGTCTTTGTATTCGGCGAACTACAGCGCGATCAATATTGTTTAAATAAAACAATGTTCTACTGCCCTTACACTGCAATAACAAATTATTATCTTAGAAATAGAGGCTGTCTGGCCAACATTCATATATTCAGCATTTATATATTGATAATTTATATATTTATATATATATATGGAAAATTTGCCGGGAGGAAATTAATACATAGAAGCAATGGGCGCCAGCAAAACACCTCTTTGGTAGATTGTGAGGATTCCATTAGATCCCGTGTGGATCCCATGGAATAGAGTCCGCCCTAATCTGACGAGGGCCATTATCCCGAAACCATGTTCTCTAGGTGGACGCTTTTCAGTTTGTGTTGGTGTTGTGGCTTTGTCACCGACCCGAGGCCGCTAGTTGCGGCGACGGTCAATAGATGGCGTTAGATTCTGACGTTTATTTTGACGGGAGAAGCGCCCATTGCTTCTAGATTTATAAATTTATAACTGTATGTAATTCTACTGTCCTCAAAGCTTATGTCCATAGTTCTTCTAAAATACCCATTCCAAGAGTCTAGCAAAAGTATCACTATAGAAGGAAGTTCCAAAAATGCAATATAACGGCGGTATGGTAGATTAAACGGGCGAAACCGCTGGGAGGATTCACCACTGATGAGCCAGGCCCTCCCATTAATTTTTCAATTGCAGTAAGGGCAGTAGAAATTGTTTAATTTCAAAAAGAATCTTACACGCCTTTAAAATAGTTTCGAATTTTGATTCATAGTTTTGTTTAATAATAATAATATTTTCGAATTTTTATCACTGTATAGAAACTTCGAAGTGCAGCTTAAATCCACACAAGTAGTCTCCAATAGTTTCCTTTATAAGTTCAAGCGTATTTTGATGAAATAAATATAGGTTTTTCATTCAAGCGTTATTAAACTTCGCTATTTTCTCGACCTTTCGGTGACTATTGCCACCTTCCTCGTGGGAAGAAGCGGATAATCCAAACTATAATGTTTTCAACAAACTTCTAAGCAGCAAATGACATCTACACTGTTATGTGCACGCAGAATCGCTCTGATAATCAATGTTAAATTCACGTCCAGTTCACACAGAGAATATATAGTAATGGTAAAATTTGAATGAGAGGTAATATGTTTGTTCTCGGAAAAATATAGTCACAGATATATTTTTTAATTAAACAATTTCTACTGCCCTTACTGCAACGGAAATATTAATGGGAGGGCCTGGCTCATTAGTTGTGAACCCTCCCAACGGTTTCGCAAGTTTAGAAAGGTAGATTAAATTGGCGAAACCGCTGGAAGGATTCACCACTGATGAGCCAGGCCCTCCTATTAATTCTTCCATTGCAGTAAAGTCAGTAGAAATTGTTCAATTTTTAAAAGAATCATACGCGTCTATAATAGTTTCAAATTTTCATAACAGATGGCGCGTTAATGCATAACGTATTTTTTAAAAACATTTATATTTATGAAAATAGTATAAATCAAGTGGAAATTTTAAGAAATAAAAAGGCATCACCTGATCGCGCGACTAAAAGTTGCTGATGGCTACTCCATCTGTTGGAATAAATATCAACTAATCGTTTATTTCTAATTGTTTCTGAATTGGTGTCAAATACTATTTATTGATTAATCAATAAAATCTAACCAGATACGCGTTTCGGGCTGTTGGCCCTCATCAGCGTGGTTCAAACTGTATCTTAACGACTA
>CP092886.1:3580240-3643977 GCA_030710605.1 Cordylochernes scorpioides
AAGGACGGTAATAAATTTGTTTTTACCGAAAAAGAAAAATTAATGTTTAGTAGAGATAGAGTTTTTATTTTTATATATAGATGGAGCATTGTTGCCTTTTTTATTCACCTTTTAAATATATATGTTATGAAAATAAAAAAGATTTTCTGATTGAGTTTAGATCATGTTGAGGATTATGGTAATGTAATGCAGTCGTGGTTAAATCTTGAAAGTATATGATAATAAAAATAATTTTGATCAATAATTTAATTGAACTAAAGTAATATATAAACGAACATAATTTGATAAAAGTAATGCCTGGCTAAGGCGAGTAGAATAAGGAAAAACAAAATATTATTTACATAATGTACAAAAGCTTTGAGCCGGCCAACGGGGAAAAACAACAAAGAGTTTTTATATGCAAAGCGTGACCTCTGGCGGTCGATTTAACAGAATATTTGTATCTATGAAATATAATTTTAAATGATATAATATTTTAATATAACATATATACTGTATATATCTACTTTCAGTAAAAGATGTGCGCTTGTGTGGGTCAATCTATCCAGTTAGTGTGAAAGCTCTAGCTGATGGAGTGAGGATGTAAGACGTGGTAGTCTAACCAAGGTGGTGTAGAGGGGTCTGTGAATCTGGTGACTTGGTTTTTTGTTATCTATAGTACACTTGGCCATCATAATCATGGCGTGTAGTTAGCGACTACTTTTGCTGCAAGTGCATCGCATGTCGACACATGTAGAAGATATTCATATTCCAAGTACATGTGGTACACGCAATGATAATCATGGTGTGTAGTTAGCGTCTACTTTTACTGAAAGTGCACCACATGTCTAAATATGTAGAAAGCATTCATTTCCCAAGTACGTGTGGTACACGCCATGATAATCATTGTGGGTAGTTAACTGCTGCTTTTGCTATATGCTTATGCTATATGACTACACGTGTAAAAATCAGTCTGAAATTCATACTTATAAGTGTGTCAGAGCCCTGTGAAGTCACTAAGTTCCCGTTATTTGACTGGATAGATCGTCGGAGAAGTAATGGACCTTGGAATATCCACAAAGATTTGTTGGTCCATTGTCCTTTTAACAACTCTAAGAGTTATTTAAGTTTGAAATATAGGGTTAGAAAGAAATTTCAAATATTGAGTTATATTTTAGAAATCACATGACACAAGATACATGCTCTTTTAATGAACAGCCTTCCAAAAAATGTCACGAAAACGTGCGCCACTCTACTAATAATTTCAACCACACACAAGCCGTAATGAAGAGCTATTTTAACAAGTAAAACGATACGTATATACAGAGTTTATAAGAAGTAGCCAATAAAAAGTTCACAAATAGCCAATATGTATATAAAAAGTAGATATGAAGTATGCAAGAAATATACTTATAGAAATATAGAATTTCAATTTTATTCAATGCCGGATAGTCCTTTATAAATAGCTTTTGATTCAATATTTTTATTAAAAGTAGCTCTAAAAATATTTATCGATTTTCTTGCAAAAAGTAGATAAGAATTATACGAGAGGTATAAAAAGTTATGAATAAAGTATAAAATAAGTATACACACATTGTGTACAAGAGATACACATGTGTGATATATATTAACTCTATTTTATATATGTACTATTTTCAAGAGAAGAAAAATTAAACTGTATATTTTATATAAATGACAATATTATGTGTTACATATATACATTGTTAATATTGCAGTAAAATATAATGTATGAATAATATCTTTATATATATATTTATAAAACGAAATTTGAAAATTATCCCGCATGTGTTTCTTTCAAACGAAAAATCGAAATTTATTTTAAAGGAGAAATAACGATTATTTCTAACCTTAGGGATGAAGTATGAAAGGATGAATTATGAAGAGTAAAGATAAACGGAAAAATAAAAGTGTCCAGGGATGGGAATCGAACCCACAGTGTCCATCTCTGGACACTTTTATTTTTCCGTTTATCATTACTCTTCACAATTCATCCTTTCATACCTCATCCCTAAGGTTAAAAATAATCGTTATTTCTCCTTAAAAATAAATTTCGATTTTTCGTTTAAAAGAAACACATGCGGGATAATTTTCAAATGTCGTTTTACAATCATAGGCGCATTATATTGTATTATATATATTTATATTAACATGGTTCTCTCTTTGCTCTTTTTCTTATCCTAAAACCTTCAATTCTTCCTTTTTTCTCCTATGTTCTGTGACTATGACGCGTAACTGCCGATGCTACAGCGTGAACCTGTCATAGCCCTATGTTGTTACTTATAATAAAAACCTTTTTGATACCTTAAAAGTAATATTTTCTAGTTTTTAATTATCATTACTCCTTCTCTAATACCAACTATCTTTCATATATATTATATATAATTCTACTATATGCATGGCAAAAAAAGCTATCAATTTAGCGTCATCTGAAAAGTTAGAAATTGGAAGCGGGCAAAAATGCGGCGAGATGCGGTCTGGCAAAAATTGCTCCGCATTTAATTAAGAAAATGATGTCCCAAGAATAGCTCCGCTTCAAAGGAAACTTTTTCAACGGCGCCAACACCTGAACATGCTCTAGAATGTAATTACTCAAGTCTCAAATGACAATCTGCGCTAGTTTCCAACAAAAACAAGAGGCTTTTTTAAAAGGTGAAATATTTGATGCTTCCTCTCTCCCATTATGAAACATAAAGAATATTCTATGACGTAATTAAGCTACAAGTCTGAAAATAAGTTTAAATAGAGTGATTCTTTTTGGTCATTTAGAAGTCCGTAAATGATGTTCGTATCAAAGTTAACATTCCTTAACTATTCCTTAAGTAGATTGAATGTGCGCGTGAGTGGTTTGTGTTAAAGAATCATAATTTAGGGATCTCAAACCTAATCTAAACTATTTCATCCACTGATGAAAGTTGAATTTGTAACCATACAAGAACGTCAATACCTTGTTGATTCTTTGTAAAGGAATATTCACCTATGAAGATTCGTTGAAATGCCGGAAATCAAATTGTGACCGCATTTTCTCTCGCATCACGAGGCAGATAGCAACTATTCATCTAAAACTAGTTGAAATTCTAATTGCTACACAAGTAAAGGTAAATAAACCCCAATACGCTAAAAGACACACTATCGCTTAAAATCAGGAATTGGCTGTTTCCAGTGGCATAATAGCCATGCATCTGCAAACGCAGTGGTTCGAACATAATTCTGATACCAAAAATATGAATTTACTGCACTTCCCTCTTTAAAAAACTATTCATATGATTAGGTTTTCCATCTTAAAGTTTTCTTTTTGAAAAAATAAAATATTAGGGTTATAAAATAGGATTTGAGATTTCAGAATAGGTTATAAGGTTTACATAGGAGCTTCTATCTTTCCTTCTCTTGGATACTATTTTTCGAATAAAAATGTGTGTTGGTCTAGATGTTTGAATATATGGTTTTGGATAATAAATATTTGCATATAGGATGTAATAGATAATATATTGAAAAATAAATAAAAATTATTGTTTTTATTAGATTTTAACATGTACCATAATTATAAATAATGTAACAGCCCCGAAATGTAGATACAATTCAACGTGCCAACTTGGCCATATATATTGTGTAGCAATTAGAATAGTTGCTATGTGCTTCGTGATGCGAAAGAAAATGCGGTCACAATTTAATTTCCGGCATTTCAATGAATCTTCATAGATGAATATTCCTTTACAAAGAATCAACAAGGTATTGACGTTCTTGTAATGGTTACAAATCCAACTTTCATCAGTGGCTGAAATAGTTTAGGTTAGTTTTGAGATCCCTAAATTATGATTCTTTAACATAAACCACTCACGCGCACATTCAATCTACTTAAGGAATAGTTAAGGAATGTTAACTTTGATGCGAACATCATTTACGGACTTCTAAATGACCAAAAGAATCACATACTCACTCTATTTAAACTTATTTTCAAACTTATTTAATCACAAATGAAGCAATACATTTTTATTGGGAGTCCACCGCACCTCAAGACAGGATGAGGTACAATCTCAGAATTCGTTATTTAGTTTAGTATCCCCCCCCCCCCCCCTACACCAAAAAACTGGCCGGACAACAGCAGATCATCTCTCGATCTCATGTAGATAACATTCTCGTGGACCTTGTCGCATATTCGGCGCTGGCCTTTCTTCTAGTTGATATCCAGCCTAATTCGTCCTTTGTGTTACCCATTGACGCCTGGCAACGGGGCCCCATGACTGCTAGTGCTTGCGGTATGACATATATATATGTATATAGTGTACTATATATATATCTAAGAACTTTTGTGTCTCACTTAAACGTATTCCATTATAAAGATTTTCAGTCAAGTTTTCACCCGATTCAGTTTATATCCCAACATAGGCCATGCTCTCACGTGTGACAGCAGTCCTGTAAGGAAGTTTGGGCCGCCGAGTTAACATATCAGGACCTTGAGTGTCCGACATGATTCACTCGCCATCGACCGGCGGCTGTGCGTGCCGCGGGTTAATGAGTCGAGTCGCGGGAGGGCGCGCGGCGGTGGCGTCGTTCGCGTGCGGAATGATTTCAACAGCAGCGCGGCGAGGAGAAAGGAGTTATCCGTTTTTATTTGCTGATGGTTTATTGACTTCGATTACAGCACTCTTTGTACGGGTGTTTATTCTGTAGCTAAGAACACTTAGAATCCACCTAGCTCCCCCTTTCATCCATATTTTAGAGTTTATTAGTCATTTAATAATCGAATAAATTCTATATTTTATTTATAAAATGCTAATATATATCTGAAATATATTAACTGAAAGATATTTGATACACAGTGACCTTAATTGAAAACACACGAGAATAACACATGAACAGAATTGCCTGAGTCTCCTTGAAAAATATTCGAACGGCGACATCAAAATTTGAAATTTCTTAAGTTTTGTAAATGAGTGTAAATAGAGAGAGAGGTTGGTGAAATGTTAATGAAATATAAGGTAAGGGCGCGCCATCTGTATCTTAGAACCCAAACTCTTTAGTGCGATTTTTTACCAAACAAATATTTATCCATCGTATAAAAGACAGTAGGAAGTTGTTTTATTTGAAAAAAAAAAGAAGAAAATTTCTCGATATATGTAGTTTAATTATCATATGTGCACGGTATATTCTCATATTTAGCATTAGCTAACGTGTCCAGATTGAAGGGAACTCATTGCATTCTAATATCAATTTTACTTAGAAAAAGCGTAATGATTTCTTAGTTTATCGTTATCCATAGATTTTAGGAACAAACTGTTAACTTGGTATCATTTTCAGCGCTTTTTGTTTTCTTTTTAAAATACTATTAAGGGTTTCTCTAAGAATTTTGAAATTTACACTTCAAAGAATTCCATTTAATCCTGTTAAAAAGTAGGCGCCGATCTATCTAGAGGACCTCGACATAGCTTTCCGGAGCCCAAATAAACTTCTCAAGTTGGAAATATTTTAAAGAGTTCTTCGCGTGATGCTTCGAAATGTTTAGAGAATTTTTGTTAGTTGTCAGTACTTGAAGCTAAGCTCTCCTCTAATTGCAAAATCGATTTCTATATTTCTCCGACAGCCGTGGGTGCTGCGTGCTCAAAGCTCGTAATCAGGCGCAAATGGGGACACAAGCTCGTTTTCTTCAACCATCATTTTGGAAAGGCTTTGTTTATATAGGTGGCTTGTGAGAATTTAAAGTGAAATCCAAACAATTACAAATATATTTAATATCATGTAACTTATCAGTTAGTTCAGTCTTTTGTCTAAAGTCCACGTCACCTGCAAATGTCAGGTAGTTGTTTTATGGTTACCCCTATATCATCCTCTCAAGTGACAAATCGGCAACGATAGATAGAAAGTTGTGGATCGGTTTGACCCTATCTTTTTGTCTGCCGGTCTATCTCAGGACTCAGCCCCGGGAGTTGTGAAAATTCTAAAGTCCCAAGATGATCCTCTGCCTTGGCGGAAGCGTCTGCTTCCTAATGGCTCGTCTTTCACGGGAAGGTCGTTAAAAGACGACGGACCTAGGTGAAATTTGAAAAGTTTCTAATGTTCTCTCGATCATCTGTCTTTTCTCCAAGCTTCGAGAGATATGATAAATTATCAGTTTTTACAATGGTCACAATAGGAAAAGAGAGAGAAATTTGAAGACGAATCCATATAGAATATCACAAACATATATTAACATGTGTTTCATTGCACTCAATGTGCATATAAATAACATAAAATTGGTGGAGAATGATATTATGTACCAAAAGATGGCATCTCCTTTCCTTCAAATATGAATGGAAACAAATCAAATTTTTTATCATTCCAATATAAAACTGAAAGATGGTGATGGCTATCATTCTTTATCACCATCTTTAAGTGATTTATTATGCGATGAACAAAAAGGTTGTTTTGGTGTTTATTTAAGGAGATGAATGCCTCTTTTGGTGTATAATACCAACTTCTCGTATCTCTATGTTATGTATATATACATTTATATGAAAAACAATAGAAAAAATAAATAATAAAAATGGTCAGGTGTTGATATCAAAAATAAAAAAGGCATATCCTGACCAGGAACTTTCTGGTGGAACAGAAATCAACTAAACATTGATTTAGCCTGTTCCCTGATATTTGACCAACCCAATTTCTTGATAAATCAAGAAAAGCCATCCACGAACGTGTTTCGCGCTGTTGGCGCTCGTCAGCGTGGAGTAGGCTGTACCACTGCGACCAAATATGCTCCTGGTCAGGATATGCCTTTTTCATTTTTAATACATTAACATATATTGAAAAAGTGTGAACAATTCATACTAGAATATATTCAGAGAGAGAGGAATACCAATTTTAATACTTTAATTAAAAGTTAATACTACATTAATCATATATACAAGCCAATGGAAATAATATTTTCATTTAATTCAAATATTCGTTCAAATATTAAATTTGTTTCCTTTGTTGTTTTCTTTTTTTAATAAATAGACTCCTAATTAAGCAGAAATTTTAGTTCATTATTTTATCGTGTGTATAACAGCTTATACGTAACCACTCTCTTTTTCTGGAGAATATTAAAAGAGAGGGAGAAATATAATTTAGAAATAGTTAATAAATTTAAGCTTGGAAGTGAGCTAATTAGTTGGAATACATATTTTAATTAAAGAGTGCTTCGGGCATTTTTGGGGTGAAGCAAAAACAAGATTAGGACGGCGCCTTCGAAAACATTTCGCTTAAACTTCCTTTTCTTTGCTGCTTCAATTAAGAGCGCAATTAAACTGCAGACGAAGGGAGTCTCCTTTTAACTCTTCCTTTGATGTGGTGAATTGTAAAATATTGTTCTCTCTCGAGCGTAGTGCAGGCGTATGGAATAGTAATGGTGAGCGAAATGATAATTAATTATATTGTTTTTAATTCTTAACAAATTACGACAATTTGTGCATTTATAATCAATCTGTAATCACGGGAAAGAAGTTCAGACTTAAGGCCTTTCTAGCTTGGCAACTAGATAGGGAGATTCAGACTTAAGGCCTTTCTAGCTTGGCAACTAGATAGGGAGATTCAGACTTAAGGCCTTTTTAGCTTGGCAACTAGACAGGAAGATTCAGACTTAAGGCCTTTCTAGCTTGGCAACTAGACAGGGAGATTCAAACTTATGGCCTTTCTAGATTGACAACTAGACAGGGAGATTCAGACTTAAGGCCTTTCTAGCTTGGCAACTAGACAGGGAATTTCAGACTTATGGTCTTTATAGCTTGGAAACTAGACAGGGAGATTCAGACTTATGGCCTTTCTACCTTGGCAACTAGACAGGGAGGTTTAGACTTAAGGCCTTTCTAGCTTGGCAACTAGACAGGGAGGTTTAGGCTTAAGGCCTTTCAGGCTTGGCAACTAGACAGGAAGATTTAGACTTATGGCCTTTATAGCTTGGCACCTAGACAGGGAAGCTCAGACCTATGGCATTTATAGCTTGACAACAAGTCAGGGAGGCTCAGACCTATAACATCTATAGCTTGACAACAAGTCAGGGAGGCTCAGACCTATGGCATTTATAGCTTGACAAGAAGTCAGGGAGGCTCAGACCTATGGCATTTATAGCTTGACAAGAAGTCAGGGAGGCTCAGACCTATAACATCTATAGCTTGACAACAAGTCAGGGAGGCTCAGACCTATGGCATTTATAGCTTGACAAGAAGTCTGGGTGGCTCAGACCTATGGCATTTTTAGCTTGACAACAAGCCAGGGAGGCTCAGACCTATGGCACTTATAGCTTAGAAATTAGTCAAAGTGGTACGCGATTATTACCTGTCTCAATTGAAATTTAATATATATATATATATATTCATGGACAAAACTTAAGGAAGTGGAAAATCTTTTATATTGTCGGTCGTCTGTATTTTTGACGAAGACAGAGGCAATTTTGTTCACACTTGGTTATCTCGTGTTTCTTAATTAAAGGTCATTGTGTATTAAATATCTTTCAGAATTATTGTCTGAATTCTGATATACACGCTAAAAGGTACAGCTATATCCATACCTACAGACAAATACATGTTTATAGAAAAATTAAACTATAGTGCGTTAAAATTTGTCAAAATAATTGTTAGAGTTTTCATATAAACACTAAATATGAGACAAAAAGCAACAACATTCGTTTAAATATAATAGGAAGTGATCCCATTCTAGGCCAGTTTATGTGACAACATAAGCCGATGTTGAGAACGCCTATCTAAGACTTCCTCTATATGCTGGTTGTGTAGAGAGGAAGCTACACCCATCCAACAACGGAATATTGGTTCAATGTGAAGATTAAGCTGGAGGTGTTTTGTTACGGAGATTATCCAGGACTTCTAGCAACCTTTTACATTCTTGTATCATTCAATTTGCATGCCAATGTTTGGACCTTCAAGGTATTAATAAAATTTGCTTTTCTTTAAAACCGATTTGTTTTATCTCAGAATGAAAATCTTCCAAATTGAAAAGTCCTATTAAACCATGAAGAAAATAATATTACAAATAAATAGGATGATTCTATGAGATAAATGAGACTTTCGAGCTATGTTGGAGCATAATTCTGACAAATATTTAATTTATCGTTTTTAATTGCTACATTCATAATGATACTAATACATTTTCTAATTTCAAAAGCTTTAGAGAAAACTCTTTTATCAAATAAAATTATTACGCAAATATTGAATTAGATATTGCGAGTGCAGATTGAAAATAAAATATATATATTTGAAACTATTATAGACGCGCTTGATTAAAAAAAAAAATAAACAATTTCTACTGCCCTTACTGCAATGGAAAAATTAATGGGAGGGCCTGGCTCATCGGCGGGTTCACCACTGATGAGCCAGGTCATATATATACGTCATTTAATAATCGTGTAATCGTTTTACTTATTAAAGAAGATCTCTCCTGTGCGATCAGGAATGAGACGTTTCTTTATTAGGTAGCAATCGAATATGATGCATTAGCCCGCCATCTGTTGTAAGAAATTGGAACTATTTTTGACGTGAATGATTCTTTTCAAAATTAAACAATTTTCCACTGCCCTTACTGCAATTATAAATTAATGGGAGGGTTAACCACTGTTAAGCCAGGCCCTTTCATTAAATTATCATTGCATCAACATATCATAAAGCAGTCGCCAACTTCTACCTACCATGATTATCATCATGGCCTGTACCACGTGTACTAGGGATAAGCAAATAAATCATTTCAGTAAGGGCAATAGAAATTTGTTTAATTTTAAAAAGAATCATGCGCATCAAAAATAAATAGTTTGCATTTATTATACAATTGAATGTCAAAGCATTGTTGCCTAACGTTTCACCCTATTTTCCAAATCGTATGACAATATTATATAAGAAACACAAGTCAGTGAGAAGAGTTTCTTTTATAGAAGGACTTTGTACAAGCTTTAGGTCAAGTCGCCCTTCTACGAGTACGGTTTTTCGTGTTGCCTGAAAGCTTGTACGATCATCCTCTTATAAAAGAAGGCCTTCTTCCCGACTTGTGTTTCTTCTTATATAGCGAATTATGACAATATGTTGTCTTAATGACAATATTTTAATTAAAAGATAAATAAAATTAATTACACTGGTCAACAACATTTTTTCCAAAGCGAACCTGATGGTGTTTCTAGTGTAACTTTTCATGTTAAACTCAAAATTCTAATCAGAAATTTTCCATCACCCATGGTTTTTGCGTTACAGCCTTTTTTTTTTGGTATTAGGATAATTACAGCAAAAAAATGCCAAAATAAATTACGTAAGCATTTTTGCATAAACCTTATTACATTACACTGGTTTATCAAAAATTATTTTTCTTTGTCCCAAAAGAAACAGGTGATAATTATAACTTTTTATGGAGGGATTTATATATGTATTTTCTTTATATCTTGTCTTTATGTTCAGTTTTCAATATAAACCAACATGAAATATATTGCATTCCAAGTCCCAGTCAAAACCACTTGTAAACTTTTCGAAAGTACAAATAAATAGATGTCCGGACAAATGTGGCAGAAGAAAATTAGAAGAAAGATGGATACATTCGCTAGGTCTTCGCTTGGTTAATATTAACCAGAATGTGCGCACGTGATGGATCCCCTCCAATCAGAAGCCAGAAATTGAGCTGGAATGAAAGTCGTTTATCACAGGCGAGATTTCCTGAGTTTCAACTTTATTATTCACGTATCGAAGTCTTGGGATGCCTCATCTTTCCCAATTTCCTTCTTCGCACGACTTTCTCTAGAAATTCGGGGCGGATTTTTTCTGAGAAAATGTTTTCTATATTTTTTCTCTCTCAAGCGTAAATATTCAAGAATTAAAAGACGCATATTTCTTTATATCGGGTGGCGACATTGATAGAATGTCTTCGCGCCAATAATCCTCCAGGACTACAAGATATTAGCGCAAATAACTTGTGATAAATAAAATTGCAAATAAGAACAGAAAGTCACTTTCTGTAAAACGGAAATACAGAGAAATCGATTTTACTTCCAATATGGCAAGATGGGGCGATTATGTTACAGTCCTTGAAACGCTATAATGGCTATTTAATTAAATGAAGATCTTCAGAATGGAATCTGGGTTTTTACATTTACGTATGTGAGCTATGTGGAATATACATGCGCGGGCACAGTTTTCCTCGAAATATAGAGAACATAGCGCATAAATTATAAAATCTTAATTTTTCAGTCTCGGAAATGATGTCTTCATAATTCCACTCATGGACAAAACTTAAGGAAGTTGTACCTTTCAGCATGTATATCGGGACTCAGGCAATAACTCTGAAATATAT
The DNA here is from genome assembly GCA_030710605.1 of Cordylochernes scorpioides. NCBI lineage: Eukaryota > Metazoa > Arthropoda > Arachnida > Pseudoscorpiones > Chernetidae > Cordylochernes > Cordylochernes scorpioides. The sequence continues at coordinate 3,591,530 of CP092886.1, forward strand.
TTTATATATACAGTGACCTTAAGTGAATACACGCGAGATAACCAAGTCTGAACAATATTTCCTCTGTATCCTTCAACGTGATGCAAGCTGAGAGAGAGAAAATTAGAAATATATTTTAGCGTTATTTTTCAAACATATATTTTATAAACGAATACAATAAAGCATCAAGGGCTGCGTATCTTTATTAAAACGACGATTTACTAGCTTTCGGGCACATACGCCCTTCTACAGGAATTAAAAATAATTCCTGTAGAAGGGCGTATGTGCCCGAAAGCTAGTAAATCGTCGTTTTAATAAAGATACGCAGCCCTTGATGCTTTATTGTATTCGTTTATAAATTGTACAGGGTTTTTTCAATCTATATATTTTATAAAATCTATTTCTCTAGCCCTTAAACTGCAGTGATTAAAATTGAAAGAAGGAGGACATGGCTCATCAGTGGTGAACCCTCTCAGCGGTTTCGCCATTTTAATCTCCACACCACTTCACTATTGTATTAAACAAAATTTTTATAAACTCTGCAATTGATGTTAAGTACAGTAAATTGGTGTTTTGAAAGAACTATGGATATATGGACTATAGAAGTGTATATCTAAAATGAAGATTGAATGCATTGACCAATGCTCTTACGCTAAACACATTAGAATATTGTCAGCAACTTAATGCCCTCTATCGATGAAAATTAGAAATATTTTAAACGATATTTTTAAACATGTAAATTTAAGACTTACATTTTTCTACAACCCTCTTTCATACTGCACTGATCGAAAGATATATTTATATATAGCAAAGTTGCGGCAGGATTATATTCATGTACCAAAAGAAGCACCTTTCTCTTTAATTGTGCCTCAAAACGATAGAACTTTGCATCGCCCTAATAAAAGATTAAACTAGTTATGAGATAAAGAATGAACCACAACACATATGCATGTTGACCTTTTGTCCAGATTTTCCAAAACTGGTGTTGTGGTTCATTCTTTATCTTCACATCGATATATACCAAACGATACACCTCTCCATGATTATAAAAAATACACCTGTCTTCAGATTGAATTTAATATCTGTCTTACCTTCCAAGATGTGGACAATTCTGACATATAACACGAGCTCGCGCAACACGCTCGCCAACCGCACGAACGGGGACAGAAAAATGAAATGTGTATGCTTCACTTGAGTGACGCTGATAAACAGAAGAAATTCAATCAGCGAGAGAATAAAACATACATCATCGACTATAATATGCTTTTTAATCGCAATATATATGTATGCACATATGAGAGGCACCTCTCCCTTCAAAAATCATTAAAACAATGCATTTGTTTTATCATCCCAGTAAAAACGTGAAGGTGAGGATAAAGAATGAGCCTCAGTACTAGTTTAGGAAAATTAAGACAGAAAGCAGAGTTTTTAATGTAAAGAGAAAGATGCCACATTTAGAACATATTAATGGCATCCTTTCCCAACTTTATAATACATATAGGAATATTAAAGCGCATATTTATTTTTTCAAAAAGGAGGCAAAAACTTGGAAAGAAAAATTTAGAAAGGAAATAATTACCGTTATGATTTGTAGGAACATTATATGTAAGGTACAAAAATAGTTTTTATTATAAATATTCTGTAGGACGCCGTGGAAGTTTAGACAGTTAAGCGTTATAAATTAGGAAAAGAAGGATCAGAAAATTATTAGAGTGAGAAAAGACCTTAAAGGTCAAACCATGATAAACAAATCGATATACACTCAGACAAAACTCAAGGAAGTTTTACCTTTCAGCATGTATATCGGGATTTAGACAATAACTCTGAAAGATATTTGATACACATGACCTTTATTGAAGACACACGAGATAACTAAGTGTGAACATAATTGTTTCTGTCTCCTACATAAAAACTGACGACTGGGGATATCAAAGACTTTCCACTTCCTTAAGTTTTGTGCATGAGTGTATAATAAGTAAGAAAAAAAGTTATTTTAATATTATTAACCTTTAATAATATAAAATATATAATAACTAGTTCTTATTGGAGAAAAATAATATTATGGCTTGAGTTTGTTTGTAGCTGCTGGAAACCTAATGGCTCAACCGGTGTGGAAAGAGATTGATTAAGGCCGGGTCTTGTCAGAAACGAACCTGGCAACAATTGCGACCCGTCTGCTTGCTCTGCTATACACAATAATTAGCATTTGGAAGTTCAAAGTGGAATATTCACGGAACATTCATTCAATGTGTTGTTAACATTTTGAGGATATTTTGGTCATCTCTAAGTTTCACCACCGTGGCTGACTCACACCAATTATTTGGTGATGTCTTTCTCGGACACGTGACAATTTTCCTGGCTGTCCCACAGTTCCACTTTTCCTTTAACATATTGTCGAGTAGCTCTACAAGCCAGAAAGCTTCATTAGACGCCTGCCAATCATTGAGGGAATCCGCTAGAGGGCGACCACAGGTTCTTGGAAAGTTATCGACAGAGAAGAAACGAGACCCCTCGGTGGCCAAACACACTTTTTTTATTATTATCTTGATAATTTGTTTTAATAAAAAAGAGAAAAGTCAAAATTTTCATTAAAACAACTTATCAAGATAATAATTAAAACAAGTGTGTTTGGACACAGAGGCGTCTCATTTCTTATCCTACAACAACATTCCAAGAACCTTTGGTCGCTAGGTCTAGCGGACTCCAGCGATGATTGACAGGCGTCCCATTGAGATCCCTGGCTTGTAGAGTTACTTAACCATATATAAAATACAATAGGAGATTCATGCTATATATTTATTTGGAAAAAAACAGAGCTTCTAAATTAATATTTTAATCAAAAATTCATTTTTTTTGTTAAAGGTATTAGAATAGCTACATATGCAAAGTATAGTGATTAGATAAAGAATGAAAATATCGCACAAGGCGCTGTAAAGAAAATCTTAAATTATTATACACTATATTGCCACGTGGAAAATTAGGGAAGACAAACTTCGGGATGAGACAACAATGTAATACAGGCAAGAACAAACTATGAGTGATAAACAAAAGATAAGCAAAAGAGGGACGTGTACAGAGTATAGCAAAATATTGTTGCACCAGGTTGCGGCTTGGCAGACTCTTCAACCTTGATTCTCTCCTGTGCCGGGTCTTGCATCTTACCAGAGCGCGTTTCAACCATCCTACAAATTTATATAAGTAAATAATGAGATAACTTTAAGTAGCCCCCAGAATTATTTATTTATTTCTCACATCAAAGAGAGCAGTCAGTCACACAGTGTACCAAAATAAAATGGTGATTCTATAATGCATATATTCTGTTTAATAAAATAAGTAAATATAAAATATAAATTTGAATTTAAAATATATGAAAACTAATATTACAAATTAAAATAAAATAGATTCATTAGCCATGATGCAACAATATAAGCATAAAAAGAATACTCTGCTAGAATAATAAATACTTTGGTACAATATAGTGACGATGTGAATTTGTCGTGTGTGTGAAAAAACTATAAACTCATCTCACCCGAATATTTGAATTGAATATTTCTTTAATTTGAGGTAAAAGTTGATATCTGTGAAAAGGTGGGAAGTTCAATAAATCCTGTGCAAACACTGAACCAATATTTCTACTCCTGGGAATTACTCTTCTAACCTTTTATTAAAATTGGCTTTTATTTTTTTCCGGGTGAATTTTTTTTTTACAAATTGGCTTCATTCCTCTTATCCACTTTCTAAACAAACATTTAATGCATATTTTCATTCATTGTGAAATATTAAGAAAAAAAAATATATAGAGAAAGGTCAGGCCATGATATTAAAAACAAAAAGGGCATATCCTGACCGCTAACATGAACATTTTAGATGGCAGAGCGCCATCTAGTGAAAAAAAAACGAACTAAACGTTGTCAAAACAAGAGCATTAAGCATCTAGGGAAAAGTTTATTTTTAAAATTTTATCATTTTATATCGGAACTAAACGTTATTTAACTTGTTTCGTGATATTTGGCCAATCCATTTCCTTGATAAATCAAGAAAATTCAACAACGAACGCGTTTCGGGCTGTTGGCCCTCATCAGCGTGGTGCACCATGTACCTTAAAGACCGAAAATATGGTTCAAGTCGCTTCCTGAACAATCAATTTAAGCAAATTTGGCTTTAAATAACCATTTCTTAATTTATTATAAACTCACTTGGACCAAATATTTTTGCCGTTGAGGTACAGCCTGCAACACGCTGTGAGAAACAAAAGCCCGAAACACTTTCGTGGTTGACTTTTCTTGATTCATCAAGAAAATGGAATGGCCAAATATTATAGAACAAATCTGAATAAGGTCAGAATATACCTTTTTTCAAATTCTCATTTAATATATTTTATTTATCATATTATTATATAAAATATAGATTGTTTATTCAAATCAATAGATCAACTATATGTGATCAGAATATTTGAAAATCTTTAAATTTCTGGAGTTGGTTGTGGGTCGTTAGAGAGGTTTAGAACGTAGAGATGGATGGTGTTTCTCTCTTGGTTATATTTTATCATCAAGATGCATTTCCTAAGGATGAGGTTAATTTTGAGCACCCTCATATAATTATATTAAGAAAAAGGCATCTGATCGTGCAACTAAAAGTTTCTGAAAGCTTTCGCCATCTGTCGGAATACATTTCACCTAAAAATAATTAAAGCATATCCTGACCAGGACACATGTGTTTTTTAGATTGCAGAACGCCATCTAGTGGAACAGAAATCAACTAAACATTGATTTAACCTGTTCCCTGATATTTGGCCAACCCAATTTCTTGACAAATCAAGAAAAGCCATACACGAACACGTTTCGCGCTGTTGGCTCTCGTCAGCGTGGAGCAGACAATATTTTTGGTCGCAGTGGTACAGCCTGCTCCACGCTGACGACCGCCAACAGCGCGAAACGTGCTCGTAGATGGCTTTTCTTTATTTATCAAGAAAATGGGTTGGCCAAATATCAGGGAACAGGTTAAATCAATGTTTAGTTGATTTCTGTTCCACTAGATGGCGCTCTGCCATCTAAAAAGTATATGTGCTTCTGGTCAGGATAGGCTTTCATTATTTTTAATATCAACACCTGACCCTTTTATTTTTTTTTCTATTCTTTTTTCACATATCACCTAGTTTTTGATTTTTGTTATTACAGATAATTATTCATATACATTTATTAAATTAAGAAAGGGGATAGCTATTTGTCCCTCACTAGAAAGAATATGAGGTCAAAGGCATGGCCACATATCGCTGTTTTCCGCCAGAAGGACAGTACAATCCCCTGCATGGCTACATTTCGTCGTTTTCCGCCCGAAGGCTTGGAGGACAGTAAAGCTACCTTCATGGCCACATATAAACCTTTATCCGCCAGAAGGACAGTGGGGGCCACTGGCATGGCCACATATCTCCGTTCTTCGGCAGACGAACATCGGCATGGCGGCCACATATATCGCTGTTCTCCGCCAGAAGGACAGTGAGGCCACTGGCATAGTCAAATATCGCCGTTCTCCGCCAGAAGGACAGTAAGGCCAATGGCATGGTCAAATATCGCCGTTCTCCGCCAGAAGGACAGTAAGGCCAATGGCATGGTCAAATATCGCCGTTCTCCGCCAGAAGGACAGTAAGGCCAATGGCATGGTCAAATATCGCCGTTCTCCGCCAGAAGGACAGTAAGGCCAATGGCATGGTCAAATATCGCCGTTCTCCGCCAGAAGGACAGTAGGCCAATGGCATGGTCAAATATCGCCGTTCTCCGTCAGAAGGACAGTAAGGCCAATGGCATGGTCAAATATCGCCGTTCTCCGCCAGAAGGACAGTAAGGCCAATGGCATGGTCAAATATCGCCGTTCTCCGCCAGAAGGACAGTAAGGCCAATGGCATGGTCAAATATCGCCGTTCTCCGCCAGAAGGACAGTAGGCCAATGGCATGGTCAAATATCGCCGTTCTCCGTCAGAAGGACAGTAAGGCCAATGGCATGGTCAAATATCGCCGTTCTCCGCCAGAAGGACAGTGAGGCCATCTCATGGATACATATCGCCGTTCTCCGCCAGAAGGACAGTGAGGCCATCTCATGGATACATATCGCCGTTCTCCGCCAGAAGGACAGTGAGGCCATCTCATGGATACATATCGCCGTTCTCTGCTAGAACGTCTAGAGGACAGTGAGGCCACTGGCATGGCCACAGGTAACAACTGTTTAGCGACTGTCGCCATGGCAACGTCGATCGTTCACCCCGCTCATTAATCCCAAATAGTTTACATTTCATGCTTGCTTGAACCATATCTCTTCTGATATAATTGTCTTTAAATGTATTAGTGTTAATATTAGTAGACATAGTTTCAAAATATGGCTAAACATTAGCAATTAACTAATTATAGATAATCATCATTAGCACTACTAGCTTATATATAGAATAATGGGCATCCTATATATAAGATAAGTTGCCTCTCTCTCGCTCTAAGTAAATGATAACAAATTACACGAGGAGAATGTCATATTTAAAAAGGGTATTCCATATATACATATGTACTAAAATATACAACTCTCCTTTCAATTCTACATCAGTACGATGCACTGTGCACCAGTAAAGTATTTACTAGGATGATGCACAGTATGTATTGTTCTTGTGTACAATTATCTCCCGCAACTTTTAAATTAAAATTAAATATTTTAAAATATTTAACTTATTCTGATTGTAATATTTTAATAATATTTTCATGCACAAATTTTCCCCACCTAAATGATTTCAACTGTGATATTATAACACTATGCGGCGCTGAGTTTGTGTATACAAAAATGTAATGCCTCGATAAAGGTTCAGCCGAAACCGAAATATTGGCAAATAAATCTTTTATTAAATCCAATATATGCCTTTTTATTATCTAATGAATTGAATATGGATTACTCTATTTTCAATATATATACAGGGTGATCCAAAAGTCCCGCACAACTTTAAAAATTAATAACTCCGCGAATATTTGCGCTAGAGAAATGCGGTAAACACCATTGTGTTCAGGATGCAATGGGATTTTTTATGGCAAATAATGAAAAATTCGAAATTGATTTTAGTTACAACTTTATTCGCTAGATGGCGCTCTACCAGAATCAGAGATTCAGCGGCCAAATTGTTTGATAAATTGAAAAATATAACTGAACGACACGTATTTTTCCTTTTTGAATACCAGGAAAGAACCCTAATAATATCAAATGATAAATTAATAAAACACCATTTCGCCAAAAGTTAGAAGAAATGGTTGACGATTTTTAAATACAATCTGAGATATGTAAAATAGGTATATGCAAATTAAAACATGTAGCAAAAAATATTTATATTTTAGATGGAGTTTTGTGAAATAAATTGAATGTTTGAAAATAACTACTGATATCAATACACGATTTTTGAAATGTTAATATAGTACCAGAAATTATGATGTCTCTACTAATAGGATTTCGTGCTATAAGGAATGTATAGTTTCTTGACTAATTGTCGACACTTAACTATTTAACTGGATATTTGTCATGATCCAAAAATGAAATATAGAGGGGAGTGACAAAATATATTTGTCGTACTTTATTCCAAATATCCTATGGGTTTGTCAAATGTTATCATATTTTATTATACTGTACATAATTTTGAAAATGTATCCCCTGAAAAAAAAATCATTTTTAAATCGACCTTTTGCGTTGAAAAACGTGGTTGTAAAATCATTTTGTATTATTTTTTGCACAAAACATCTAAAGTTGGGGGGGATACAGAGATTATTCCTTATGCTATTTCTTCTAATGAGCGAAAAGCGATAAACTAAACATAAGGGGTAAAATTGTGTATACCAGTGTTATTCGAGAAGTTATAACACTTTGGCCTGCACGACATAATATAAAATGTGGGCAAATGACAAACAAAAAAATTACCGTTTACAGGAAAAAAAAAGAGTCAAGATGTGAGGACAGCATTTATTATTCCCATGACCCAAAACAAAGAGCTGCAAAATAAAACACATCAGGTAACTGCCTTCTCTCTTGTATTAGGTCACAATCCTTGCTCAATGTGGCGCCCTTTATTCTCAAACACCGCCTGCAGACGATAGATGACATAATGGTCACAATTAAATAGTTGAAATTTATAAAACGTGCCATCTGATAGAAGCCTTCAACATGGCCAATGTGGTAGGCCGGCATCGATAAAAACGCGACTTAATGTACCCCCATAACCGAAATTGTAAGGCGTCAAGTCTGGTGATATTGGGGCCCACTGGTATATAAAGTGGCGACTTATCAACGAATTTCACTGAACGTTTCCTTCAGCAATTGTTTGGCACCGCGGGAGATATGAGGAGGTCCTCCATCTTGCAATAATGTTATTTCGCTTATTACTTGTCTGTCCTGCAATATGGGAATAACTTTTCTCTCAAAAGTTGAACATAACGTTCACCAGTTACAAAAACGGTTTTAAAATTTCTTCCATTGATTTTTTCAAAGAAAAATGGCCCAATAATAAATGAAGAAGTGAACCCACACAAAACTGTAACTCTGTGCTGATGAAGTGGTATTTCTGTAAAAATCCTAGGGTTTTCTGTTGCCAAAATGAAGCAGTTTTGAATGTTAAATTCTCCCTTTAGATAAAAGTGAGCATCATCTGTTCTTAGAACATTTGACAGCCAGTTTTCATCAATATCAATTTGCCGGAAAACCCATGCAGCGAATTCTTGACGCTTCTCAAAATCGCTGACTTTCAACTCGTGGAAACTTTGAATTTTGTTAGGATATTTTTATAGAAAAATTCTAAATGTGTGTTCTCTTCAAACTGTTTCATACGAAATCCCCGTTTGTCGAGAAACTTGTCTAGCACTTACTTCTCCATACGTGGATAACGTTTCAATAACTTCAGCATTCTGCAAAACCGTAACAGCCACTGACTTGCATGTCGATGGTCTTCCACTCCGAGGTTTTGCTTCCAGAGATCCAGTTTCCTCAAAACTTTTAATAAATCGCTTTAGAGAGTAGCAACTCATTGGTCCTTTACCGCTTCGAATATCTTTAAAGGAACGAAACGCTCGTAAAGATTCAGTGGCAGATTCTGAATCACAATTAAAACAATTCACCAAGAGTGCTTTATCCTGTAGTGACGGCATTCCAGGGGGAAGGGGAGAAGTTCGAACACACCTCCTTGCGGTCCCCCTGGACCCTTGGAATATTTAACCAAATTCTGGTTCGTTTCCAAGATGACTAACGTTGCAACGGCACCAATTTTCAAATGAAGAGCAAAGCTGATATCTCCAGTAATGCTACCGCGTCCGGGGTAACCGCCGCATCAGGAGCTGCAGCTCGAGCTCATTATGAGAAATCTACTACGAGGACACAATTCAATCTACTACAACTCAATATAAATGGTACCCAGAGGAAAATAAAGAGCTGACTTGTCTTCTCTGTGACAACAATGTACATATTAATTGTCCTCAGGAGACAAAATTGAATCAGAATCTGAGATTCAATATCAAAGATTATACAAAACTACGAATGGACAGACCGGAAAAATTCGGAGGAGGACTTGCCGTTTTGATTAAAACTCTAGAAATCAAATTTAAGGAAATCGCCTATAATCAGAGTAAGCCTAGAGAAAGCACGACAGAAGCTCAGGCAATAGAAATCTATCTTACAGATAAAACAATTCCAATCATAAATGTTTATCACCACGATAATACTAGCATCAATACAGGCCTGATAGAGACATTAAGTGAAGCGTCTTCGGATATCGCAATCATATTTGGTGATTTTAACGCCGAAAGACCAATTTGGGGATCACCTGTCCAGGATAACAAAGGTCAGCAGGTTGAGGACATGCTAACCGACCTCGACCTTACGCCGTTAAATAACGAAAAGAACACCTATCTATCCAAGTCCACAGGCACAGAATCCGCAATAGACATCACAGCGATACATTACAACATCGCACCCACAACACAATGGAAAATTCTGAAAAGTGCAATCAGTGACCACAAACCAATTTTAACAACCCTAAAATTCAAAATTGAGAATTTTCAACAGAATAAAAGAACACTGGAAAAAAAATACATAAAAGCTTGAAGAACTGTGCAACGAAGAATTAAATCACAGAAAGATTGACAAAAACTTGAAAAAATTCTCTTTGAACATATCCAAAGCTGCAAAAGTATCGATACCTAGAGGTAGACGTAAAGAACTGTGAATACTTTACTGGAAGGACCACAATATCGAGGCAATGATTGCAGAGAGAGACAATAAAAATGAACTTCTTAAGACAAATAAAACAGAAGAAATCATAAAGGAACTCATTGAAATTAGTCACAAAATAGAACAAGAAATTTGGATATTCAAACAAGAAAAATGGGCAGAATTCTGCGAAGAAAATGGATCCAAAAAAGGAAAGCCATCACTGGAATATAATTATTGTTATAAAACTCAAAAGCAACACTAATCCTCCAATACTTTAACCGATATGGACAGCGAGAAGGAACAAACAGATGGCTGACATAATTTCTGAATATCTTTCAAGCACTTTCAGACTCAGCTATACGAATGAAGGAAGGACTCTAAAAAAATAATATAAACAAGTTAGTTAAACAAGCAAGAAATTACCATCAACAAGATATTTACTCGAGAGACTTCACACTGAATGAGCTAAATTCAACAATAGGAAAGTTAAATCCAAGATGTCACCTAGGGATGCTCTAATCTTTGGTCAAATGATTAAACACTTTGGAGACGAAGCTAAAAATCAACTCCTACAAATACTGAACATTTCATGGCAAACTGGTAAACTACCAAAGAATTGGAAGATATCAATTATAGTGCCAATACTGAAACCAAACAAAGGAATGCAAGAACTATTGGCCAATTGCTCTTACCAGCATACTTTGTAAAATAACAGAAGGAATTATCCACTCTAGGCTAATAGTCTGGCTCACTAACAATAATAAAATAAACTTCTGCCAAACTGCCTAAAAATCCAGACACTGTACAACTGATAAACTGTTCTACTTCTGTCAATCAATAATAGATTTCTAGGAAAAACCGCTAAAGAAGACAACGGCCGTATTCCTGGATATGACCTCAGCTTTTGTTCGAGTGTAGAAATTATTTGAAAGGCTGCACAACATCGGACTAAGAGGAAAAACCTTAATCTGGATTGCAGACTTCTTAAGGGGAAGAAGGATAAAGGTTCGGGTCAATGGAACATTTTCCAAGGACCGAAGAGCATATGGGCTGGTGTACCTCAGGGATCTGTGCTTAGTCCTCTACTCTTCTCGCTATATATTAACTGTTGTTTATGTAAATAGATGAATATTATTTGTATTATTTAAAGCCTCATTATGTAAAAATATATGTATATATAAATTGGACATTTGTTGTTGGCCATGGTCAAGTTTGAGCTCTTGTACGTCTAATTACGACACAACAAAAGTGGCGACGAGGATGCGCGATCTACAGAGCCAGTAAAAAGCTAAGGAAAACGGCGTCTATGCAAGTATACCAACTACATATTTTAAACAAATCTGACTCTCGGATTATGGAGAGGAAAAATAAGAAAATGGGTTAAGATTACATCTTTTAAACTATCTGAATCAAGAAAACAAAGGAGTAGAAAAGATCAGCATGACAAGTTCAAAGTTAATAATACCTTTTAGGTGCTATATCCCAGTGGAGGACACTTCGATCTTTTTGTACAAAAATTTGAGGCTTTCTTTTTGGCATCTGAAGAAGGAGATTAAAGTGCTTATTTTTACCTCGCTACCAGATTCTGACACTTTGAAGCAGGGAAACGAGACCGTTTTGTGGCTGGAATCAAGTCGGAAATCCTGCAAAAGAAGCTACTACAAGAGGAAGACGATGTCACCCTGGATAAAGTTTTTGCAGTGGCGATCTCGTTCGAATTGGCGGAGATAAATACAAGAGAATTACAAGATAAATTAGTGGCCAAGATATCCCCTGTGAATTGAAAGGATAAAAAGGGCGAGTACAATAATAGTACGGCGCAGTATAGGCCTTTCAGGCAAAGTGGCAAAGGCAAAATAGTGTGTTATAGATGTGGTGAAAGACATTCATACGTGGCATCTGTTTTACCTCATAGAACAAAAACTTGTTTTAAAATTTAATAAACTGGGTCATTTAAGTAGGGTCTGCAAAGCTAGTAAAAGAATGTGGGGATGTAAATTTGTACAAGAGGACTCTATATATTCTGTACAGGGCGAAACTGATGCCACAATAAATTTAACAGTAGATGATTATTCTTTGTGCTTTACAATAGATACAGGAAGTCCAGTTACGTTAATACCTAAAGATATTTATAAGAATTATTGGCAAGGTAAAAGATTATTTCCAACAAATTTGAGATTAAAATCCTTTTGTGGTAAATCAATAGAGATTATAGATCAAAGAAATGTTTTTGTAAAAGAAGCCAACCAATATTTACGATTAATAGTTGTAAATGAAAAAATCCAGGTAATTTTATTAGGAAGAGAATGGCTTAAACAGTTGAAACTTGATTATTCTATATTGTTTAGCATTAAAATTTTAAATAATGAATATAATAGAAATATATTTAAATATATAAAAATTTGATGGATAGGTATGCAGATTTTTTTAACAAAGATTTGGGCTGTCTAAAGGACGTTAGAATAAATTTTAATTTAAAAAAGGATGTGACTCCTGTGTTTTGTAAGGCCAGAAGTTTACCTTTCTCTCCAAAAAACAAAGTAGAGAATGAAATTGATCGTTTAGTGAATTCTTGCATTTTATAACCTATAGTTCATGCATATTGGACCGCTCCAATAGTACCGGCATCAAAAAAGGATGTTAGTGTAAGGATATGTGGTGATTTTAGATGTACAGCTAATAAAGCAATAGAATTAGATAGGTATCCCATTCCATCGATCGATGAGATCTTTTCAAAATTATCTACAAGCACCGTACTTTCGACTCTAGACCTATATCACAGGCTTACTTACAAGTAATGTTAGCGGAAGAAGCCAAAGCTGTTGTTGATATAAACACAACAAAGAGGTTGTTTTCTTATAAAAGACTACCATATGACGTAGCGGTAGCACCAAATAAATTTCAGAGGATTATGGAAGGCCTATTTTCTGATTTGCCAGGTGTGGCCTGCTACATAGATGATATTTTGGTTGCAGGAAAATACTTTGAAGATTATGATCAAAAGTTGGATCTAGTGTTTAGATGATTGCTAGAAAAAGGTTTAAAGTTAAACAGATATAAATGTAAATTTAAAAAGAAATCGGTGGAATTTTTAGGATTTAAAATGGATAAATATGGACTGCATCCCTTAGAAAATAAAATTAAAGCAGTGATAGAGGCGCCTGAACCTAAATAATGTTTCGCAATTGAGATCTTTCATAGGACTCTTAATTTATTATTATAGATTCATAAAGAATATAGCAAACATTTTAGCGCTATTCAATCAACTTTTGAATAAAAATTGTAGATGGAATGGACGAAAAATATCGAAGGCGTAATTCTGAGTCATAGAAATGATAGAAAGGAAGAATGCCCTATAGCTTTTGCTTCTAGAACATTAACTGAAGCGGAAAAACGGTACTCTCAACTAGAAAAGGAAGCGTTGAGCATAACTTATGGCGATGAGAAATCAAGACAATGCTTACTGGGACGAAAATTCGTATTAGTCACAGACAACCGACCCTTAATTCATATATTTTCACCTCAGAAACCAATTCCCATATGTGCAGCATCCAGAATTAAAAGATGGTCCTTAAAATTAGCTGCATTTAATTATACTGAGGATTTTCGAAAAGGTAGTGATAATTCCAATGTTGACGCATTGTCACGTCTTCCTTTAGAATCGAGTGTCAGGGAGTTTCTTGATGAAGACCAGGTACTTCTTCTCAGGAAGTTAAATGAGGTACCGTTCTCTTTTAGGGAGGTGGCATATGAGACGTCCCGAGATAAAATACTGTCTATAGTATTAAGGAATGTTAGAGAAGGCAACTGTGTGTGTGTGTGTGGAAATTCACAAGGGTACTGACGGAAAACCCACTAGCTCCTTATTATAAGATCAATGAGGAATTAAGTTTGGAGTTTGATTGTTTTCAATGGCGTGAAAGAGTGGTGATTCCCCAAAAATTAAGATCTTTAATTTTAAATGACTTGCATGAAATACACATGGGGATTGTTAAAATGAAGATGATTGCCAGACGGTATTTTCTGGTGGCCAGGCATAGACAGTAACATCAATGAGTTAACTAGAGAATGTAGAGTATGCCAAGAATCGGCAAGCATGCCCCCGGCTACCATCTCGGAATGGACTTGGCCCGAAAAACCGTGGCATCGACTTCATCTTGATCTAGCGGGTCCGTTCATGGGAAGAATGTTTTTGGTTCTCGTGGACGCATACTCAAAGTGGATAGAAATTTTTATCATCAAAGATATTACCAGAAAAACGATTATAAGTCATCTTAGAGAAATTCTCGCCAGAATTGGATTGCTCTAATATTTTGTTACAGATAACGGAAGACAGTTTATCTCCGGTGAATTCGAGCAATTTACCAAAATGAATGATATACGGCACACTAAGACCAGTCTGTATAATCCAAGTACAAATGGTTTAGCTGAGAGATATGTAAGAGAGTTTAAAAACCGTTTGAGAAAGAATAATGGGAAGGATGATTTAGAGACGAATCTACAAAGTTTCCTATTTGCTCATAGAGCAGTAATAAAGGAATTCCCCGGCGGAACTGCTAATGAAGAGAAGTTTAAGATCAAGATTCTCGAATTTAATACCAAGATGAGAAATCCGCGAGAGGTATTTCATGAGGCCGTAAGAAGGCAGGAGCAGTTTACTACAAGTTGCGAGGTTTATTTCCGCAACTATGCAACTGGACCTAAACGGTAAAAAGGTACCATTTTGGAATTATTGAGCTACCGTCACTACCTTATAAGTTGCGAGGGCGTCGTGTATAAGAGGCATATCAATCAATTGCGACCTGTGAGAAATAAACAAGTGGAGAAAAGAAATTTGATACTTCCTCGAACATCAGGAGAGAAGCCTGTAGGTGGAAGTCAGAAATAAAGTGAAGAGAAGGTTCCAGAGGTTACATCAGGAAACAAGGAGGAGACTGCTTCTGTGCACGTACCCTCTTGCACTCCTATACCAGGGCCTGTTGCTGTGCACGTGCCCTCTTGCACTCCTAAACCGGAGGCTGCCGCTGTGCAAGTGCCCGTCCGCAGTCCTAGACCTCAGAGAGCCAGGAAACCCCTAGACCGACTGGAGTATTATTAAGGGGGAGATGTGTTGTGTATGTAAATAGATGAAGATTATTTGCATTATTCAAAGTCTTATTATGTAAGAATATATGTGTATATAAATTGGACATTTTTGTTGGCCAAACGAAAAGAATATGAGGTTCTTTATTGGACACGACAAAAACAACAACGGCATTCCAGAGTAAAATAAATCATCAGAGATAGATAAATATTTTTCAAATGAATTAAAATAAATATAATCGATACTGAGAGAGAGTTGAATTTAAAAAAATATAAAATTATTATTTTCGAAATATAAATAGCTGAGAGGATTCCAGCAAACCGCATCTAAAATATCAGGTTTTTTTTTTTGCTACATGTTTTAATTTGCATATACCCATTTTACATATCTCAGATTGTATTTAAAAATCGTTAACCATTTCTTCTAACTTTTGGCGAAATGGTGTTTTATTAATTTATCATTTGATATTATTAGGGTTCTTTCCTGGTATTCAAAAAGTAAAAATACGTGTCGTTTAGTTATATTTTTCAATTTATCAAACAATTTGGCCGCTGAATCGCTGATTCTGGTAGGGCGCCATCTAGCGAATAAATTTGTAACTAAAATCAATTTCGAATTTTTCATTATTTGCCATAAAAATCCCATTACATCCTGAACACAATGGTGTTTACCGCATTGCTCTAGCGCAAATATTCGCGGAGTTATTAATTTTTAAAGTTGTGCGGGACTTTTGGATCACCCTGTATATTCTCTCAGAAAAAAATTGAATATATTTTTAGAAATAAAAATTATAGTTGAATTTAGTTATCGCCATTCCAACAATTATTTTAATACAAAATTTCGTTTATTTAATATTTTTATATAAGACAATATGTTCTTTTCAACTTGATCAATGAGGTAAATTAGATCGCTTCATGATAATTATTGGTAATTTTAATGTTTATTATTTTCCTAGAAATCATTGCCAAAACCTTTTTGAAAATTTCATGATTCGAATGAAACTTCTATTTCCTTTTTGATTGAAACCCCCAAATTGGATTATTTGCAGCTCTTGATTTGAAAAACACAAATGTTCAGGAACCCTGCTGATTTTGAAACCTTTTGGGTGAAAATATTTACCCATTCTTGATAAATCAAGAAAAGCTAACCAACGGACGCGTTTCGGGCTGTTGGCCCTCGTCAGCGTGGAGCATGTATAGTTTAATTATGGATATTCAGAGAAAGACTGTGATGAGATCAGCACCAGGGTTTCAGTAAAAAAAGACAAAACAAGTTATTTACACACACACACAAAAGCCTTTATTAAGACACACAGGTCTTACAGAGGATTCTCCTTGGGGTTACAAAACGGAGAAACCTATGAAAGTGGGAAATAAAAAATGGAGAAAGATTATATACATTTGGTAAATATATACAGATTATAAGAAAGAATAAAAAAAATAAGAAGAATAAAAAAATCAAAAAAAAAAAAAGAAATTTTGGAAATATGGATGGGAGAAGTAGAGAGCGAAAAGAGGAAAGAAAAGAGGTATTTACATATGGAACAAGACAATTTAGGCTCTTCTGCTCACACAGCACAGGTGGGCCATGTATTTTTTAAGAAATCTTTAAGAGATTTCCCAGGAAAATCCGCGTGTTCAGGGTTGTAAGGTAAACACCGTTTTATCAGTGTGGGGGTTAACTTATCGTACCTGTCTAAACAAATAATTGGATGTTGGTTCTGTCTTTCTCATCAAACAGAAATTTTTGGTATGTTTGAATGTTCGGTTAAGTCTTTCTTTTTTACAGCATTTTTATGGAAGTTATATAGATTTAGAGCTACTGAACTATTGTCTATAAAGTTGGATAATAAAGAATATAATGTGAAGTGTGTATGGCCTATCTTAGAGAAGAGTATTTTTCTTTCCGTGTCAAGAGGCATGCATTCAAATATATAATGTTCTAATTCATTTTCGGTTCTATTTTGCATAGTTGGCAATACAAGTCTTCTGTCCTTAGATATTTTATATGGTCTTCTCGATATAAAACAAATAGAATTCTCAATTGCGCAATGAGGCGTTTAGCCGGCAGTGGGAGTTCACTTAGTAGATAGTTCTCTGCTGCGAATGTTTTATGTAAATATTTGTAGTGTGTGTGTAGCTTCGAATTGGTTATTCTTGATTGATCGGTTTGGATAGACTGTTCTATAGTGATTCTGATAATTTGGGGTATTGCTTTCTGTAGAATATTGGGGTCTGAACAATTCTTTAACCACATGAATCCAGTTGAGTTTAGGATATTCATTAAATTTTCTGTAAAACCTATAAAGGTATTCGTCAGAGTGGACGTTTCCCATAATTGGGCTAGACAGATTGCGGGCAATCTGGATTTTTCCATTTTTAATATTCTTAACCAGAACTTTAGAATTAGTTTGGTTGCTGTGACTCCTAGTGAGAAGCGTCCGGTTTCCATGCGTAGTATGTAGCCTGGTGTGTTACTCGGCAAGTTCAATAGTCGTCGGAGATAGTTATTCTGAATTTGGTCCAAGATTTTGTACTTTTCGTTTGCCCAAATTGGAGCAGAATACAGCAGAGTTGACAGGATAATCGAGTCTAATAGTTTCATTGATGAACCAAATGAATTCAACCTGGATTTCTCTATAATTTTCCATACTTCGCCGGTAGCTGCAAGCGCTTTGCCTTTAAAGTATGAAGCCACTTGACTAAACGAGATTGTTGTAAAACAAGTTATTTACAATAACAATATTTAAAGAAAGAGATAAAGATGTGTGTGTGGTTAGAAACTTCCTGTGATTGGCCATCTATCTATCCCAGGCGCTAACCTACATCCTGACGGCTGATCTGGTAAAGATATCTTTTAGTCTGGAATTGGGGCGTGAAGGAATAAGAATTGGCCGGATTGACTGAAGTAGCGTAGAAAATATAAAATAGCCGACGTTCCTCAATAACTGAACACTATTGTTGGATTTATTGTCCTTTGTACTTTTTTGTAATCAAACTTCTAAGATACTTGATATCTAGCTAGCAATAAATATGTATATATACAGGGTGATCCAAAAGTCCCGCACAACTTAAAAAATTAATAACTCCGCGAATATTTGCGCTAGAGCAATGCGGTAAACACCATTGTGTTCAGGATGCAATGGGATTTTTTATGGCAAATAATGAAAAATTCGAAATTGATTTTAGTTACAACTTTACTTGCTAGATGGCGCTCTACCAGAATCAGCTATTCAGCGGCCAAATTGTTTGATAAATTGAAAAATATAACTGAACGACACGTATTTTTACTTTTTGAATACCAGGAAAGAACCCTAATAATATCAAATGATAAATTAATAAAACACCATTTCGCCAAAAGTTAGAAGAAATGGTTAACGATTTTTAAATACAATCTGAGATATGTAAAATAGGTATATGCAAATTAAAACATGTAGCAAAAAAAAAAAAAACTGATATTTTAGATGCGGTTTGCTGGAATTCTCTCAGCTATTTATATTTCGAAAATAATAATTTTCTATTTTTTTAAATTCAACTCTCTCTCAGTATCGATTATATTTATTTTAATTCATTTGAAAAATATTTATCTATCTCTGATGATTTATTTTACTCTGGAATGCCGTTGTTGTTTTTGTCGTTTCCAATAAAGAGCCTCATATTATTTTCGTTTGGCCAACAAAAAATGTCCAATTTATATACACATATATTCTTACATAATGAGACTTTAAAGAATGCAAATAATCTTCATCTATTTACATACACAACACATCTCCCTCCTTAATAATCTTCCAGTCGGTCTAGGGGTTTCCTGGCTCTCTGAGGTCTAGGACTGCGAACGGGCACTTGCACAGCGACAGCCTCCGGTTTAGGAGTGCAAGAGGGCACGTGCACAGAAGCAGACGTCTCCTTGTTTCCTGATGTAACCTCTGGAACCTCCTCTTCACTTTATTTCTGACTTCCACCTACAGGCTTCTCTCCTGATGTTCGAGGAAGTATCAAATTTCTTGTCTCCACTTGTTTTTTCCTCACAGGTCGCAATTGATTGATATGCCTCTTATACACGACGCCCTCGCAACTTATAAGGTAGTGAATCTAGCTCAATAATTCCAAAATGGTACCTTTTTACCGTTTAGGTCCAGTTGCATTG
Organism: Cordylochernes scorpioides; assembly: GCA_030710605.1. Classification (NCBI taxonomy): domain Eukaryota; kingdom Metazoa; phylum Arthropoda; class Arachnida; order Pseudoscorpiones; family Chernetidae; genus Cordylochernes; species Cordylochernes scorpioides. The sequence goes on from CP092886.1 coordinate 3,610,953, forward strand.
TTGCGGAAATAAACCTCGCAACCTGTAGTAAACTGCTCCTGCCTTCTTACGGCCTCATGAAATACCTCTCGCGGATTTCCCATCTTGGTATTAAATTCGATAATCTTGATCTTAAACTTCTCTTCATTAGCAGATCCGCCGGGGAATTCCTTTATTACATTTTGGGGGAATGCTCTATGAGCAAATAGGAAACTTTGTAGATTCGTCTCTAAATCATCCTTCCCATTATTCTTTCTCAAAAGGTTTTTAAACTCTCTTACATATCTCTCAGCTAAACCATTTGTACTAGGATTATACGGACTGGTCTTAGTGTGCCGTATACCATTCATTTTGGTAAATTGCTCGAATTCACCGGGGACAAACTGTCTTCCGTTATCTGTAACAAAAAATTAGGGCAATCCAATTCTGGCGAGAATTTCTCTAAGATGACTTATATTCGTTTTTCTGGTAATATCTTTGATGATAAAAATTTCTATCCACTTTGAGTATGCGTCCACGAGAACCAAAAACATTCTTTCCATGAACGGACCCGCTAGATCAAGATGAAGTCGATGCCACGGTTTTTCGGGCCAAGTCCATTCCGAGATGGTAGCCGGGGGCATGCTTGCCGATTCTTGGCATACTCTACATTCTCTAGTTAACTCCTCGATGTTACTGTCTATGCCTTGCCACGAGAAAATACCGTCTGGCAATCATCTTCATTCTAACAATCCCCATGTGTATTTAATGCAAGTCATTTAAAATTAAAGATCTTAATTTTTGGGGAATTACCACTCTTTCACGCCATTGAAGACAACCAAACTCCAAACTTAATTCCTCATTGATCTTATAATGAGGAGCTAGTGGGTTTTCTCTCGGTACCCTTGTGAATTTCCACACACACACAGTTGCCTTCTCTAACATTCCTTAATACTATAGACAGTATTTTATCTTGGGGCGTCTCATTAGCCACCTCCATAAAAGAGAACGATACCTCATTCGACATCCTAAAAATAAGTACCTGGTCTTCATCAAGAGACTCCCTGACACTCGATTCTAAAGGAAGACGTGACAATGCGTCAACATTGATATTATCACTAGTTTTTCGAAATTCCACAGTATAATTAAATGCAGCTAATTTTAAGGACCATCTTTTAATTCTGGATGATGCACATATGGGAATTGGTTTATGAGGTGAAAATATATGAATTAAGGGTCGGTTGTCTGTGACCAATACAAAATTTCGTCCCAGTAGGTGTTGTCTGAATTTCTCAACGCCAAAGGTTATGCTCAACGCTTTCTTTTCTAGTTGAGAGAAACGTTTTTCCGCTTCAGTTAATGTTCTAGAAGCAAAAGCTATAGGGCATTCTTCCTTTCTATCATTTCTATGACTCAGAATTACGCCTAGTTCATAGTCCATTAATAATGGTTTACATTTTTAAAAAAACATTCGATATTTTTCGTCCAATTCCATCTACAATTTTTATTCAAAAGTTTATAGAATAGCGCTAAAATGTTTGCTATATTCTTTATGAATCTATAATAATAAATTAAGAGTCCTATGAAAGATCTCAATTGCGAAACATTATTTAGGTTCAGGCGCCTCTATCACTGCTTTAATTTTATTTTCTAAGGGATGCAGTCCATATTTATCCATTTTAAACCCTAGATATTCCACCGATTTCTTTTTAAATTTACATTTATATCTGTTTAACTTTAAACCTTTTTCTAGCAATCATCTAAACACTAGATCCAACTTTTGTTCATGATCTTCAAAGTCTTTTCCTGCAACCAAAATATTATCTATGTAGCAGGCCACACCTGGCAAATCAGAAAATAGGCCTTCCATAATCCTCTGAAATCTATTTGGTGCTACCGCTACGTCATATGGTAGTCTTTTATAAGAAAACAACCTCTTTGTTGTGTTTATATCAACAACAGCTTTGGCTTCTTCCGCTAACATTACTTGTAAGTAAGCCTGTGATAGGTCTAGAGTCGAAAGTACGGTGCTTGTAGATAATTTTGAAAAGATCTCATCGATCGATGGAATGGGATAACTATCTAATCCTATTGCTTTATTAGCTGTGCATCTAAAATCACCACATATCCTTACACTACTATCCTTTTTTGATGCCGGTACTATTGGAGCGGTCCAATATGCATGAACTATAGGTTATAAAATGCAAGAATTCACTAAACGATCAATTTCATTCTCTACTTTGTTTTTTAGAGAGAAAGGTAAACTTCTGGCCTTACAAAACACAGGAGTCACATCCTTTTTTAAATTAAAATTTATTCTAACGTCCTTTAGACAGCCCAAATCTTTGTTAAAACAAATCTGCATACCTATCCATCAAATATTTATATATTTAAATATATTTCTATTATATTCATTATTTAAAATTTTAATGCTAAACAATATTGAATAATCAAGTTTCAACTGTTTAAGCCATTCTCTTCCTAATAAAATTACCTGGATTTTTTCACTTACAACTATTAATCGTAAATATTGGTTGGCTTCTTTTACAAAAACATTTATTTGATCTATAATCTCTATTGATTTACCACAAAAGGATTTTAATGTTAAATTTGTTGGAAATAATCTTTAACCTTGCCAATAATTCTTATAAATATCTTTAGGTATTAACGTAACTGGACTTCCTGTATCTATTGTAAAGCACAAAGAATAATCATCTACTGTTAGATTTATTGTGGCATCAGTTTCGCCCTGTACAGAATATATAGAGTCCTCTTGTACAAATTTCCATCCCCACATTCTTTTACTAGCTTTGCAGACCCTACTTAAATGACCCAGTTTATTGCATTTTAAAACAAGTCTTTGTTCTATGAGGTAAAACAGATGCCACGTGTGAATGTCTTTCACCACATCTATAGCACACTATTTTGCCTTTGCCACTTTGCCTGAAAGGCCTATACTGCGCCGTACTATTATTGTACTCACCCTTTTTATTCTTTCAATTCACAGGGGATATCTTGGCCACTAATTTATCTTGTAATTCTCTTGTATTTATCTCCGCCAATTCGAACGAGATCGCCACTGCAAAAACTTTATCCAGGGTGACATCGTCGTCCTCTTGTAGTAGCTTCTTTTGCAGGCTTTCCAACTTGATTCCAGCCACAAAACGGTCTCGCATCATGGTTCCCATTATATCGACGAAATTACAATTCATTGCCAAATGTTTCAATTCTCTAAGATTTTCCGAAATTGATTCTCCTTCCTGTTGAATTCTCTTTAAAAATCTGCATCGCTGTGGTATCACTTTCTTCTTTCGATCCAAATGCAGCTTAATTCTTTGAATGATAGTATCATAGGGTTGATCTTTCATTAGACCAGGAAGAAAATGTCGTTTCCCTGCTTCAAAGTTTCAGAATCTGGTAGCGAGGTAAAATCAGCACTTTAATCTCCTCCTTCAGATGCCAAAAAGAAAGCCTCAAATTTTTGTACAAAAAGATCGAAGTGTCCTCCACTGGGCTATAGCATCTAAAAGGTACTATTAACTTTGAACTTGTCATGCTGATCTTTTCTATTCCTTTGTTTTCTTGATGCAGATAGTTTAAAAGATGTAATCTTAACCCATTTTCCTATTTTTCCTCTCCATAATCCGAGAGTCAGATTTGTTAAAAAGATGTAGTTGTTATACTTGCATAGACGCCGTTTTCCTCAGCTTTTTACTGGCTCTGTAGATCGCGCATCCTCGTCGCATCTTTTGTTGTGTCGTAATTAGACGTACAAGAGCTCAAACTTGACCATGGCCAACAACAAATGTCCAATTTATATATACATATATTTTTACATAATGAGGCTTTAAATAATACAAATAATATTAATCTATTTACATAAACAACAGTTAATATATAGCGAGAAGAGTAGAGGACTGAGCACAGATCCCTGAGGTACACCAGCCCATGTTCTTCGGTCCTTGGAAAATGCTCCATTGACCCGAACTTTTATCCTTCTTCCCCTTAAGAAGTCTGCAATCCAGATTAAGGTTTTTCCTCTTACTCCGATGTTGTGCAGCCTTCCAAATAATTTCTACACTCGATCAAAAGCTGAGGTCATATCCAGGAATACGGCCGTTGTCTTCTCTGGCGGTTTTTCCTAGAAATCTATTATTGATTGACAGAAGTAGAACAGTTTATCAGTTGTACAGTGTCTGGATCTTTAGGCAGTTTGGTAGAAGTTTATTTTATTATTGTTAGTGAGCCAGACTATGAGCCTAGAGTGGATAATTCATTCTGTTATTTTACAAAGTATGCTGGTAAGAGCAATTGGCCGATAGTTCTTGCATTCCTTAGCATCTTTGTTGGGTTTCAGTATTGGCACTATAATTGATATCTTCCAATTCTTTGGTAGTTTACCAGTTTGCCATGAAATGTTCAGTATTCGTAGGAGTTGAATTTTAGCTTCGTCTCCAAAGTGTTTAATCATTTGACCAAAGATTAGAGCATCTCCAGGTGACATCTTGGATTTAACTTTCCTATTGATGAATTTAGCTCATTCAGTGTGAAGTCTCTCGAGTAAATATCTTGTTGATGGTAATTTCTTGCTTGTTTAACTAACTTGTTCATATTATTTTTTTGAGTCCTACCTTCATTCGTATAGCTGAGTCTGGAAGTGCTTGAAAGATATTCAGCAATTATGTCAGCCATCTGTTTGTTCGTTCTCGCTGTTCATATCGGTTAGAGTATTGGAGGATTAGTGTTAGTTTTGATTTTTTTATAACACTAATTATATTCCAGTGATGGCTTTCCTTTTTTGGATCCATTTTTTTCGCAGAATTCTGCCAATATTTCTTGTTTGAATATCCAAATTTCTTGTTCTATTTTGTGACAAATTTCAATGAGTTCCTTTATGATTTCTTTTGTTTTATTTGTTTTAAGAAGTTCAATTTTATTGTCTCTCTCTGCAATCATTGCCTCGATATTGTGGTCCTTCCAGTAAAGTATTCACAGGTCTTTACGTCTACCTCTAGGTATCGATACTTTTGCAGCTTTGGATATGTTCAAAGAGAATTTTTCCATTTTTTTGTCAATCGTTCTATGATTTAATTCTTCGTTGCACAGTTCTTCAAGCTTTTCTGTAAATCTTTTTCCATTGTTCGTTTATTCTGTTGGAAATTCTCAATTTTGAATTTTAGAGTTGTTAAAATTGGTCTGTGGTCACTGATTGCACTTTTCAGAATTTTCCATTTTGTTGTGGGTGCGATGTTGTAATTTATCGCTGTGAGGTCTATTGCGGATTCTGTGCCTGTGGACTTGGATAGATAGGTGTTCTTTTCGTTATTTAACGGCGTAAGGTCGAGGTCGGTTAGTATGTCCTCAACCTGCTGACCTTTTTTATCCTGGACAGGTGATCCCCAAGTTGGTCTTTCGGCGTTAAAATCGCCAAGTATGATTGCGATATCCGAAGACGCTTCACTTAATGTCTCTATCAGGCCTGTATTGATGCTAGTATTATCGTAGTGATAAACATTTATGATTGAAATTGTTTTATATGTAAGATAGATTTCTATTGCCTGAGCTTCTGTCGTGCTTTCTCTAGGCTTACTCTGATAATAGGCGATTTCCTTAAATTTTATTTCTAGAGTTTTAATCAAAACGGCAAGTCCTCCTCCGAATTTTCCCGGTCTGTCCATTCGTAGTGTTGTATAATCTTTGATATTGAATCTCAGATTCTGATTCAATTTCGTTTTCTGAGGACAATTAATATGTACATTGTTGTCACAGAGAAGACAAGTCAGCTCTTTATTTTCCTCTGGGTACCATTTATATTGAGTTGTAGTAGATTGAATTGTGTCCTCGTAGTAGATTTCTCATCACGAGCTCGAGCTGCAGCACCTGACGCGGCGGTTACCCCGGACGCGGTAGCATTACTGGAGATATCAGTTTTGCTCTTCATTTGAAAATAGCTGCCGTTGCAACGTTAGTCATCTTGGAAACGAACCAGAATTTGGTCAAATATTCCAAGGGTCCAGGGGGGACCGCAAGGAGGTGTGGTCGAACTTCTCCCCTTCCCCCTGGAATGCCGTCACTACAGGATAAAGCACTCTTGGTGAATTTTTCTAATTGTGATTCAGAATCTGCCACTGAAGCTTTACGAGCGTTTCGTTCCTTTAAAGATATTCGAAGCGGTAAAGGACCAATGAGTTGCTACTCTCTAAAGCGATTGATTAAAAGTTTTGAGGAAACTGGATCTCTGGAAGCAAAACCTCGGAGTGGAAGACCATCGACATGCAAGTCAGTGGCTGTTACGGTTTTGCAGAATGCTGAAGCTATTGAAACGTTATCCACGTATGGAGAAGTAAGTGCTAGACAGGTTTCTCGACAAACGGGGATTTCGTATGGAACAGTTTGAAGAGAACACACATTTAGAATTTTTCTATAAAAATATCCTAACAAAATTCAAGGTTTTCACGAGTTGAAAGTCAGCGATTTTGAGAAGCGTCAAGAATTCGCTGCATGGGTTTTCCGGCAAATTTATATTGATGAAAACTGGCTGTCAAATGTTCTAAGAACAGATGATGCTCACTTTTATCTAAAGGGAGAATTTAACATTCAAAACTGCCTCATTTTGGCAACAGAAAACCCTAGGAATTTTACAGAAATACCACTTCATCAGCACAGAGTTACAGTTTTGTGTGGGTTCACTTCTTCTTTTATTATTGGGACATTTTTCTTTGAAAAAATCAATGGAAGAACTTTTAAAACCGTTTTTGTAACTGGTGAACGTTATGTTCAACTTTTGAGAGAAAAGGTTATTCCCATATTGAAGGACAGACAAGCAGTAAGCGAAATGAAATTCATGCAAGATGGAGGACCTCCTCATATCTCCCGCGGTGCCAAACAATTGCTGAAGGATACGTTCGGTGGAATTCGTTGATAAGTCGCCACTTTATATACCAGTGGCCTCCAATATCACCACACTTGACGCCTTACAATTTCGGTTATGGGGGTACATTAGGTCGCGTTTTTATCGATGCCGGCCTAACACATTGGCCATGTTGAAGGCTTCTATCAGATGGCACGTTTTATAAATTTTAACTATTTAATTGTGACCATTCTGTCATCTATCGTCTGCAGGCGGTGTTTGAAAATGAAGGGCGCCACATTGAGCAAGGATTGTGACCTAATACAAGAGAGAAGGCAGTTACCTCATGTGTTATATTTTGCAGCTCTTTGTTTTGGGTTATAGGAATAATAAATGCTGTCCTCACATCTTGACTCTTTTTTGTGGTTTTTTTTGACCTAATACAAGAGAGAAGGCAGTTACCTCATGTGTTATATTTTGCAGCTCTTTGTTTTGGGTTATAGGAATAATAAATGCTGTCCTCACATCTTGACTCTTTTTTTCTGTAAACAGTAATTTTTTTTTAAGAGAAAACGAAAATATAGCGTGGTCACCACGCTATATTTTCGTTTTCTCTTTAACTTTTAAAACGTGGCTAAAGTATGCCTGATCCTAACTTTTTTTTTTTTGTTTGTCATTTGCCCACATTTTATATTATGTCGTGCAGGCCAAAGTGTTATAACTTCTCGAATAACACTGGTATACACAATTTTACCCCTTATGTTTAGTTTATCGCTTTTCGCTCATTAGAAGAAATAGCATAAGGAATAATCTCTGTATCCCCCCCCCCCCCAACTTTAGATGCTTTGCGCAAAAAATAATACAAAATGATTTTACTACCACGTTTTTATACGCAAAAGGTCGATTTAAAAATGATTTTTTTTTGAGGGGATACATTTTCAAAATTATGTACAGTATAATAAACAATGATAACATTTGACAAACCCATAGGATATTTGGAATAAAGTACGACAAATATATTTTGTCACCCCCTCTATATTTCATTTTTGGATCATGACAAATATCCAGTTAAATAGTCAAGTGTCGCCAATTAGTCAAGAAACTATACATTCCTTATAGTACGAAATCCTATTAGTAGTGCCATCATAATTTTTGGTACTATATTAACATTTCAAAAATCGTGTATTGATATCAGTAGTTATTTTCAAACATTCAATTTATTTCACAAAACTCCATCTAAAATATAAATATTTTTTGCTACATGTTTCAATTTGCATATACCTATTTTACATATCTCAGATTGTATTTAAAAATCGTTAACCATTTCTTCTAACTTTTGGCGAAATGGTGTTTTATTAATTTATCATTTGATATTATTAGGGCTCTTTCCTGGTATGCAAAAAGGCAAAATACGTGTCGTTCAGTTATATTTTTCAATTTATCAAACAATTTGGCCGCTGAATCTCTGATTCTGGTAGAGCGCCATCTAGCGAATAAAGTTGTAACTAAAATCAATTTCGAATTTTTCATTATTTGCCATAAAAAATCCCATTGCATCCTGAACACAATGGTGTTTACCGCATTGCTCTAGCGCAAATATTCGCGGAGTTATTAATTTTTAAAGTTGTGCGGGACTTTTGGATCACCCTGTATATACAGGGTGATCCAAAAGTCCCGCACAACTTTAAAAATTAATAACTCCGCAAATATTTGCGCTAGAGCAATGCGGTAAACACCATTGTGTTCAGAATGCAATGGGATTTTTTATGGCAAATATTGAAAATTTCGAAATTGATTTTAGTTACAATTTCATTCCCTAGATGGCGCTGTACCAGAATCAGAAATTCACCGGCCAAATTGTTTGATTAATTGAAAAGTATAACTGATCTACACGTATTTTTCATTTTTGTATACCAGGAAAGAATCCTAATAATATCAAATCGTTAATTAATAAAGCACCATTTCGCCAAAAGTTAGAAGAAATGGTTAACGATTTTTAAATACAATCTGAGATATGTAAAATAGGTATATGCAAATTAAAACATGTAGCAAAAAATATTTATATTTTTGATAGAGTTTTGTCAAATATATTGAATGTTTGAAAAACATAGCTGAATTCAATACACGATTTTTTGAAATGTTAATATAGTACCAAAAATTATAATGGTACTACTAATAGGATTTCTTGCTATAAGGAATGTGTAATTTCTTGAATAATTGGCGACACTCGACTATTTAACTGGAAATTTGTCATGATCCAACAAATGAAATATAGATGGGAGTGACAAAATACATTTGTCGTACTTTATCCCGAATATCCTATGGGCTTGTCAAATGTTATCATTGTTTATTATACTGTACACGATTTTTAAAAATGTATCCCCTCAAATAAATATAATTTTTGAATCAACCATTTGCGTTGAAAAACGTGGTAGTAAAATCATTTTGTATTATTTTTTTTGCCCAAAATTTCTAAAGGTGGGGGGTTACAGAGAATATTCCTTATGCTATTTCTTTTAATGAGCGAAAAGCGATAAATTAAACATAAGGGGTAAAATTGTGTGTACAGTGTTATTCGAGAAGTTATAACACTTTGGTCTGCACGACATAATATAAGATGTGAGCAAATGACAAACAAACAAAAATTACTTTTCACAAATAAAAAAAGAGACAAGATATGAGGAGAGAATTTATTTACCCATAACCCAACACAAAGAGCTGCAAAACATTGGTAGATAATATAATACATGGAAGCTTTTATAACACACGAGGTAACTGCCTTCTCTCTTGTATTAGGTCAGAATCCTTGTTCAATGTGGCGACATTCATTCTCAAACACCGCCTGCAGACGATAGATGACAGAATGGACAGCATTAAATAAAATATCTGATGAAATTGATGAAACGTGCCGTCTGATAGAAGCCTTCAACATGACCAATGTGGTAGGCCGGCATCGATAAACACGCGACTTAATGTACCCCCATATCCAAAAATCGCAAGGCGTCAAGTCTGGTGATCTTGAAGGCCACTGGTGTATAAAGTGGCGACTTATCACACGATCTTCACCGAACGTATCCTTCAGCAATTGTTTGGCACCGCGGGAGATATGAGGAGGTCCTCCATCTTGCATGAATGTTATTTCGCTCAGTGCTTGTCTGTCCTGCAATATGGGGATAACCTTTTCTCTCAAAAGTTGAACATAACGTTCACCAGTTACAGAAACGGTTTTAAATGTTCTTCCATTTATTTCTTCAAAGAAAAATGGCCCAATAATAAAAGAAGAAGTGAACCCACACCAAACTATAACTCTGGGCTGATGAAGTGGCATTTCTTTAAAATTCCTAGGGTTTTCTGTTGCCCAAATGCGGCTGTTTTGAGTGTTAACTTCTCCGTTCAGAGTAAATTGAGCTTCATCTGTCCACAGAACATTCAACAGCCAGTTTTCATCAATATCAATTTGCCGGAAAACCCATGAAGCGAATTCTTGACGCTTCTCAAAATCGCCGACTTTTAGCTCGTGAAGTCTTTGAATTTTTTTACGGGTATTTTTTAAGAAAAATTCTTAGTACTCTCCAAACTGTTCCATACCAAATCCCCGTTTGTCGAGCACTTACTTCTCCATACGTGGATAACGTTTCAATAGCTTCAACATTCTGCGAAACCGTAGCAACCCCTGACTTGCATGTCGATGGTCTTCCACTCCGAGATTTTGCTTCCAGAGATCCAGTCTTCTCCAAAGTTTTTATCATTCGCCTTAGAGAGTAGCAACTCATGGGTCCTTTACCGCTTCGAATACCTTTAAAGGTACGAAACGCTTGTAAAGCTTCAGTGGCAGATTCTGAATTGCAATAAAAAAATTTCACCAAGAGTGATTTATGCTGTAGTGATGGTAAAATAAATTGTTGTGCATGTAAATAGATGAAGATTATTTGAATTTTTCAAAACCTCATTATGTAAAAATATATGTGTATATAAATTGGATATTTGTTGTTGGCCGAACCAATAACCATACACACCTCATCTCGTTAACGGAATAATGTTCTTTGTCTGGTCTGCCTTTTTTTACTCTCTTTGGAGTAGATTTGTTTTTTGATAGTTTTTATTTATGGAGCTGAACCAGTATGATGGCGGTGGTGGAGGAAGTCAGCAGGCCAACAAGCGGCCGCGTTCTGAGGACGAAGACCTCCTCCCGTCTTCCCATCACCAATTTAAATTCAACAGCACGGCGAACTTGTTCAACTTTGAGTGCCAAACCTTCGAAGCGATCATTGCCGACACCAGCCTGGACTCCCCCGAAAAAATACAGATGGCCACCAAAGAACTGATACTGACTCTCGTCCAAGAGGCAGAACTTCTTCTTAAGGACGCCTTCAAGGGAGCCAGTCTAGGAAAACCCAATCCAACAGCCAACGTCCCGATTCCCTCCACCTCTTTCGCCTCGGTAGTGGCAGAGAAAGACAAGCCGGTAAAGCCTGCACTTCCGAAACCCAAAGCGAAATCCACATTTGTGAATCTGGCTCCTTCCTTCGAATCGCATGTCGTCGTCAGGTCGGCTAACCCCAAAGCAACCCAAGGGAATTTTTGAGGGAAATTCAAAAGATTCATCCTTCCCTAGCGTCATCAAAACACGTGGCGGCGTCCATCAACACCAGCGGCGAGGTGGTTTTCCACCCCAAAACAACCCAAATGGCAAAGTAGCTGGCCACTGGGCTGACCTCCCTGCCAACGGGCCTAAGCTGCCCCGAGTGCCCGGTTATCCTACCAAGATACTGCCTCTTCAGAGTGGACGGGGAGGTGCGGGACGATGAGATATGCGAGAGCTTCCGCTACAACCACTCCGTGCAGTCACTCCTGGAAAAGCGTGAAATCAGGGTAGTCCATCGATCGAATAATGCGGCACACAGCACTAGTACAGTGTTCATCGAAGTGGACAACCAAGTCGCCGAAATCCTCGGTCAACATGGACGTATTCCTGTGGCGGGTCTAGTGCACAGGTATGAGCGCAGTCATACTTTAAAGCAATGCTTCCGTTGCTGTGACTTCGGCCACCGCGCTTCTGCCTGTCCAGCTGCCCATCCAATCTGCTATCGCTGCGGCTCTGCAGAGCATGAAGGCATCCGATGCTCGGTCGAGCCAAGCCAAAGCCGCTGCTGCCGCTGCAAAAAAAAAAATCTGGAGCTCCCATCAACCACTTTGCCACATTATCTACCTGTCCCTTTGTAAAAGAGAGAATAGCCCGAACAAGAAACAATGTCTAGGCCATTGCGTGTCCTGCAGGTGAAAGCTAGAAAATCACCAACTGTCATTCTTGAAATTGCAAATTTGGCAAATTCGACACAGGCCGACATCGTGCTCCTGCAAGAACTCTCAAATAACTTCTTCTGGCCCACACGTGGGTTTCAGGCATTTATTTTTGTCCCAGGCGCCTACATCCCCTCGGGAATTGTGGCACTTAGCAACCTTCATCCCATCCCTCTAACCTCCCCAGACACCGCCATAACCTCCATAGCCATATGTCTAGAGCAGAGCATCATCGTGGTGCACTCGGCCTACTGGCACGGCCTTAGAGCTGCCGATGATTTCATCCCTCTTCTGGAAGATACGATAAGACGGGCCTCTCTTCCAGTGATCCTGGGTATGGACACTAACGCCCACTCTCCTACCTGGGGCATCGGTGCGAGGTTGGACTTCCGGGGTGCTAATCTTGAAGAGTTCGCCAGCTTCAATGATCTTCATTTCTTGGAACCTCCTGTGGACTCGACCTGGTCAAATGGGCCTTTATCTTCTTCTATAGATGTAACTCTGGCATCCAGCTCACTGGCTATCCATGTCACTAGAGGTTTATTAGATGAGATGGCCTTCACTGACCATATACCTATCTGGACTACATTCCTAGACATGGTCAATAACGAGACAAACTGCTCCTGGGTTGAATCCTCATGTAAAGAACAGACCTTTAAATCCTTCCTCAACTCTTCTCTCCACCAGGTAACTACCTTATTACAACAACAACAAAAACCTTTATTAAGACACTATTGTCTTACAAGGGGATTCCCCTAAGAGGTTATATATGTACATGAGTGAGGAGGAAAAGCAATTTAGAGGGGAGGTAGAGCAATCAGCCGTTGTCTGGGGAGTTGAGCACTTCTTCCCTCATTTTGTCAATCGCCTTGAAAATTTTAAATATTTATAAACAAATGTTTTATCCAGCTGGAGAGTAGTAAAAATTGTATATACATGTTGTTCATTATAGTGAGTTAGCCCCGAAATTTCGCGAATTTCCAGTCTCTTTTCCTGTAGGAATGGGCAATGGAATAGAAAATGAACCAAATTTTTTGGATGCCAGCATTGCAGAAGTAGAAATTTAAAGGGTCGCTGTTCCAAAATCCCGTGATATCCTCGGGGGAAAATAGCCATATAATCCTTTGACGGGCTATTTTCAAAGAGAGGTTTGATAGTAAGTAGTCCTCCGTCATAAAGGAGCTACTTAGAGATTGATAGTGAATACAATGAGTTGAGTTTTGTATCTTAGCTCGGTCAAATTGGAGTAGCTGGTCCACTGTGGTTTGAACTATTCTAGGCATTTCTCCTCGCAAAACCATATAATCTTCACAGTTCTTAAGAAAAGAAAAACCCCAAGAGTCAAAGATGTTATTCAGGTTATAAATAAAGTTGTTGCCCGCTTTTCCCAAAATTGAAACTTCCTAGAGCTGGAACAAGCAAACATAAGGTAATCTTGTCCTGTCCATTTTTAAAATCCGTATCTAGAACTTTAGAATCAATTTCGTAATGTTTAATTCAAGGGACATCCTTTCGGTTTCTGTTCGTAAGATATAGCCCGGAGTGTAAATTTGCGAAGGAAATATTAGTCAAATCAGAGGTATGCCAGTTGTTTATTAAACTTAGTGAGTGTTTATTCGAGATTGTGAGATCAATTATACTTACTCTCCGCGGCAGGTGGGTGTTTTTTCAGGTTATGTATAAAGAGGTTACATTCGTCTATAATAGGTTGTAATCTATATCCATTAGAGTTTATAACATTGTCAAACCATATAGTATGTCGTGAATTAAAATCACCGCAAAGGATTACAGGTTGATTTATATACGTTTTGAGCAGATCTCTAATGAATGTTTGATGAACAGGTTTATAAGTATTCGGGTGCAAAGTCGAACTGCTTTTCACATGTGTAGACATGTGGTGCACTTACAGTAAAAGCAGTCGCTAACTACCCACCATGATTATCATGGCCTGTACCACGTGTACTAGGGATAAGCAAAAAAAAAAAATAATAATAAGTATTCGGATGAATGTATAAATTAGAAATAATTAATTTTGCTTTAACTGTAGAAATAGATATTGTTGTACAAAAATAATTTGTGAATTTTTCCTCTTTGCTAAACTTTATATTTTCATTTAAAATTATAGTTGCCGTATATTTTCCCCAGTTTTATTCGAACATATAATTTGAGAGTCCATATCATAAATAACATTTTCATGTAAAACATATGGTTCTTGAATCAAAAGAATGTCAGGTGAAGGATATTCACATATCAAACAAAATGTTAACGCGGGATTCGATCCCGGTTCATGACTGTCTGGAAACGAGGGTGTTACCCACTCGTCCTTGTCAGGTGGGTCATCTCTAGTGCTGGCCTGTAGTTTACTTATCGCAGTAAAACTTTTTCTTACATTTTGTTGAATACATCTCACATTTTCAATCATATAGGATATTAATCTATTTAAGATTAAGCTTTAAATTTTATTTGCTACATCATTTTCCTCGTATATTTGTGAATATTGTGTCCTTTGGATAATTTTGTCTATTTGTGATTTGTAAATCGGGCATTCACTTGAATTTGATTTATGGTTTGTAGAAAGGTTTTTAAATTTAGGGTGCTTAGAGAAATTGTGACGATTTGGCGCTTCGATACAGTTGTGGCTACCCTGTACACCGCATATTTTACATATTTTAATGTTTTGGCAGTCTTTTGTTTTATGGTTCGGATTAAATTCAAAACAATTTTGGCATTGTCTTACAAATATTCTGTCTTGTGTAGAACATCGCTCAAAATCGGTGTATATCTCATTACCCATTTTTCTTAAAATTTGGTAAACTTTAGTAGTAACTTTTAATACTATATTGTGATATGCAGAGTTAAATCCCATTCGCGGTACGAGACAAGCGATGCCAAACACCTCCGCACAGTTGGCTTCAGAAGCCATATATCGATTATGCTTTTTTTAATTCATTTGAAAAATTCAACTATCCCTGATCATTTATTTTACTCTGGGATGCCGTCACTACAGGATAAAGTACTCTTGGTGAAATTTTATTATTGCAATTCAGAATCTTCCACTGAAGCTTTAGGAGCGTTTCGTAACTTTAAAGGTATTCGAAGAGGTAAAGGACCCATGAGTTGCTACTCTCTAAGGAGAATGATAAAAATTTTTGAGAAGACTGGATCTCTGGAAGCAAAACCTCGGAGTGGAAGACCATCGACACGCAAGTCAGTGGCTGTTACGGTTTCGCAGAATGTTGAAGCTATTGAAACGTTATCCACGTATGGAGAAGTAAGTGCTCGACAAGTTTCTCGACAAACGGGGATTTCGTATGGAACAGTTTGGAGAGCTCTAAGAATTTTTCTTTAAAAATACCCGTACAAAATTCAAAGATTTCAGGAGCTAAAGGTCGGCGATTTTGAGAAGCGTCAAGAATTTGCTGCATGGGTTTTCCGGCAAATTGATATTGATGAAAACTGGCTGTCGAATGTTCTGTGGCCAATGAAGCTCACTTTTCTCTAAATGGAGAAGTCAACACTCAAAACAGCCGCATTTGGGCAACAGAAAACCCTAGGATTTTTACAGAAATGCCACTTCATCAGCCCAGAGTTACAGTTTGGTGTGGGTTCACTTCTTCTTTTATTATTGGGCCATTTTTCTTTGAAGAAATAAATGGAAGAACTTTTAAAACCGTTTCTGTAACTGGTGAACGTTATGTTCAACTTTTGAGAGAAAAGGTTATCCCCATATTGCAGGACAGACAAGCACTGAGCGAAATAACATTCATGCAAGATGGAGGACCTCCTCATATCTCCCGCGGTGCCAAACAATTGCTGAAGGATACATTCGGTGAAGATCGTGTGATAAGTCGCCACTTTATACACCAGTGGCCTTCAAGATCACCAGACTTGACGCCTTGCGATTTTTGGCTATGGGGTACATTAAGTCGCGTGTTTATCGATGCCGGCCTACCACATTGGTCATGTTGAAGGCTTCTATCAGACGGCACGTTTCATCAATTTCAACAGATATGTTATTTAATGCTGTCCATTCTGTCATCTATCGTCTGCAGGCGGTGTTTGAGAATGAAGGGCGCCACATTGAGCAAGGATTGTGATCTAATACAAGAGACAAGGCCTCCAAGAGACAAGTTACCTCATGTGTTATATAAGCTGCCATGTATTATATTATCTACCAATATTTTGAAGCTCTTTGTGTTGGGTTATGGATAAATAAATTCTGTCCTCATATCTTGTCTCTTTTTTATTTGTGAACAGTAATTTTTGTTTTTTTGTCATTTGCTCACATCTTATATTATGTCGTGCAGACCAAAGTGTTATAACTTCTCGAATAACACTGGTGCACACAATTTTACCCCTTATGTTTAATTTATCGCTTTTCGCTCATTAAAAGAAATAGCATAAGGAATATTTTTTGTAACCCCCCACCTTTAGAAATTTTGGGCAAAAAAAATAATACAAAATGATTTTACTACCACGTTTTTCAACGCAAATGGTTGATTCAAAAATTATATTTATTTGAGGGGATACATTTTTAAAAATCGTGTACAGTATAATAAACAATGATAACATTTGACAAGCCCATAGGATATTTGGAATAAAGTACGACAAATGTATTTTGTCACTCCCATCTATATTTCATTTGTTGAATCATGACAAATTTCCAGTTAAATAGTCGAGTATCGCCAATTATTCAAGAAATTACTCATTCCTTATAGCAAGAAATCCTATTAGTAGTACCATCATAATTTTTGGTACTATATTAACATTTCAAAAAATCGTGTATTGAATTCAGCTATGTTTTTCAAACATTCAATATATTTGACAAAACTCTATCAAAAATATAAATATTTTTTGCTACATGTTTTAATTTGCATATACCTATTTTACATATCTCAGATTGTATTTAAAAATCGTTAACCATTTCTTCTAACTTTTGGCGAAATGGTGCTTTATTAATTAACGATTTGTTATTATTAGGATTCTTTCCTGGTATACAAAAAGGAAAAATACGTGTCGATCAGTTATATTTTTCAATTAATCAAACAATTTGGCCGCTGAATTTCTGATTCTGGTACAGCGCCATCTAGGGAATGAAATTGTAACTAAAATCAATTTCGAAATTTTTAATATTTGCCATAAAAAATCCCATTGCATTCTGAACACAATGGTGTTTACCGCATTGCTCTAGCGCAAATATTCGCGGAGTTATTAATTTTTAAAGTTGTGCGGGACTTTTGGATCACCCTGTATATAAAAGATGCATATATTGGATTTCTAATTATTTTATTGTTCCAATATTTCGAGGGACAACTGTATATATATATATACATCGGTAAGAATTTTGTGAATAATTCAAAAAGGTTTTGAATCTAATATAATAGCATAAACATTCCTATATCTGCGTGACTATTGTGGTAGCAGAAATGTGCGTGTTTTTATAATATGTATTAACAATCTTTACATTGTGTTTTGAACAATGGTTATGATTATATATATTAAACACAATGTATTTATTTGCATTCAATGTGACCAGACAATGTGAAAAATTATATCAAATTAGATAACCGCAGAATCGATATCCCGGAGAGTTTTGAATCTGCCGTTCCGAGAGGTTGGCGTGACGGAACTCCCATGTGTTTGTTTACTGCTCTGTTAATGTATGAGCATATTGCGTTTACATTTTTGCCGTGTTTTTTGGGATACTTTTATTTCGGCCTGAAAAAAAAACTATTGCTCCAACGCTAATACTTGGTTTTCTAATTTCTCTGCGATGTTTTTAGTATTTTTAGTTAACTTTCCCTAATAAACCTGGAATAATCTATCATAATGATGGTGGGTAGTAGTTAGCGACTGCCTTTATTGTAAGTACACCGCATCTCTACACATAGGGAGAACAGTTCGACCTTTGCACTTACAAATGTTCCAGAGCCCCTCTTATTGGGATATTTTTATTTCGGCCTGAAAAATTCTATCGTTCCAACGCAATACTTGGTTTTATAATTTCTCTGCCATGTTTTTAGTATTTTTAGTTAACTATCCCTAATACACGTGGAATAATCTATCATAAGGATTGTAGTATTTAGCGACTGATTTTACTGTAAGTACACCACATGTCTACACATAGGGAAACAGTTTCGACCTTTGCACTTACAAATGTTCCAGAGCCCTTCTTATTGGAATATTTTCATTTCGGCCTGAAAAAAACCTATTGCTCCAACGTTAATACTTGGTTTTCTAAATTCTCTTCGATGTTTTTAGTATTTTTAGTTAACTATCCCTAGTACACGTGGCGCAATCCATCATAATCGTGGTGGGTAGTATTTAGCGACTGATTTTACTGTAAGTACACCACATCTCTAGACATAGAGAATACAGTTCGACCTTTGCACTTACAAATGTGCCAGAGCCCTTCTTATTGGAATATTTTCATTTCGGCCTGAAAAAAACCTATTGCTCCAACGTTAATACTTGGGTTTCTAAATTCTCTGCGATGTTTTCAGTATTTTTAGTTAACTATCCCTAGTACACGTGGCGCAATCCATCATAATGATGGTGGGTAGTATTTAGCGACAGCTTCTACTGTCAGTGTACCACATGTCTACACAAGTGGGAAGCAATTCGACATTTACATTTACAAATGTGCCAGAGCACCGTGTTGTTACTTACACTCACTATTTGATTGAAATAGACAAATCTAATATATATAATTTGAAGCAACACTTTAAAGTCACAAAAAGGCATCTTCCGATCGTGCCGCTGAAAGTTTCTTTTGCCTAAAAATGTCTGATGTCTTGCACTATTTGTTGAAACAAATCTAAACTAATAACTGAATTTTATTTATTCTATAATATTGACCAAATTACCCTTTAGATCCTAATTCATCATGAAAGGATATTAGGCTAAGGAGATAGCTTCAAACTTTACAACTGAGAACTCTGTAAGCCTATTATCTATATAAATAATTTTTAAAAATCTACAATTAGTTGATATTTAATCCGACAGATGGCGCAAGCTTACTTTCAGTTACAAGATTATAATATGCCTTTTTTACTTCATCCATTCATCCATTGATCCACGTACAATTTTAGTTTTGGGCTCTTTTATCATTTTAAAGTAGGTTGAATAAGAATGAATCACAAACATAAGGAATCAAGCACATGCAAAACTTTTACTTATTCAAGTATAGCATTATATAATTTATTATTTTGTTATATCCTAGTTAACTGGGGACATTTGACCCATAAATGTTTTTATAACAATTAAATTGAATGAAATAAAACTAAAGGTTTATTTTTCGATAAGAAACAACACAGCGCACACAAGAAAGTGATTAAACCCGGCCAATAACACTGGAAAAACAATTTAGATGAAAATATTGCAGCAAAAAGATGTTTCTATCCAAGGTAAAAACTTTTTAAAAGTAATAAAAAGTTCAGGAAAGGCAGAAGATTACAATTTAGCTTTTTCACTGGAAATGGGAAAAATAAAGGCCGAATTCCAAAGGAGAAATCAACTAAAATGGTCCCTGCTAAATCCAAAGCGACAAAGAATTCTTGATAATGTTTTTCTTTTATTTCATTGAAGGAAATAAATAAAGGTGGTAACGGAATGAGGGAGAACGAATTTAAACTTTTGTCTTTCGCTCTTAAATTATATTTAAATATTTTTGTTGATGTTCGCTTTGGTAATAAACATTTGGCGACTCCTCAACATGGTAATTAAATACAATGTATTAAGTGTGATTCAAAAGGTTAGTCATATTACTATATATTTGCTATATGTGAATATCATATTTATTTTATATATGTTATCATATGATGCATTACACTCCATCTGTTATAAGAAATTAAAACTATTATAGACGATTATAATTGTTTTTGAGATTGAAAGAAAAATTGTGCTCGAAGCATATTATACATTTATAATAATTATATCATTAGACGAAAAACATGGTGAAGGAAGACGAGTTTCTTTTATTGATGCATAGGTGCAAGCTTTCGGGTAAAAACCCTTCAACAGGCGAGCAATGAAGCGCGACTTATAAGAACTATGGTACAAATGGTAGAAAGGAATATATATATATATATAAAGGAAAGTTTTTGAACTATTTATATATGTTAATATTAACTGAAGACCGATTTTTGAGAAAAGTAAATATTAAATATATCGCCACTGGAAAATTAGGGAAGACAAACTTCGGAATGAGACAACAATTTATTTCAGGAAAGAACAAACTATGAGTGATAAACCAAAAGATAAGCAAAAGAGGGAAGTGTACAGAGTAGCGAAATATAAACATAAAAAATAATACTCTGCTAATAAAATAATAAATACTTTATTACATAGTTTCTTCCCTATGGGAGCTGTGACCCACAGCTAGCAATTATTGTAGTTACTGAAATGGATCTGACGTGCTTCGGTCAAGGATTCCATCGAAGTCTTGTAATTTGTCCCTAGTACCTTTGCGTCCTTTTTCTTGCGGCGCGAAGCGCGGCTTTGTCGTCGTATCGTCTATAGGGACATCGTCATCTTGGAGGGAAGTCTTGGCTTTGACACGTCGGTGGAATTTTGTAGCCAGTCTCCGAAAATGTAGATCACAGCACCCATGGCCTCTTGGTCTTTTTGGAGATCTTCAGTTTGTCTTCCCTTATTTACCAAGAATCTCCACCAAAATGCCACGAGGAAAATTAGGGAAGACAAACTTCGGTATGAGACAACAATTTATTTCAGTCAAGAACAAACTATGAATGATAAACCAAAAGATGAGCAAAAGAGGGAAGTGTACAGAGTAGCAAAATATAAATATAAAAAATAATACTCTGCTAATAAAATAATAAATACTTTGTTACAATTTGCATTTCTACTGTCCTTAAATGGCCGGTAGTGTGATCAGGTTGCATGGACCGATCTGATCTGCTCCATGGACAAGATACCGCTACCATTACTGTCCTTAAAACTTATGTCCATATTTCATTTAAAAAACCATTTCCAAGAGTCTAGCTTCAGTATCGGTATAAAAGAAAACACAAAAATGCAATATTACAGCGGTATGGTAGATTAAACTAGCGAAACCTCTGGGAGGGTTCACCGCTGATGAGCCAGGCCCTCCCAATAATTTATCATTGCAGCAAGGACAGTAGAAAATTGTTTGATTTCAAAACGAATCATACGTTTCTATAATAGCTTCGTTTTCTTATATATATTATCACTATGTTTAGATAATAAAAACATGACATGTGTGTGTGGATTGTATTAAACGATTTAAAATTACAAAATATTTTCTCACAATGAGTTTCTTTTTATTTCAAAACGCTAGCTTTCAAGCGATAATCGCTCTTCAACGGGCTTAATAAAATATCGACTATATCCTACACTACACGGACAAAACAGAAATATTTACAAAATCATACGCGCGCAGCGTGAATATTTACAACTGAAATTTTAAATTGGTATGTAATTTAACAGTGCTATGGAATATGTCTATTTACATTTTTAGGGCATCCAGAACCTATAAAATTGATGTATTGATTTCTTCTGAGATATCGGTATTGTGATGGTAAAATTTCAATTGTAAATATCCACGCTGCGCGCGTATGTTATTGTAAATATTTCTTGTAAGATATAGTCGATGTTTTATTATGCCCGTTGAAGAGCGATTATCGCTTGAAAAATACGTTTTGAAATAAAAGGAAACTCATTGTGAGAAAATATTTTGTAATTTTAACACGTTTTTCACAATTTTATCAAGAATAAGACGATTTATTTGCCAATATTTCGGTTGGCTCAACGCCAACCTTTGTCAAGGCATTACAACGTATCAATTTGCATAACTCAGCCCCACATAGCGTCATTAGATTATAGTGAAAATAGTTTGGTATAAAATGAGGAGGTGGGGTGGAATCACTTATGCATGAAAGATATCTATATTAATAAAATGCAAATTTCATAAGAGGACATCACTAAAAACTTTCGTTACAATGCATCAATCTCGACCAAATTTTCAACATTTATGTAAAACGAGATGGAGCAGGTTTTGCTTAACATCAAAATATTTTTCCCTAACATTAACATGCGTAACTTCGCTGTTATCGATTAAATACAAAAAATCTACAGAGTTAATTTTATTTATATATAAATACAAAATTAAATTTCAACAGAGTTAATATTTTTACATACTAGCTAATAATCTCAATCTAAAAAATATTCAAAACAAGCAATTTTAAGATAACACCATATGTAAAACAGTCGGCCAAGAAAACAACAACGATATTACATCTTTCTCACATATTCACACACAATCTTGATTAATAATTAAAACTAATCTTTAACATTGTTCATTATACTTCAACTTTTATTTCTACATTTGTTTTTAAATACCCAATTGTTTTATCATGTTTCTAATTTCGCCTAACAAATATACAAATTTATAGTGACCAACATGTGCAAATTTTATCTTTGTTTTTATTTAACTTGATATCGTAAACATAACATCCATTGTAAGCATTTTTCTGTTCACCTTCCGTGGTTTCTCTTTTCTCTGATAGTTTTTAGGTGTAGTATATTTTCTTATTACTAGACTACAAACATTCCCTCGAGAAAAACCTGGGCGAAGCCGGGTACATCCGCTAGTATTATTATAAAAACTACTAACAGAATAATTTATTTTGTATAATTATTATAATTATATTATATCGTTATATATATTATCATTAGTAATTAACATATTTAAATCGTAAAGATAGAGGCTGCCTGGCCGGCATTCATAATTCTTCAAATTAAAGATACTTCGGCCAGTAAATATTTTTATTGTCTCGACGTTTCGACAAAATCTTTTATCCTCGTCAGCAGCGAACAAAAATCAAAACATTAATAAGAGTTAAAAATTATATTTATCCTTAGAATAATTTTTAACGCTTTGCCAAATGTTTTGATTTTTGTTCGCTCCTGACGAAGACAAAAGATTTTTGTCGAAACGTCGAGACAATAAATATAAATATCTTTAATTTGAAGAATTATTTAAATCGTATTACATGCCGATATACGAGGATGAGGTGAAAGGTTCTGGATTGGTGCTAAGCCGGGAACAATTTCTAACGATAGATATTGCTAATATCGGCTATTGTATTCAGAACCGTTGCTTTTCTAAATCGTATATTTATTGAGAATGTAAGAACTGCAACAAACAACGTTATTTACATATATAGATGTCACAAATTATTTATAACACGTATTAAAGATGGGCGTTTTTCAGTTCGTCAAAGCCATGTTGCTTTGATACAGACCCGAACCGCTAGTTTTCAGAGACGACCAATAGATGGCGCTTAGGTCTAACGTCTATTTTGACGGGTAAGATGAGCTTTATATATATAAATTAAAATCATTCTGTTAAAATTCCAATCCAATATATATATATATATATCGAAATTTTTCCGGGAGGATATTGATCTAAAAAGACAAAGGTGACAAAGCCACAATACCAACTTTTGGAAAACTGAGAAACGTTCACCTGAAGACCACGGTTTCAGGCTAATGGCCCCTAGCCACTCTACCAGCTCAACACCTTTTTGTCAGATTGTGAAGATTCCATCAGATCCCTTGTGGATCTCATCGAATTAAGTCCGCCCTAGGCTGACGAGGGCCATTAGCCCGAAACCATGGTCTCTAGGTGGACGCTTTTCAGTTTGCCAAAGCTGGTGTTGTGGCTCTGTCGCCAACCTGAGACCGCTAGTTTGCGGCGACGGTCAATAGATGGCGTTTGGCTTAGACGTCTATTTTGACGCGAGAGGCGACCTTTGTCTTTTTTGATATATATATATATTCGACTATATATTCATCTTTACCGTATATAAAGCCTTTAATAAAACGATATTTCAGAAAAATATTCCAAATACGATATTTATTTTATATTTGTTTAAATACAATATCATCATTGTAATGATAATTGTTCATTAAAGTGGCAAACACCTGGTTTTATTCTATACATTTGAACCTCTAGCAATTATCTGAATTAACGATATTGCCAAGGCAGATTTAACGAACGGCCTGTCATATTTACCTAAATACAATAGAAGGAAAATGGTGTTTATTTTTTGAAAACAAAGTCCAATATACGCTGTGAAATGCAATAAAAATATAAATATTTGAGGAAGAAAAATAATATTTCAATATCTATTTATGTTTATCTGCGGCGCGGAATTACTTTTTTATTTCCGCGTCCATCCTCTTTCTTTCCAAAATTGAATTCTTTACAGATATAAAGTAATTTTAGCTTCATTTTCTTTCTAAAACAATTTTTATTTGAAATTGTTTGTGTTGATAGTTTTTACCCATTGTACCCTGTGTACAATAGGTTTTATATATATTCTAACTGGAGAAGAGTTTTAATAACTCCTTTATAGATGGAAGCAATAAACGTTATCTATATAACCTACCTGAGATAATATACGTTATCTAACCTACCTGAAATAATATACGTTATCTAACCTATCTGATATAATATACGTTATATATCTAACCTATCTTAGGTAATATACGTTATCTAACCTATCTGAGGTAATCTACGTTATCTAACCTATCTGAGGCAATAAACGTTATCCAACCTATCTGAAGCAATAAACGTTATCTAACCTATCTGAAGCAATAAACGTTATCTAACCTATCTGAGGCAATAAACGTTATCCAACCTATCTGAAGCAAAAACGTTATCTAACCTATCTGAAGCAATAAACGTTATCCAACCTATCTGAAGCAATAAACGTTATCCAACCTATCTGAAGCAATAAACGTTATCTAACCTATCTGAAGCAATAAACGTCATCTAACCTATCTGACCCAATAAACCTTATCCAACCTATCTGAAGCAATAAACGTTTTCTAACCTATCTGAGGTAATAAACTTTATCTAACCTATCTGAAGCAATAAACCTTATCTAACCTATCTGAAGCAATAAACGTTATCTAACCTATCTGAAGCAATATACGTCATCTAACCTATCTGAGGCAATAAACGTTATCCAACCTATCTGAAGCAATAAACTTTATCTACGCTATCTGAAGCAATAAACGTTATCTAACCTATCTGAAGCAATACACGTTATCTACGCTATCTGAGGCAATATACGTTCACTACGCTATTTGAGGCAATACACATTGTCTAGGATATCTGAGGCAATATACATACTCTATTTGAGGCAATAAATATGTTATCTACTCTATCAAAGAAGCAATAGATGTCATCTACTCTATTTAAGTGAGAGAGGCAATAGATATTATCTAGTGTATCTGAGGTAATTAGCCTTTTTTCTCTCTACCCTATCAGAGGTAATGGCTGTCATCTCCTCTATCAGAGGCAATATCTGTTATTTACTTTATCTAAGAAGCAATTTTTATAAGAGCGATTATTCTATATCGATAAAAAAATCATGCACGGTACTAGGAGACTACTTTCTTTACCATTGGACCATATAAAGGAACATCACAAGGACTGTCAAAATCCTCACTATAGTTCTCTGGTTAAGGAATTTAAAAAAAATATTAAAGGTGGAAGAACCCGTGTTGTTATATGGAGTTTAGAAAAACAAACAATAAAACCGAATAAATAAATATCCGTTGAAGGCTGCTTGCTCCCCGCCCATTTTAACTTCAACAAAAACATTCTGAGGCACTTTTGATAAAATTTTAAAAACACTTATCATTCATCCCATTCCTGCTAATATTTGGTGAAACTGAAATTTATATTTGATTTCAAATTCACCCATAAAAAAGTATAAAATTCGATATGATTTAAAATATATTTTATTTTACTTTCTACAAGTCCGCATATATCTTTTGTACCATCTGTGCAATCTTTCGGGGTTTGCCTGTTCTCAGGCCATACATCCTCTGTACCTTCTGTTCTGTCCTCCTGGGATTTGCTTGTTCTCAGGCCATACATCCTCTGTACAGTATGTCCGGCGTGTGCTTGATCTCAATCTTCAAACATTCTCGATACTATCATTCCCGTCTTGCTGGAATTTGCTTGGTACCATCTGGTTTGGTCTGCCGGAATTGGCTTGTTTTCCTTCCCCTTATATCCTTACTACATCTGTCCTACCCTGCTGGTGCTTGCTTGTTCCATCTGTTCTGTCCTTCTGTACTTTTTTTTTGTTCTCAGGCCATACATCCTCGATACATCTGTCCTGTCCTGCTGGGGTTTGCTTGTTCTCAGGCAAAACAGTCCTCGGTACATCTGTCCTGTCTTGCTGGGGTTTGCTTGTTCTCAGGCAATACAGTCCTCGGTACATCTGTCCTGTCCTGCTGGGGTTTGCTTGTTCTCAGGCAATACAGTCCTCGGTACATCTGTCCTGTCCTGCTGGGGTTTGCTTGTTCTCTGGCAATACAGTCCTCGGTACATCTGTCCTGTCCTGCTGGGGTTTGCTTGTTCTCAGGCAATACAGTCCTCGGTACACATTTGTCCTGTCCTGCTGGGATTTGCTTGTTCTCAGGCAATACAGTCCTCGGTACATTTGTCCTGTCCTGCTGGGGTTTGCTTGTTCTCAGGCAATACAGTCCTCGGTACATTTGTCCTGTCCTGCTGGGGTTTGCTTGTTCTCAGGCAAAACAGTCCTCGGTACATCTGTCCTGTCCTGCTGGGGTTTGCTTGTTCTCAGGCAATACAGTCCTCAGTACATCTGTCCTGTCCTGCTGGGGTTTGCTTGTTCTCAGTATATACATTCTCGATACTAACATCTTTTCAACTTTTACCTGTATTAAAACCAACCTTTTTTTCACCCGGCTAATTAGGAACCAATTATTCAAGCACGAACTATCTCCTACATGTACACACAAAGTTTATACCGATTCTAACTTCACTACAGGAGGAAGTAGGTTATTCAACCAACGCGGAAATGATCGAAATATGGATTTCAGGCAATCGACCTGATTGGTTATTCCCCACACACACCTATATATATTCAATTGGATTTCTATTCGAGAAGTCGAAAAGGGGTGAATTGAAACATTTCAAATTTTATTATATTAATTTTTTATATTATTGATTATAGGAATGCTAACTAAAATTCCCTATGTATTTTAAAATATTAAAAATGTATCTTGTTAAAGCAACACACTAATGATAGGCTCACAAGGAGTTTACATTTCTAGAAGATAGGTTAAGAGCCTCGTCGAAATATCGAAATTTGTTTTAATGAATAAAATTGATCTGAATTATGCATTTGTCTTAAAAATATATCGTGTAAAACCTTTAGAAAGCTGTCGAATTATTTTTGAAAGAGAGCTATACAAGAGAGAGAGAGTTTTGACTTAGAAAAGACTGACAAATTGTGATACGAAAAGTATTAGCATTATCAAAACAATAAATCTTTAAGAAATCGAGAAGAAACAAGAAACAAGACGGGCCACACAGAAGAAAATCTTACGACCTTTCGCCCAAAATGTAAAGTTAGACTCATGGACAAAACTCAAGAAAGTTGTACCCCTTTTAGCATGTATATCGGGATTCAGACAATAACTCTGAAAGATATTTGATACCCAGTGACCTTTATTGAAGACACGAGATAACCAAGTGTGAACAAAATTACTTCTGTCTCTTCACAAACATGCGAAATCGAAGACTTTCTACATCCTTAAGTTTTGTCAATGAGTATATACGTAATGAATATTCTCAAGGACGGTTTCTTTAGCAATGTAATTCATCAATTCGATATCGTAGTAAAACATCGATATGCCAGGCAGTAGCTTGTCACCACGGCGGTCAACATTGACGATTGATTATACTCTAAATATTACGTGAATATTCGTTACAGGAAGACTAACACCTTCAATCGCCGACATTCTGTCCTTGTAGAGGCCTCTTGCAGGCACCGTCAATATTAGAGTAACTAGTTAAAGAGAGCAAGAACCTATAGGACATGCAACAACTGTCCTGGCGTGGAACTAACACCTACCCACATATTCTCATGTCCAGCAATGGCCGCTGCCTTGCAGAAAATTGACATAGACCTAGAGCAGCAGCTTTACACACCCAAGATAGTGGACATTGCGACTACTGTGATAGAGATGCATGGAGACATCTGAGACTCTTCAATAGACACGACAACAACAGTTAAAGAGAGAGTAAACACATTTATTAATTAACTATTTTTAAAATAAATTATCTGTTATATGAAGTTTACCTGAAACAAATCAATACCGCGCCATCTATATTCAGAAAATGAAAACAATTAAGACGCGAATGTTTCTTTCACACATCAATCAAACTTCTACTGTCCTTACTGCGATTAAAAAGTATTGGAAGCGCTTGGCTCATCAGTAGTGAACCCTCCAGCTGTTTCGCCAATTTAATCTACCAGACCGTTTCTTTAGAGCTCTAATACTGTAAATTTATTGAATATATTATATAACAAGAGAAACATAAGATACAAAGACAATAGATCCTTAATATATCAACACACCTGCACCACTGGACACACATTCAATCTCAAACAAGCAATAGCCCATTATCACGATATAAAAAGCAACCAACAACGATTATTCCTGGAAGCACTGGTATCATCAAAAATAAATAGCATCAATAGAAAAATAGACATCCCAACCTAATATAACAATATTCCTGACAGTTTATATATAAATTAATAATTGTTTGTGTATATATATTTCATCCCATTATAATATCTATTATTTTAGCTGTAAACAGCTGATGCACGTAACGAGAGCACATGCCATTAATACATTTATTCAATTATTTTTGTATAGAGATTATATTGATATTGTACATAGAAGTATTAACCCGTTGAAGAGCAGAAGATTTGCTCGAAAGCTTGCGATATCAAAATTAAAAGAAAACCTTTACCTGAATTTTATTGTTCCTTGTTCAAATAATTTCTCGGTAACTATTGCTCACATATTATATCTCTATCCACATTGTTTGAAGTTTATATGTTAATTTTGTAATTATTCTTATTTTTTTTAATTCATAGAAGAATTTTGCTGGCAGACATATTCAATTTTTATCATCATCATTTTTAATATTGTTTTTTTTTTCTTAGTTAGTTATCAAATCATTTGCAATATATTGTAGCTTCTTTTTGTTTTTTTGTGTTCCTTTTTAAGCAATAAAATATATAGAACTAAGGTGTAATATTCAATTCAAGCATATGGAACCAACATCGATTCATTTTTAAAACGGGGGGTCGGTGGATCGTCTATCTAACGGGGGGTCGGATGGTCTAAACCGTTGGTTTTCGACCGCTACGACCCGGGTTCGATTCCCGCATTGGGCACTTTTTTCTGATTAAAATAAAATTCTCAAATGACCCCCGATTCTTGCAAAATTCCAACCTCACTAGTGAGTGCAATTAACCAAACGGGGCTCTTGCACATTTGTAAGTGCAAAGTCGAACTGCTTTTCACATGTGTAGACATGTGGTGCACTTACAGGAAAAGCAGTCGTCAACCTCTTCTACCCACCATGATTATCATAGCCTGTACCACGTGTACTAGGGTTAAGCAAAAAATTAAATCAAAGCAAAATAATAAGCTTATACAACTTACACGTTTTCATACACACATGGAATTGCAGGCAGTGACAAATCATCTGCAATACGTTACTAATACACAGAGCCTATCGTGACACATATAAAGGATGCTAAGTTACTTCCAGTTGAGGCCTGGAGTTTAAATCTGTGTCCATTGCCCGACAAGCTCAGGAAGAAGTGCAGCAGGGGTAACGGCACTTGGCAGACGACGGTGGAAAGCTGCCAAGTTGGATTCCATCCCATCTTCTGCTCGCATTTTTATGCTAATGCGAAATCATTAGTGATTGAGATTCATGGCTGATTAGAGATTTTGAATGCTCAGACTACTGTAGTTGTGTGTGTATTGGCTAGAAATATTAACTTGGAACCATATAACTAACCAGCTTCTCAACTGTAAATGATAGACAGCTTTGGTATTGGAATATATCTCCAAATTTTCCTACTCTTCTAATCGTCAACTATATTGTAGTATAGAGTATTATGAGGTTTGTAATAAAACATAAATTTTAAATAGAAATATCAAAGCAATATATATACATATATATTAAGAAAAAGGCATCTCCTTATCGTGCAACTAAAAGTTGCTGATGGCTTGCGCCATCTATCGGAATAAATATCAACTATTCTCGTTGATTTTTAATTATTCCAGAAAACTACCCGTTTCATGATTTTTCAGGATGCCTTAATGACCAATTTTTGGTCGTTGAGGTACAGCTTGCACCACGCTGATGAGGGTCAACAGCCCGAAACGCGTCCGTGGTTAGCTTTTCTTGATTAATCAAGAATGGGTATTTGGCCAATTCTGGAATAATTAAAAATCAACGAGAATAGTTGATATTTATTCCGATAGATGGCGCAAGCCATCAGCAACTTTCAGTTGCACGATAAGGAGATGCCTTTTTCTTAATTTATGCACCTTATCCCAGTACAATATTACATTTGTACTATTTTTTCATAT
The DNA here is from genome assembly GCA_030710605.1 of Cordylochernes scorpioides. Taxonomy (NCBI): domain Eukaryota; kingdom Metazoa; phylum Arthropoda; class Arachnida; order Pseudoscorpiones; family Chernetidae; genus Cordylochernes; species Cordylochernes scorpioides. The sequence continues at coordinate 3,641,557 of CP092886.1, forward strand.
ATATATATAGATGGCGCAAGCCATCAGCAACTTCTAGTTAAACGATCAGGAAATGCCTTTTTCTTAATTTATCCACCTGATCCAAGTACAAATTCACTTTTGTTCTATTTATCATACATATATATTTGTATTTATAACTACCCGTTTATTGATTTTTCTGGATGCCTTAATGACCAATTTTTTGGTCGTTGAGGTACAGCTTGCACCACGCTGATGAGGGCCAACAGCCCGAAACGCGCCCGTGGTTATCTTTTCATCATTAATCAAGAATGGGTATTTGGCCAATTCTGGAATAATTAAAAATCAACGAGAATAGTTTATATTTATTCCGATAGATGGCGCAAGCCATCAGCAACTTTCAGTTGCACGAAAAGGAGATGCCTTTTTCTGAACATATATATTTGTTATATAGCATACACTCATAGACAAAACCCAAGAAAGTGTAAAGTATTTAATGTTGCCTGTCGTATGTTATTTTTTAAGAAGACAGAGGCAATTTTGTTCACACTTGGTTATCTCATGTGTCTTCAATAAAGGTCACAGTGTATCAAATATCTTACATTTATTTATCATGGTTCAGATGTCGCTATATATAATTAGAGATGACTGTGGCATAGTACTGGTTTCTTTGTGTCAAGAATTCTCTCTAAACAACATATATTTTGTGGAAATTAGATAAATTGTTGCCACTGTGTGAAACTAATCACCAATCAATGATGTAGGAGGAGTCCAAAAAAACGGGCAACAATTGTAGTAATTTAATTAAATTCTGCCCCAAATGGAATTACATGAGTGAGTTACACGAGGTATTTGATTGGACACAAATTGTGTTTCTATTACAACTTCGGAGAAACCACCGCGAATGTTAATTGACAACACGTTCCTCTGTGTCTGGGCTTTTCTATTGGTTCCATCTTCACGTCGTGTTCCAATTATTGGCGGTGAAATAGTTACGTACTTAGCTCAAGTGTCCTCATTGGTTGTAGCGTTGGGAACATGTGGCGCTCACTAGCAGGTGTTATTGCTCAAGAGTAACAGTTTGCTGTGTTCTTTAAACACGCTTCACCGCCACTTACTTCTAAAGAGAAAACCTTTAGTATAAACATTATATTGGAAATTCTTATAATATTAAAAAGCAAACGGCATTTTTAGAATAGATATTTTTCCTAGAAGATATTGATCTACAAAGACAAATGTCGCCTCTCCCGTCGAAGCTAGACGCCATCTATTGACCGTCGCCGCAAACTAGCGGCCTTTGGTCGGTGACAAAGCCACATCACCAGCTTTGGCAAACTGAAAACCGTTCACCAAGAGACCATGGTTTCGGGATAATAGCCCTCTTCAGTATCCAGGGCGAACTTTTTTCTATGAAATCCACAAAGAAACAAATATAATTTCACAATCTGCTAAAGAGGTATTTAGGTGACAAAGTGGCTGGGCCAAATCTATGGCCAAAATATAGATGAAACATTTTCTGGGAGTATATTGATCCATAAAAAATAAAGTCACCTCTATAGTTTTGACGTCTATGTTTACGAGAAAGGTGACATTTATTTGTATATATCAATATCATCTCGGCAAAATTTCCATCTATATCCAATACATGTGTGTAGTCCTGAATAGATAGACTCCCCCTCACCTGGTGTGTTGACCCTGTACACCCAGGGCCTTGCTGCTCGATGTCGCACTCTAAACTAGAATGTGTGCAATGTGATCGTATCAGAAGGTCACTTGCTAGCTGTTAACTCGTAACCACTCAAACCACTCTATACTTGTTTATATAACGGCGGATTTCTCATATATGTAAATTCAAAAACAGTCTCCTTTTTTAATATAAATATAAAATAAAATATAATGATAATATATATATATATATATGCTAAAAGGTACAAATTTCTTAATTTTTGTCTATGAATATAGCTGCATTTTTGGATACTCATGTTTTCTTCCTCTTTTTACGAGCCTCTAGATGATCTTGCTCGAATTCTCTCACGTAACAATAGGGCAGTGCCCTCAGCCGACGTGCCATGGTGTGGTATGAGAATATGCTAGGCGCTCTATTTACACAAGAGTTTGTGAAACTTCATATATGAATGAAGCTCGTTACTATTCATTGCATTTTTAACTGCTATATTTCAAGCCGTTGAGTTGTGAGAGCTATGTAAGAGTGTACAGTAGGTATATAGAGATTGAAGATTATCGATATGGGGCACACCCATTGTAGTACAACATTGTGTATGAATCATTTAGCGGTTTTGGGGTGGGAGGTTGTTCGAAAAGATACAGCTACATCATCCTCATTTCCTTCATTTTATTCTCAACGTTTGGGTAACTGGGAGTCACCCACCTCAGGGGAATGATAGAAGGTGACAGGGTCATCTACCTCAGAGGAATGATGGAAGGTGACAGGGTGATCTACCT
>CP092886.1:3644077-3687159 GCA_030710605.1 Cordylochernes scorpioides
TTCCATTAAATTTGAGCATTCTAAGATGTCCTGTTAGTAATCTTGAAATCGCCGTTTGTTCTTCCCTAGTAAGGGTGTAGAAAGATGAATCGTTAGGAATGGGGGTGTACCAAAGGTGGTTTAGAGTAGATTTCCAGAGATTTCGCGATCGAACATTGTGGCCCACTGTACGTATATATTTATATATAGCAAATGGAAAAATATTCGTCAAGTAGACTGGGAGCATAAAAAAAGTAGACAATAAAATCTAACGAAGTAGATAGGGAGTTGACAACTAGTAGTCAAGAAATCCAGGAGACGCAGAGCAAGCGTATATACCATGTTTTATACTCTCAAATGCAGTTTATAAACAGAAGTGATAAAGTAGCTTAGGAAAATCTGCGTTCTCCTGTCAAGTTCAACTTCCTCTAGGAAAATTTTGACAACGGTTCTTATTTATAAAGATAAGGGTCACCTCTCCGTCAAAATAGACGCCATCTATTGACCGTCGCCGCAAACTAGCGGCTTCGGGTCGGTGACAAAGCCACAACACCAGCTTTGGCAAACTGAGAAGCGTCCACCTAGAGACCATGGTTTCGGGCTAATGGCCCTCGTCATCCTAGGGCGGACTTTAATCCATGAGATCCACAAGGGATCTAATGACAAAGAGATATTTAGCTGGTAAAGTGGCTGGGCCAAATCAATGGCTAAAATAAAGATGGAAATTTTGCCGGGAGGATATTGATCTATAAAGATGAAGGTCACCTCTCCCGTCAAAATAGACGTCAAAACTAGACGCCATCTATTGATCGTCCACTTTATATCTAGCTATAATTTATGTATCATATATGTATCCTTTTTATAAAAAAGATCATAAATATATATATTTGATATATGTGTGTTGATATATATGTTGTTGTGTGTTTTTTCTCCATCTTAGTCTAGTATTTCCCTATCAAGGAAGTCTAGACAAACCCCATGTACATCTCAGGATGGAGAAGAAGCCCACTCAATTATAGGGAAAACAAAAGTTGTGTTTTAAATGGGATAAAAATTTAAAGTCTGGGCGCGGTTAATTATCCGAGATCCATCGCAGCACCGTTCTCTGTAATTGCACTTTCTAGTTCAATTAAATATATAATTACAACAAGCAGGGTGAATACTTTAGAGCGATACTTTTCCCAAATATGAACAATTTTCTATTGTTACCTGAACTTCGATGAAAAAAGTATTGTGAGGGTCTGGTTCATCAGTGGTGAACCCTCCTAGCAGTTTCGCCAGTTTAAACTCCAGGCCAAACGTTTATTTTACAGATCTTGACTGCTTGTATAGATGGCAATATAGAAAAAAAAATATTAGTGTAGGAATTCAAGAAAATTATCGACAGAAACTTTGGAAATGATGTAAATTTAGTATCAATATACACTCATGGACAAAATTTGAGGAAGTGGAAAGTCTTTAATGTTGCTGGTCGTCGATCTTTTAGAAATAATTCAGAGGCAATTTTGTTCACACTTGGTTATATCCTGTGTCCTCAAAAACGGTCACTGTATATAAAATATCTTTCAGAATTATTGTCTGAATCCTTATATACATGCAAAAGGTATAACTTCTTTAAGTTTTGTCCATGAGTGTATATATGTTCTAACATTGCCATTCCGTAAATAATTCTGGAAGGGTTTGCCACTGATGAGCCAAGCCCCCTTGATATATTTCTCATTCAGCGGGAGAAGGAAGGGAAATTGTATTTATATTTGAATAAAGAGTAGATCTTAAAATAAGAATCAATTCTTCCTAATGGATACCGTAATACAGACATGAATCTAATTATTATAAAATGATTTTAAAAGTGCTTTGAGCTTTATCTGATGCACTTGTAGCAATGGCTGCTGTGATGTATTGTTCTATACCCCGCGGAGAGACAATGTGGCTAACCACATAAACACCACCCAAACTATTAATTTTGAACAGACGAAAAAAACCATATTGGTTAAGTAATTAGCTAGGGCGCCGATATTTCACCAGATTTATTCACATGAAATTGGAGCGTCTCAACTCTCCAGAGGATTGGATCATCCAGGTTTGTTCCAGAGGCCATTTAACGTTCCCCGGCCCATGAAACATCACTTTACATAGATAGAAAGTACATGAATCTTTCGATCAAATTATCCCTTGAATCAATATTAAAATAAGAACATTAAGCCTACAGGGAAAAGTTTCATTTTTTAATATTTTTTATTTAAAAATAAACTTTTCCCTGTAGGCTTAATGTTCTTATTTTAATATGAACCTTTCATCAAAATACACGTGAAACTTTGCTATTTAAAATTTTGGTTGAAGTTCCCACATTTACAGTGTTTTCCGGGGGTCGGTGGAAGGATGGTCTAAATCATTGGTTTTCGACCGCTACGACCCGGGTTCGATTCCCGCATTGGGCACTTCTTTCGGATTAAAAAAATAAATAAAATGCTTCAATGGCCTACGATTCTTGCAAAAGTCCAACCCCACCAGCGAGTGCAAGTAACCAAACGGGGCTCTGGCACATTTATAAGTGCAAAGTCGAACTGTTTTCACATGTGTAGACATGTGGTGCACTTACAGTAAAAGCAGTCGCCTACTTCTACCCACCATGATTACCATGGCCTGTACCACGTGTACTAGGGATAAGCAAAAAATAAGTGTTTTCCACAATATTTTAGCAAAATGATGTACATGTCTGAAAAAGCACACATGTTCTTTATAAATTACCTAATCATTAGATTTTAAATTTTGAAAATTCTTTAACTATATCATGGTTAGATATATACAGAAGAAGAAACACAAGTCGGGAGAAAATCTTCTTTATATAACAGCGACCGTACAAGCTTCCGGGGCAAGACGTCCTTCTACGGGTACAGAATGTCTTAATGGCCATGGTATATATATATATATACGGTCAATAGATGGCGTCTGGTTTTGACGTCTATTTTGACGGGAGAGGCGACCTTTGTCTCTTTAGATCAATATCCTCCCGGAAGAATTTCCATCTACACCAATACCTCGCTTTGCGTCGTTTCGTTTTGCGTTTTTTTCGAAGTTGCGTCGCTGCTTAATTTTTACTGATTTTCACTGTGCGTCGTTAGATTTTCGAAGTTACGTTGTTTTGGATTCTAGTCTTTGATTTTTTTTAAAATTTATTTTCCTAAAATATGGCAACACCTTTGTTTTTGATTGCGCCTTCACATATTTTCACTTTGCGTCCTTTCAATTTGCGCCGTGTTTTTTTAGAACGTAACCCCGACGCAAAGCGAGGTATGGGTGTCACTTTTCATGACAATTTTTTACATAATTCTATTTTTTTCTATATTACACTAAAGCTCTATTATATAAAGCGCGAAAAGAAAAATGGCACAAATATATACAATTATGTAAATCCTATCATATACTATAAAGGAAGGAAACGAGTGTAAAATAGAAGAATTATGTCTCCGAGTTGTGTTCGTTCTTCTATAGAGAATAGAGAAATTATCGTTGTCGTAATAGCTATATATAGCACATTGTATAACACAAAGTGGAACGGCTAGGTATCAATGCACCAATAGCGATACCTTTACATATAAAATACATTAAGACAAAGCACTTTGTTCACCACTCAGTATAAAACGTAATAATGGTGGCAAAGAATGTGATAATAGACCAATTTTGGAAAATCCAACCGATTTCATAAATCCCCTCATTTAATATTATGAAATCGAAGCTTCCCCTTCACTACAAAGGGTCCTGGCACAAAACCATGGTATTCAGCCTCGAATTTGTAGGATATCAGATATTGTAAGAAAGACTTAAGGAAGTTGCACCTTTTAGCATGTATATCGAGATTCAGGCAATAATTCTGAAAGATATTGCAGTGACCTTTATTGAAGATAACTCGATATATACTATAAAAGGTGCAATTTCCTTAAGTTTGTCCATGAGTGTATATACAATTACAATGATAATTTAATAAATAATACATTTTGCGCTCAGCGCAACCAATTGTAATAATTTAAAGCATACCTGCGTGACTATTTATAGCAATATAAACCTGAAATGGTATTTTTCTTGTCGCCTGGACTCTGCATCAACCAGAACGGACCCGTCGGCCGCTGTATTGACCAAAATCTCAGGTTCGTATTTGACGCGGGCAATTTTCGCCAAATAATCGTTGACTCCTTCAGGCAATTATAGCTTCTAATGGAAGCAATCCCGTGGAATTTATAAAATATTAAATCTTCTTTTATTAGCAGACGACTATCACTAAATGTTTCCAAATTAAGTTCCAAAATGGTCTATTTCAACTAAATAAATTGGCTTCCAATAAAGGCGGTTTATTATCAGGAAACAATTGGACGGCACAAGGATTATCTTGTCAGACGATTTCTCCTGGGAGGCCGCGGAAATATTTAGCTGAGCCACAAGATGACGTCCTTGGTTTCTTTGGTTATTGAAACTACTGGATAGTTTCCTCAGGTCATTTGGGAATACTTTTATCTTGTTTTTGTTAAATAACCACACACATACATATAGGGTTTTATTTTTACTTACTTTTTGTATATCTATCTATATATATATAAATGAATGTTTGTATGTTTGGTTGTATGTCCGGTATACAAATTCGCAGTAGTTCACTAATTCAAACCAAAATTTCCATACATAGGTAAAAAATTACGGGGAAGACGATAGGCTATTTTAAAAATATATAAATTAATTATTAAAAAAAAAACACTATATATTTTTAGTCAGAAAATGATGATGACGATATTGCTGTATCATGTTTGATTATCAGATACAAAATTATATCGGGAAAAATTCCAAAAAGCAGAGACCACGGGTGAAACCAGTTCAATATTTTGTACGCAGGAACAAAATTCTAACAGAAAAACATTCATTCGAGCAGAAAACAAAAGCCAGATCATCTTTCTATAAAAATATCGCTTCTCAGACACAAAGTTTGGAGCGGGACGTTCCACAAGAGTGACATCCACGGCGCCAATTTATAATTGTAACGAATAGTATTTGAATAAAAACATTTAATCGGGTAAAACCCGGGCGTTTCCCGGGTCATTCGGCTAGTTTTATTATACAATAGTAATTATAATATTATATTTAACTATATGTATTTATAAATATATCAGAACATTTTTACTCTTATACCTTACTCTTTAATACGTATATGGGGGTCGGTAGAAGGATGGTCTAAAGTGTTGGTTTTCGACCGCTACGACCCGGGTTCGATTCCCGCATTGGTCACTTTTTTTCTGATTAAAAAAAATGTTCCAATGGCCCCAGATTCTTGCAAAAGTCCAAACCCAACAGCGAGTGCAAGTAACCAAACGGGGCTCTGGCACATTTGTAAGTACAAAGTCGAACTGCTTTTCACATGTGTAGACATGTGGTGCATTTACAGTAAAATCAGTCGCCTACTTCTACTTACCATGATTATCATGGCTTGTACCACGTGTACTAGGGATAAGCAAAAAAACCTCTTTAATATATATGTGATAAATTAGCGCCAAGTACGTATGGAAAACGCTGCTAGTGTGCGAGTTGTCTCAGTTGAAACATTGACAGACGTACTTAAACGTGTCATAGAGTTGTTGAACTTATAGACATCGGGATAAGATAGAAGACATATGTGAATCATAATGTGACAAACGCTCAAGAAAATATTTAAATATACACTCATGAACAAATCTTAAGGAAGTTGTACCTATTAGCATGTATATCGGGATTCAGACAATAACTCTGAAAGATATTTGATACACAGTGACCTTTTTGAAAACACACGAGATAACTAAGTACATACAAATTTGCTCTGTCCCTTTAAAAATAACAGAATAACGGTGACATTAAACTATGAAACTTCCTTAAGTATAGTCCATGAGTGTCTTGCTTTTTTTATAAACTGGTTGATAACTAATACGAATCGCCATTTCCAATTTATTGAACCAGTGAAATGTTATATTTACGAATTAAGGTATTCAATGTTGGAAATTATTGGAAAAAACTTTCTGCATGAAATATACACATATCATGGGTTCGTCCTCTGTCATCTTACAGAAAATATAATTAATTTAAAAACGAATTCCAGAGAGATTACAGGTTAGACATAAAGAGAGATACACACTTTGAGTACTAATATACATAGTTCCAGTATTGCCCTCGTATAGGAAAGAAACGAGCTTCTTGTGACGTTCTTGTGCCTACCCTATACATCAATTCACCCTCGTATAAAAAGACGACAAACGATATTTTAAAATAACATCAATATACACTGAACAGAACATATATTAAAGTTCAACAAAAGATACCAATGTGAAGCATGTGGCTGGTGAGTGGCAACACCCATAAACGTGTACGTGATTATTTTTTCTTGATTAATAAAGGAAAGGTATTTGGCCAACGATTTGTTGATATTTATTCCGACAGATGGCTCAAGCCATCAGCAACATCTAGTTGCACGATCAGTAGATGCCTTTTAAAAAAAGATAGCAAGTTATAATCACAAATCTTCTACATTGTTTATATGAGTATATATCTGATGTGTTTTAACACTTCATTTGAATGGAATATACAGTATATTCGAAATGTTTAATCCGCAAAAACAAATAAGCTTTAGGATTAAGGGGCCATTGCCAATGTTTTGCCCAGATACCCGTTCTACCGAGTATATAATACGCTAGATTAGGTCAAGTTAGGTTAGATAAGGTGTAATGGTGTAGGTTGTTTTAAAAATGGAACTATTTCCAGCCAATCAGGCGCGTATTTTCGCATCTGGATACAACCTTGGAAATCTCTCGGAATAAGGGTTCATTTTTTCTGAAATTTTTCTAATTGGTGCCTTAAAAAAAGACGCCAATTATTATTAATTAATGGACTAAATTAAATAGTTAAAATAAAAAGCTAAAACATCACAATATATTTTAAATATCTGATGGAGAGTTTACAATGCTCACTTAAATTTTGAACCAACAGAAATCCATCTATTAGTTAGATCGAGTTGTGTGCGCAAAAATTCAGCACAATCCGAATTCATACAAAAGTAGGTCAACGTGAAGAACTAACAAATTAGCCGACAAAGACAAAGCTGGGCTGGACAAACAGCTTCTAAGATTGCTTCTAAGTTTGTGTGGGTCGACATGTTGACAGACCATGTCCTATTCTTGTCGGATCAATGGTTAGAACCATTGATTCTTCTTCTGCTGCTTTAAAATGCCCTCGGCAGATATCGAGGCAAAGTTTACATCTCTTTATAGACTTCGACCTTTTATAGACCCACCGTGTCTCGCACATAAAGGCTACTGGCGAAGTGCGTTCTTGGTTTTTCTCAAGAAAGTATTTTGAGAAAATATATTCTGCTCTATTACTTTACATTTTTTCAATGGATTTTATTTCTCGCTTTACACACAAAAACACAATTTGATAACTCTTTAAAAATAAAACTAGAGATTTTATCTAAAATATTTCCGAATTTTGAAATTTTTATATAAAAATATTGTGTAACATAGTTGGAATTGTACACAATTATCGCACAGAAACAAGATGCACTTTCATTTTATTCAGAACAAGGAATTTCTTTCCTTTTCTTAATAAATATATTTAATTTATTTAATCATATAAACTTTATATAATATAATCATAAAAAAAAAAAAAAAAAAAAAAAAACTATTTAAGGCCTATTGCCATCATGTATTATTACCAGTTGAAGGGCGTGACTGCCCGAAAGCTCGTGTATTCGAGCGTGACTGCCCGAAAGCTCGTGTATTCGATTAATAAAAAACATTTTCTCCTGGCACTTGGCTTTATATTTTTAAATATATTTAATAAAATAAAAGTTTTCTCCTCATGAAGTTTTGCAGTTGCACAAGTTACACGAGAGGAAACCTTGACACAGTATAGAGATAGGTCTAAAAAATTTCACTTACACACGTCATATACTGGATATAAAAAGAATAGCGAAAAGTTCAAACTATATGTATATATTATATAAAAAAGAGATTTCTGTTGTATTTTGAAATTAGGTTGATACAGTGGACCCTCGGTTTACGAGCACCTTGGAGTACGAGCTTTTCGCAGTACGAGCAAAATTTTTTGAAAATTTTACCTCGGATTACGAGTGAAATTTCGCATTACGAGCAACTCGTGATGGTTGCCCGTAATCGTGATGGATGAAAATTCACTGGGATCCCTCCCTTCAGATCAGATTCGGGAAATATGTAAAATGTGGGAAACTGTGCAATTGTTCGTAGCAAGAAGAATTGTCCGAGTTTCAATTATTAAAAATAAGAAATTAGTTTCGCACTACGAGCGTTTTGGAGTACGAGCATGGCTCTGGAACGGATTATGCTCGCAAACCGAGGGTCCACTGTATATTGAATTATTATTATTTGTTGCTTGATTTTGGTATCCATGAGTATCATTATGATATTGTTCTTTGCAGTCGTGGGAAAAATAAAAGAGTTTTGATCATTGATTTATTTATTTGAGCTGAGGAATATATATAAAAGAACATAATTTGATAAAAGTACTAGGCCAGTAGAATAAGGAAAACAAAAGATTATTTACATAATGTACAAAAGTTTTGAGCCGGCCAGCGGTAAACAACAACAACGAGTTTTTATATGAAAAGCGTGACCTCTGGCGGTCGATTTAACAGAATATTTGAATCCATGAAATATAATTTTAAATAAAATAATATTTTAATATAACATAATTTCTAATGAAATATTTTAATATAACATATATACATGAAAAAACAATAGAAAAAAAAAAGATAAGTGGTCAGGTGTTGATATTAAATATAAAGAAGGCATCTCCTGACCACGAGCACATGTGCTTTTTAGTTGGCAGAGCGCCATCTAGTGGAGCAAAAATGAACTAAAACGTTTATTTAGCTTGCTCCGTGATATTTTGCCAACCCAATAATTTGATAAATCAAGAAAAGCCATCCACGAACCCATTTCTTGATTTCTCAAAAAGCCTCTGGGACCAAAAATCTTTTTGGTCGCAGTGGTTACATCCTACTCCACGCTGACGAGCGCCAACAGCGCGAAACACGTTCGTGGATGGCTTTTCTTGATTTATCAAAAAATTGGGTTGGCCAAATATCACGGAGCAAGCTAAATAAACGTTTAGTGCATTTTGGCTCCACTAGATGGCGCTCTGCCATCTAAAAAGCACATGTGCTCGTTGTCAGGAAATGCCTTCTTTATTTTTAATATATATTTATTTGTACTAAAAGAGTTAGGGAAATAGTGATAAAGAATTAGCCACAACACCAATTTTAGCAATTTCAGATAAAAGCCAACCTGTATATTATGATTTTGTGCTATGGCTCTCATCAGTATAGAGGAGGTTTCGATTTTATAATCTCCTACTCCCGCAACTTCATGCTGTATTCTTGCCTGAAAATCGGCCTTGCCATTTTATCAGCTTAAGCACCTTTTTCGCAAGATTTCGACTGATTTCATAAGTCCTTTCGTAGAATGTTATGAAATCGAAGTTACCTTTATACTGATGAGGGTCATAGCCCGAAAACATGGTATACAGGTTGTTGTCTTTTGTCTTAATTTTCTCAAACTTGAGTTGTGGCTTATTATTTATCACCAAGATGGGCAAAACCCGAAAGCCGCCAATATTTCTATTTCTTGAAAAACTTGCGGTATGTCATTTATTTATTTGAGTCAACATACCTGGAATGATAGTATTTTTATTGTGATGAGGAAATAAATATTATTCCGTAATGCTTACTAAAAGAGGCACCTGTCCTATTAAAACTACATTTAAACATCGCATTTTGTTTATCACCCGATTATAGAACTTTATGGTGGTGATAGAGATGTTTCTTTTGGTACAAGAATGTCATTCTTCCGTAACTTGACATTGTACGCTGTAATACCTTTGCTAGACATTTTCTCCTTTTGTGACACGCGCGCGTTTTTGTTGTAAAATTACTCAGTAAGAAATGGAGGCGTGTTTTTCTGCAGTGATTCTCAACCATTCGGTGGCTTTGCAGACGATTCTGACCAGTCCTTGAAAATAATTTTCATTTCCCGTTAAAATTCGTATTTAAAAATAATAGAATTTCGTAGTAAAATTTTATGTTAGTTAATGCCTTAATTTTGTGATTTATAACACAAAATTTCGAGTTTGAAGGTTGGAAATAATATATTACAATTTTACACACACATATATATATGTAAGCAATAGTTACCCAGAATACATATATATATATAAAATAAAAGGCATATCCTGACCAGGCTCCCATGAGCATTTCTAGAGCGCCATCTAGAAATGCTCATGCGAGCCTGGTCAGGATATGCCTTTTATTTTTAATATCAACACCTGACCTTTTAAAAATATTTTTATTATTTTTCACATATATATATATTAAAATATTTAATAACTAGTAAACATTTTTGCTAGGAAATATTTTTCAAATTTAACACGTCCGAAGGGCCGAAAAATTTGAGAAACGCTGCTCTAATAGAAGCTAAATAGAGCATCATTTCTTTTTACATTCGTGTCACGGTAATTTTTGTAAATTTTGAATAATTTACATATTTATGATGTTTATTCAAATATCAAATTTATCATTTTGACATCTAACCAACTCAGCAAAATTGGATATTTCCAAATACAAGTGGAGTTTATTAGACTGTCAGTGTTGAAGAGGTAAATACCAGAGATATTGCGTCTGCTCTGGTATTTGTAGCAAGTTACATAGCGTTAATCTGCCCAGTGCTGCCATCCGGTGTACATATTTGGATTTAATTTGTGTTTTTACATTAGAAATGTGATTAGAGAGAAACGATTTTATCATTTATTACATCTACATACGTAAATTACTCTTACACTATATTTTTGATGTAATATAAATTGTTAATGAAAAATTACGCTCATAAATATTTTATATTGTAATTTTGAGAGAGAAAAATATGCTTGAGTCAAAATAGGCACACCTCTCCTTTTTAGAAATTAATTAAAACAATAAATTTGTTTAATCTCTCTCTCGTCTTTACTTGAAACACATAATTACAGGTGATACACAATAAAGTTGGTATATTCAAAATAAATATCGTTTTTTCAAATATAAAAACTTTCTATCTCTATCCTTTATTGTTAATGGATATAAATTATAAAATCAATTTTAATATTTATCATAATTATAGGAATATATGCATCTTTTATATGCAAAGTAATAAAAATATGCCATATATTATATAGAAGGACAAAATGTAAATTTTTATTTATATCTTCTGTATTTACACTCATGGTCAACACTTGAGGAAGTTGTACCTTTTAGCACGTATATCGAGATTCAGACAACAACTCTAAAGATATTTGATACACAGTGACCTTTATTGAAGACGCACGAGGTAACCAAGTGTGAACAAAATTGCCTCTGTATTCTTAAAAAAAAAAAAAAAAAAAAACAGACGACCGGATGAGGGGATTTAAAATTTCAGAAATGGGTATGGAAAGAAACCAAGAACGTGTGAAGACTGAACCACAACGATATTTGCAGCTCAAGTATACGGATTGGTCACATTGTCTCGACATATCTATTCACCAATCATCACCATGTCAGACTCTACCGTTTGAATTGGTAGATTCACTGAATCTGACAATAACGTGGTAGATATACAGTTTGAAAACGGGGTTAAACAAGAGTAAATAGAGATACTTCGGCCAGTAAATACTTTTTATTGTCTCGACGTTTCGACAAAAAACTTTTGTCCTTGTCAGGAGCGAACACAAATTAGAACATTTAAAAACAATTAAAACGTCGAGACAATAAAAAATATTTACTGGCCGAAGTATCTTTATTTTCAAGAAATATGAATGCCGGCCAGGCAGCCTCTATCTTTACGATAAGAGTAAATGAATTGTTGCGCACGGTGAGGTCATCTTTAGATAGGAACATTTTCAATCGTTTGATTCCGCAGCAGACTCCGAAATGGGACAGTCGGCTGAGACGCGACAGAAGAGTCCAGTCTAGAAGACAGCTATTGATGTTCCCGGAGACCTTCAGATCCCACCTCGCGTGACGGCCAGGTCACGTGATAGGCCCCAGGGAGATGAATATTTTCTCGTGTAACAGCGTCATCATTTCCTGGCGTTATCTCTGGGGAAACCACGAGAATATTTATTGGTTAAAGTATAGAACTAGCAATACGTAAATTGATATTACTTCAGCAATTATATGAGTATTCTATAATACATCTATATTTTCTATTGGAAAATTAGGTGTCAATATTTCGATAGATTATGGGGAGTATTCAATTTGTTGTGCTATATTCACTCATGGAGAAAACTTTATAAAGTGTAAAGCTGTTTATGTCGCCGGTCGTCTGTATTTTTCGAAGAAGACGGAGGCAATATTGTTCACACTTGGTTATCTCGTGTGTCTTCAATAAAGGTCACATGTATTAAAAATCTTTCAGAGATTTTGTCTGAATCTCGATATTCTTGCTAAAAGGTACAGCTTCCTTGAGTTTGGTCCATGATTGTATTTCTATATGGAGCGAAGGATTGTATGCGATAAATTTAGAGTGTCAGATTGAATTATTCAAGTGTTAGATAACAATAATTTCTACTTTAGTCAAAATTGATTTATTATCTATTTTGTAAATCTCTCGTCTGCGGAATTATGCGTACAATTATGGATTGGACGATTTTGAAAGGAACTCTAGGCATCTCGCGTATGCGTTCTAGACAATTGTGTGAATCAAACAAAACAAGATATCTGTGTGCGGAAGGACGTTCCTGTTTTTATCTTCTTTCCAAATAAGCCGCCCTTAGAAAATTTGATTGTTATGAGATCGATTCCAGCACCAAGTGCGATGAGGTCTAGGTACCAGGTGACATAGAGCCGTAAAGAAAATCGGTATATAATCACATCCTACGGCGACACAGTGTCCAAAACCTATTGCTATTGCAAGAATACGTTTGATAATTTTCAAAGGAACAAGGTCATTGTTTCTCTACATGGATTTTTTGATTTGTCTAGGATGATATTTAGATGATATTCTTCATTATTTGGTTTGGAAGAACGCGACAATTTTCATAAATATTAAAACATTTATACATATCTGACACTTTATATCAAATATATATATCTTTCAGAGTTATTGTCTGAATCCATTAAACATGCTAAAAGGCACAACTTCCTTAAGTTTTGTCCATGAGTGTATATATATATCTTTCAGAGTTATTGTCTGAATCCAATAAACATGCTAAAAGGCACAACTTCCTTAAGTTTTGTCCATGAGTGTATCTTTCAGAGTTATTGTCTGAATCAGATATACATGCTAAAAGGTACAACTTCCTTAAGTTTTGTCCATGAGTGTATCTTTCAGAGTTATTGTCTGAATCAGATTTACATGCTAAAAGGTACAACTACCTCAAGTTTTGTCCATGAGTGTGAATGGCTTGAAGACTAAAAATGACATAAAATGTTGACAGTCCTGTTGAATGAAATTTTTCTCAGAATCCTCAGCCGACAGCCAGACGGGGCCATAAGACCGGGGGATCACGTCGAACATCAATCGCTCTGAGATTACGGCCAGGAAGAACGTTCAACCACTGATCGAAATGTATCGATTTGCTTTTATTTAATTGATTTTTTCTCCAATCGTCTTGTAACTATTCTCTCATCGTATTTCTATGGTGGTGAAAAACCAAATTCTTTCTTTTTCATATTTTTAAGCATACTGCTTATAAAGTGTGAGTGAAAGTTATTCTATATTTTAGATATTCTCTTTCTGCTTATAAATAAACTAGCCGAATGACCCGGGCAACGCCCGGGGTTTACATGATTAAATGCTTTTATTCAAATACTATTCGTCACAATTATAAATTGGCGCCGTGGATGTCATTCTTGTATAATATATAAATGAGTTTTAAAAATTGTAAAAAAAAAAAATGCATCAGCCGGGAATCGAACCCGGGCCGCCCGCGTGGCAGGCGAGCATTTTACCACGGAACCATCGATGCTTATGAGAAATGGCTATATTTGGGTATTTATTCCATTTACAAAAGCAAACTGTGACAGAATTAAGAATTGATTGATAACTCTGATACTTGTATATTTTATTATATCCATAAATCTTTCAGCGCGTCATAATTGTAAATATGAATATATTTTGTGTGTGTGTGTGTGTGAGGTGAAAATATTGGGTTTCCGGGGATTCTTTTTTTTTGTAACATTTCAATTCATAAATCTCTAACTTTCGGGAACGAAAATCCTTCTTCAGGAGAAAGCACGCTAAAATAATTCACCAAATGGAAAGGAATTTCTCCAGTAGAAAGGCTTTTATACCTGAAAGCTAGAGAATTATTAATTAAAATGTTTTAAAATAAACCTATCCCCGGAAGCCTGATATCTTCACCTTACTATTGATATAAGGGACTATTTATTGAACTATAAATATATTTATATAAAAAAGATGTGTGTACTGTAAAAGAATAAAAAACCTTTTCTTTTAATGTGGAATAAATTGATAAAAAGAGGGAGAAATCCCTCGAAATATTTTAAGAAAACGTTTTTTTTTCTTTCATAGATCCAGGTTTTGACTATTGACTCAAATATGAATATGTTATACCGGGTTGTAGTTCTGTCGGGTCATCGACCTTGATTTTGTCATTCTTTGTATTGTCTACGTTTTCCCAGCGGGGTTCTATAATTGAATCAAATAGAAAGTAAATAAAGAAGAAGTTGTAAAATAAATGAAGCTTCCAGGGTTAATTTTCTTGTGACATTTTATTTTCAAGTTTTCGGACTTGTCAGTCCTTCAACAGGATTATCACGTTAACAACTTAATAATAAATACAATTTTTATATACACATTATTATATACATAATTTAAATACTTACTATATATTGAGAGAAAATTATATTACATTATTTATGCTTGTAAAGAAGAAATTACCTTTTAAAGTTGTTAAGTTTTTATTTGTTGTCGCTCTCTCTGTTCCTCGTAGTTTGTGATCCCAAGTCTAGATGTCCGAGGCTCCTGCCGAAATTGGACGGTCCTCACGCCAAGGTTCAAAGAGAGGTGTCAAAATACAATTAACAATCATCGAAAAAAGGTGAATACATAATATATTAAGAAAAAAAGACATTTTATGATCATGAAACTAAAATCTGCTGATAGCTTGCGCCATCTATCGGAAAATTTAATTATTTCAGGGATTGGCCGATTTTAGCTGCACGATCAGGAAATTCCTTTTTTGCTTAATTTAACTACCTGATTCAAGTACAAATTCCATTTTGAACTATTTTTCATACAAAATCTTATTTTTAAAATAACAAAAACAATATCATAATTCAATAAAAATAAACGCATAAATCATACATACCAGAGAGAATTGACACATATTTAACCACTTTTGTAAATATATTTATGAATATCTTTCTAACCTGAGAAAGGATCAGGTTCCTAATATATATATATTAAAAATTAAGAAGGCATCTCCTGACCACGAGCACATTTTTTTTTTTAATGGCAGAGCGCCATCTAGTGGAGCAAAATAAACTAAACGTTTATTTAGCTTTCTCCGGGATATTTGGCCAACCCAATTTCTTGATAAATCAAGAAAAGCCATCCACGAACGCGTTTCGCGCTGTTGGCTCTCGTCAGCGTGGAGTAGGCTGTAACCACTGCGACCAAAAATATTTTTTCGTCCCAGAGGCTTCTTGAGAAATCAAGGTATATATATATCTTATAGAGCTTCTTTTTTTCAAATATTTCTTTATTATATAATGAGTTTATTACTATTTTTTCTGTTTAAAAATATAAATCGACGCAATTAACCCTAGCGGGGATATCGTGTTTTGTGTGTGTTGAAATAAAATGATACGTGAATATTTGTTTTCGATATTATTTGTAGTATGGGTTAAGAATAAATTCATGATGATATTTCAATAGCTGAAAAATGAGTAAAACTCACTTCCTACAGATACATCTCCTATCTAATTAATATAATGGAAAATGTGTGTGTGGAATCATCTTTATTGAAGTAATATTTTTTTTACAGAAAAAAGTGTCCAATTAGGGTCGAGGTTATCGAAGCTCGACGGTTTATTCTACTTGAGAATCTCCCAGATCTCTTGCTTTTTTATTATTATCCCATGTGTCATTATACAATGCCATGGAGACTATTCACATATACACCAATACCTCGCTTTGCGTCGTTTCGTTTTGCGTTTTTTTCGAAGTTGCGTCGCTGCTTAATTTTTACTGATTTTCACTGTGTGTCGTTAGATTTTCAAAGTTGCCTTGTTTTGGATTCGAGTCTTTAATTTTTTTTTGAATTTCTTTTCCTAAAATATGGCAACACCTTTTTTTGATTGCGCCTTCACATATTTTCACTTTGCGTCGTTTCAATTTGCGTCGTGTTTTTTTGTAACGTAACCCCGACGCAAAGCGAGGTATGGGTGTATCTTGTTTAGGATTAGTTGTGGTACAAGTGGTGCTTGGTGACTCCCATGCATGAGAGTAGATGGTCTGGGGTTTTCTCCTCCTTTTTGCGGATTGTTCATGTTGGGAAGATTCTAACTCCGCATTCAAATTTGATCTTTCTTGTGTGTCCCGTCCAGATCTAATGATATTTTCGAAAATGAATTAAGAAATTTTGACTTATTCAATGTCATTCTGTGTAGGTTATTCGTGTATTAAAGGACTCCTCTCTCTTTAAAAATGCATTAAGAATATATATTTCCCCAATCTTCTCTGATATACATAATCCAGTAACATCTGTATTTTTCCAAATTCTGAATGTCCTTAATCTTTTAAAGTTCTCAAAATATTTATTTAATAATATAGAACATCTTAGATAAAGAAAATAATTTTTATAAACGAATAAATTTATGTGATAGAGAAATATATATTAAAAATAAATATCTAGCCATCACATTTAACCGTAGAAATAATCGTAACTGAATGACCTACACACAATTGGAAAGGTATTACCAATAGGTAATACCATTTATTTACCACCAATATACCAAGAGCTTGGTAAAATTTATTCTCCATTCACCTAATTGTTCTAGTTCGTCAGATTAATTAATAGTGTTGGTTTATTTAACTAATAATTTCTTTCTAATGGTTACAGTGGCAATTCCCATAATTTATAGGATTCAAGATTGCCTAATTAAATGGCAAGTTAACGATGGCAGACGATATTTGCCGGTGTCTGATGGCGGTGGCATTAGGGGCTTGTAATAACTTCCTGCTATTGTTGAGCCAATATTTCGTTATTTATCCATAGATTCTTTGTCCTTCCTCCTGTTAAAGATACTATTGTTATTTCTATGAAAAATAGACACTTCGGCCAATTAGAGTTTTTTATTTTCTCAACGTTTCGACAAAAATCTTCTGTCTTCGTCAGGAGAAATAAATAAAAATAAAGTATTTATCAAGGCGTTAAAATTGTTCTGAGGTTGCAAGGGCGTTCTCGCGTGATTTTTCGAATTTAGTACAACATCTAAAGCACGAGTCAAAAACAAATATTAAACTTGTCAAAGACTATGATCTTAGAAATAAATAAATATATAATAATAAAATTATAATTTAAATAAATAAAGTAATATAATGATCATAATCACAAAGATTACATTTATAACGCCTTGTAAAGTGCTTTATTTTTATTTACTTCTCCTGACGAAAACAAAATATTTTTGTTGAAACGTTGAGAAAATAAAAAACTCTAACTGGCCGAAGTATCTATTTTTCATAGAAATATGAATGCCGGCCAGGCAGCCTCTATCTTTACTATTGTTATTGTATTTTATGAAAATTAGAAACTATTTTAGACGCGTAAGATTCTTTTTGAAATTAAACAATTTCTACTACCCCTAGAAATTGATTAGAAAGAATCTTACGCGTCTAAAATAGTTTCTAATTTTCATAACAGATGGCGTGCTAGTGCATCGTAATACACCTATCCCCCGATTTACCCGGTACTCCTTTACACGTTTTCGCTTTTACACGGTTTTCCAAATAAGTTTTTTTTTTTTGTTTTTATCGTACTATACTAAATGCTACTGTGATTGAACACATGCGCTGTGTACACATCTCACGAGGAATCCCGAGCTTATGTGCTGACTACATATTTTTAACCTGTCAATGCATTTTATTTTAATTTCTGTGTACACCTATCCCCCGATTTACACGTTTTTCTCAGGAACGTATCAACCGTGTAAATCGGGGATAGGTGTAGTATTTTATATTAAACAATTAAAAAGGTTTACGGGGATGAGCTTCTTTTTATTTTATTAAAACCGTTTCAAGCTTTCAGACATCTCTTCCCTTCTACGAGAACATTCTTACAAGATAACATATATAATGAATAAAACGCCGCTTGATACCTAATTGCCAAGTTTGGCCTAAGGCGTAGTTGTATTCATTATATATGTTCTCCTGTATAAGGGCAGAGATGCCTGAAAGCTTGAGACGGTTTTAATAAAATAAAAAGAAGCTCATCTCCGTAAAACCTTTTTAATTGTTTAATTAATATCCAGATTTAAATCAATTGATAGTATTTTATCGTTTGTCATTCTGAAATCTTGAAGATAGAGGTTGCTTAGCCGGCTTTCATATTTCTTAGATACGATACACTTCGGCCAGAAAAAGTTTTATTTCCTCAACGTTTCTACATTTTTTTGTGTCCTCGTCAGTAAGAATATATACTTTTAGATTTTTAGGATTCATTTGTAACGCCTTACTAAATGGTTTATTTTTTCTGACGAGGACAAACAATTTTTGTCGAAACGCTGAGAAAAGAAAACTTTTTCTGGCCGAAATTTCCCTTATTTAAGAAATATTCTGAAATTATTAAGCTATTAACCTCAAAATAATTTTAGTAAGGTAAGCTTTCAGATAAAAATAAAAGGAAAATAATTTAAATTCGTTTTGTTTAAATATTAAGTGTATGTGATGTGTGATTATATAACTGTATAATAAAAAAACTACTGCCAAGACTTACTCATATGCGGCATTATAGTTGTTTTATCTAATCCAAATGTATGAAGCTTTCGGTGACTCTTAGCTTGAGGCATGTTTTACTAAAATTGCTATATATATATAAATCAGGCAGACAAAGATATTTATCGAAAGATTATAAAATTCTGATTAAATAAAAGGTTGCCTGCAATAATTCCAGGTTAGAATTACCCGAAACCCGACAAAATGGGATAATAGCCATTGTTGAATTTCTAAAAATAAACCCACAAAGAGTCCGTTAATTGGAGCAGTTTACACTTCCAATTTAGACATTTATCGGGTAACCTCTTTAATTTGTTTTGGAATTCTGGATTGTTTGCGAACTATTTTAATTATTTATCAAACCAGGGAATGTGTTTTTGCTCTCATTCCTGGCTCCCGGGAGCAACTGGGCATCACTGTCAATGTAATCACCACGTATTTTATAGATAGGTTTAGAAAAGAGAAAAATTCTCTGAAAACCCGATTGGTCTGTGTTGTGTATTATCAAATTTACCTCTTGTATCTGCACTATTTGTATAGTTATTAATTATGCTTTTGGAAAATATATTTATAGAGTTTCAGTGGAACGGCACGTTAAGTTAGTCTTGTATCTTATTTGTCCACGCAGTCGTGTTGGTGATTGGAGAGACACAACCACGACACGACAAAGTACTTACGAGAGCAGACTGAAGCGAGGCAGGTGGTAGGTGTGGTCAAGGCTGTATATGTGACAACACCTACGAGAGCAGGTGGGTAGGTTGTGTCGTCGTTGTGTCTCTCCAATCACCAACAGCCTGAATGATGTTTTGTTCCGCAATTCTGTGGTTAACTGTAGAGGATAGGATGTCTATTGGAAGGTGAAGATCCGGGTGATGTATTTTTCGTCTTCCTCTATTGATAGGTGCGACTAGCCAATACCTTCTCTCCCAATCAAAATATTCACTAAATAAAATGAATAGGAAATGAAAGCATTGTAAATTGTAGAAAGACGTTTGACAATTTTACCGCAAATGTTTCTTTTGAACGAAATATCGTAATTTATTTTAAGAAGAAATAACGAATATTTCTATCCTTAGGGATGTAGTATGTATTAAGGAGAAATAACGACTATTTCTACTTAAAATAAATTACGAAATTTCGTTCAAAAGAAAGATTTGCGGTAAAATTGTCAAACGTCGTTCTACAATCATAAGCCGCATTATATTGTATTATAAATTGATCAGAATGTTGAAAATTTTGAATAGCCGCGTGTGCAATATTTACTGGGATGTAAGAAACATTATTCCAATGAACAAGGGATTTTGTTGTCTCTTGAGAATTCCGTCCCAGCATCCCTCAGTACCATCCAGGCCCCAGCGGCCAGAATTTAAATGATAAATAAGAAGCTTTGTGAACATTTTTAATAGCGAAATATTATTTGCCATCTAATCCATTTTCTAAAAGAAAACTTCCGGTCCCACAGGTCTTCCGCCCCATTTAGCAAGCCCTGCCGCACGCGAAGACATTTAAAGTGGGGGCCAAGCAAAATACTAAATTACCTCCCTTCCTTGAAATAATATTTTAATGCATCTTGTTAGCATTATCATTTTTTAGGACTAATCCTTTGAATACATCGAATATGCAGACGAGATTTAAAAAAAAAAAAAACGGGAAATTATTTAATATTTATAGCAACATATTTATCCCGTTTGCATATTTATTGGGAGATTTATTCGATCTTTTGTTCAGCGCGTGCGCTCCTCCCGTTTCGACTTGACGCCTATTTCTATTTGTAAACACAGTTTGTTTGTTTGCTGAATGTTTTGTGTTGCGCTCGAGGCTAGGAGTAATGAGATGGCGGACACAATATTGGGCGACATAGAGAATAACGTTGAAGTTTGTACAGATGTTCGGCCGCACATTTACCGTCACCTGGAACATTGATCTTCTGGAAAGTTCTTAACGTTTTTCTCATCCAAATGGACCACGGCATTCGGCAAATTCATTAATCTCTTTCGAACGGTGACTATATATATACTAGACGAATGGCCCGGGCAACGCCCGGGTTTTACCCGAGTGCGTATATATTTTTAAAATGTTTTAATTAAAATACTATTCGTTACAATTATAAATTGGCGCCGTGGATGTCTCTCTTGTGAAACGTCCCGCCCCAAACTGTGTGTGTCTTGAAAATATAAAAATAAAAATGTGAACGGAAAAATATGTCCAGGGTAGCCTAGTGGTCATGGCATCTGCCCGGTAAGCGGAAGGTCGTGGGTTCGATTCCCATCCCTTGACACTTTTTTTATTTATCCATTCTGACCAAAATCTATCCGTGAACTTCACACAGAGAGAATAAGGCAATTATATAAGTAGATAATCCAAATTGTGCCTTATCACACACTATTTTTTTATTTGGCCTTATTACCTTGTGTTTATAATCTATGACGTAATGCCGGCGGCGCGCGCCCGTTGGCTGCCGGCGAGCACGTGACCTCCCTGTGCGCGCGCATCCGTGACAGAACCGGCCGGCCCATTACGGTCGTGACTATATATATAATGGATGGATAATAATAATAATAATATAATAATAATAATAATAATAATAATAATTATTATTATTATTATTATTATCATTAGATAATGATAATGATCATAATGATGATGCGCGCGCATCTGTGACAGAACCGGCCGGCCCATGACGGTCGTGACTATATATGTTGATATTATGGTCAACGCCATTCATTAAGGTTTCCAGGTATTCTGGATAATCCTGCTCCGGTAAATCTATTTTGCCTTTATGGCAGCAAGCTGAGAATTTTCTATCTGGGGGTCTTTCTCCCATGAAATTTAAAGAATTGCAAAATTCGCAACTTTCATTCATTTGGCCACAGTAAAATTCAATAATTTCTTTTTCATCTATATTAGCCAAATCAATTGCATTAGTTCTAATTGTCGGTCGCCGATATCGCCTGTGAGCCTCAGCATCATGTTGAAGTCTTGCAGCATGTTGTTCTGCTGTTTCATTGTCAATACGACTTCTATAAGTTTCAGCTTTACACAGAAGTCTTGCAGCACGTTGTTCTGCTGTTTCATTGTCAATACGACTTCTAGAAGTTTCAGCTTTACGCAAAAGTCTTGCAGCACGTTGTTCTGCTGTTTCATTGTCAATACGACTTCTAGAAGTTTCAGCTTTACGCAGAAGTCTTGCAGCACGTTGTTCTGCTGTTTCATTATCTAGTTTTAGACGTTTAGCTTCAGAATCTCGTTGGAGTCGTTCAGCGCGTTGATCAGCTGTTTCTTGTTGCCTTACATTTTGCCTTTTTGCGGCAGCTGCGGCCTTTCTTTCCTCTTCAGAGTTATATTTCTTAGGAGGCATGTTTTTTTTGCATACAATGATTATTTTAGTAAATAGGTAATATTAAGTAAAAGCAGAAGAATATGGGTAATTAGTAATCAAAGTAAACAATTAGTAATCAAGTTATCAAAATTATTTTTTTTTTTGATGAAATATATCTATGAAATTTATTGAAAATTAAAATATTCTGTTATTTTAAAATATATATTTATTTTTAAAATAAAGTTTTTAATTTTAAAATGTTTTTCTTTTTTTTTTAAATATAATTTTCATTATGATAATGATCATAATGATGATGCGCGCGCATCCGTGACAGAACCGGCCGGCCGGCCCGCCCATGAAGGTCGTGACTATATATAGGGATGGATAATAATAATAATATAATAATAATAATAATTATTATTATTATCATTAGATAATGATATAATGATCATAATGATGATGCGCGCGCATCCGTGACAGAACCGGCCGGCCGGCCAGCCGGCCCATGACGGTCGTGACTATATATAGGGATATAGTATGTACATAGTAAATGTAGGGTATAAAGAAAACCAATACAATACAATAGTAGATTACACTGGCGAAACCGCTGGGAGGGTACACCACTGATGAGCCAGGCCCTCCCATTAATTTTTTCATTGCAGTAAGGGCAGTAGAAATTGTTTAATTTAAAAAAGAATCATATACGTCTATAATAGTTTCGAATTTTCATAATAGATGACGCGCTGATGCATCAAAATACAATACAATAGTAAAGCGGTCTGGAGATTAATGTGGCGAAACCGCTGAGAGGGTTCATCACTGATGAGACAAGCCTTCTCGTTCACAACCAATTTTATCATTGCAGTAAGGTCTGTAGAGATATTTGATTATATATTCAAAAAGCAACACATTGCCAACAATAAATGTTGCATATTTTATCAATGAATATCACGATATTTTCGGCCATGTTTCTGTTATTTAACATTTTCTTAGAATTGAAGATTCCAGAATAGACTTAAGTGATTGGGAATTTCCGTCTATACATTATATAGAATTGTAAAAATCTATAAAACGAAGAGAAAAATTATTTATTAAAATGCATAGGCTACTAGCTTTCGGGCTCCAAGCCCTTCCACAGGTACCTGTGGAAGGGCTTGGAGCCCGAAAGCTAGTAGCCTATGCATTTTAATAAAATAATTTTTCTCTTCGTTTTATAGATTTTTACAATTCATTAAGAGAAATTTCGTCAATCTCATTAACATTATATAGAATAACACGAATAAAATTATAAAGGATAAGTTTCTTTATTGGTAATAACCGTTTCGAGCTTTCGGGCGCAAGCAGCCCTTCTACAGGAATAAAAACATTATATAGAAATTTAAGAACACAGTTAATATATATATTCTGCTTCAAAATATATTATTTTGGTATAAAAATCAATTTAGTTGATAATGTAAACCTATAATTTTGAATGAATTGCAATCTATCGATAAAATATGTAATTATTATTTTTAACAATATATTTTTCTTATGTCACACATATATCCTAAATCTAATAAATACAGACCTTATTGCAATGTCAAATCCTCTCTTCTAATAATTTTTATCATTGCCGTAAGATCTGATGAAATTATATTTGATAAAAATATCATAAAAATCAGACATAGTATAGCCACGCTTGATAGATTAAAACAGGAAGTAGGTGAATAGCGTGGTAAGTACCTGCATTGTACCTGATGAAGGGCAGCTGATGCCCGAAAGCTTGTTGTGCGGAATAAAGAAACTTACCACGCTATTCACCTACTTCCTGTTTTAATATCATACAAATATTTTTATGATATATATTATCGAATAATAATTATATATTTTAATAATTAGCTTACATTGAAAGGTAAATAATTTGAAACCTCATAATAAAAAAGCATCATTGAATTGAGAACCTTTCAATTAATGGATTCGAACTATATATAGCACGGGTAACGTGAGTAAAGCAGTTTTCAATCTTCATAAGTTTCTACAGGTTCGTCAACACGTGTAGCACCCTATCAATATTTCCCGTTATTTAAATCCCCTTATAGGTTTGAACCAATATAATTTATAATTTAAATATTTTGGCAATTTTGCGGGGAGTATATAATACACATTATGCTTAGCGCGCCATCTGTTATGAGAAATTAAAACTATTTTGACGCCTATGATTCTTTTTGAATTAAAACAATTTTCTACTGCCCTTATTGCAATGATAGATTAATGGGAGTGGTGCACATCAGTGGTGCACCCTCCCTGAGTCATTAATGGTAGATCTGACAAAATTTACTTTGTACGGGTTAACACAAAATGCAATAAACTAGGGCCTACAGTAAAAGTAACTTAAGCACAGAAAAAAACGTACACTCAAGAGTAAAACCAAAAAAAAGTAAATAATAACTCACAATTTGTTAAATAAAATAAAACACACACACAGTACTTATCTTTATTGTTGCGTTGGTAGGGATCGGACCGGGGTTACACAGGTATGCGAGGAGATAGCCAGACACGGATGAAACACGCAGAGAACACTTTAAGCGTCTCCGCACCAAATCTCCACCACACTCTTCATACCATAGCCCCCCCTTTTATATACAAACATGGCCACATTCGTCCAATGAGAAGGCGGGAGAGATTGGTTCACAAACAAACGAAAACAAAATTCTTTCCACTAAAACCTGAGATATGATAAGAGTGTAAATATTTGTCAATATAATTTGACAGATCAAACTGACCA
Organism: Cordylochernes scorpioides; assembly: GCA_030710605.1. Taxonomy (NCBI): domain Eukaryota; kingdom Metazoa; phylum Arthropoda; class Arachnida; order Pseudoscorpiones; family Chernetidae; genus Cordylochernes; species Cordylochernes scorpioides. The sequence continues at coordinate 3,669,147 of CP092886.1, forward strand.
AACCACTGGGAGTGATATGCTACTTTGATACAAAACATTTATGATATAAAATACTTAAAATCTATTGACCGGCAGATAGGTTTTGTAAACAACTTTGGATTGGTAAATCTTCTATAATCCGGAGAAGCTGTGAATCTCATTCCGTAGATACTCCATTGAAGAAATGGTCAAACATGCAAATATAAAACAATCGTCAGATTCAACAACTTTCTATAATCGACAGAGTGAGTTAATTCAGGCGTCCAGCGACAATGTTTTCCTATTCAACCAAACATAACGATATTTGTTTAAAGAAGAAGTAGCCAATGGGAGCGCTCTCTATATAAATATATAACATAGAAAACAAGAAATCGTGCGCTATTTATTTGAGCGATTTTTGGAATATTTGCCAAAACCTTTTATTACATACCTGGAGGGGTGAATAAAGAAACGCACACAATCAGTGAGGAAATTGTAAAACTATTTCCTCTCCACAATATTCCTGGATTTTTTCTCACGACTGCGGGAACCTGCGATTTATTTAGGAAATGTTAGCGGCGGGGATATTTGGAGGCTGTCATGTTTACACACCACCACGTGGTGAGAAATCCAGCTTCAAATTATTCCATGGTTTGTGTGTAAGATTACCGATTTTTTATTTTATTATAAAGTCGTTAAATCCAAGGCGAGGAAAGCCATAGAAAATTGTTTAAAACAAATAACTAACGTTCTCTTCACACAATATCCTTAATACAATATAATGCGGCTTATGATTGCCGAACGACATTTGAAATTTATCCCGCATGTGTTTCTTTTAAACAAAAAATCGAAATATATTTTAAGGAGAAATAACGATTATTTCTAAGCTTAGGGATGAAGTATGAAAGGATGAATTGTGAAGAGTAATGATAAACGGAAAAAAAAGTGTCCAGGGATCGTGGGTTCGATTCTCATTCCTGGAAACTTTATTTTTCCGTTTATCATTACCCTTCACAATTCATCCTTTCATACTTCATCCCTAAGCTTAGAAATAATCGTTATTTCTTCATAAAATAAATTTCGATTTTTCGTTTAAAAGAAACAAATGCGGGATAATTTTCAAATGTCGTTCTACAATATCCTTAATATTTTATTTCCATGACGTTCTCAAAACACTTTCCAAGTAAATTACTTCTCTACACGGATTTACCCTATCAGCTATATTATCAACTACGAGAAAAAACGACTGAAGAAATGTAACTTTACTGGAAACCCAGATAATTATAAATAAATTATTAAAGTTATTTTGTATCTACAAAAAGACAAAGGTCGCCTCTCCCGCCAAAATAGGCGTCAAAGCTAGACTCCATAAAAGCCAGACGATAAAAGCCAGACCTCTTGAGCTCTTGGTCTTGATCGCCTGATCTCGATCCCTGATATGATCTCTTAACTATTTTTGAAGCCTGCGGCGCCTTAGTTGTGCTTGGTGCTGCCTTGGTTCCCTCAAAACGGCGCGCACTAGCCCTCCTCTCCCCCGGGGTGCCCACGGCCTCGCCGTCGCCTCTCCAGCCCTCTCCTTGGCCCTCCATTGCGGCGGGCGCTTGGAGACTCCTAACTATGAGTTATGCCTTAAAATGCTTTTCCTAAGCATGTAGAAGGCACAATAATAGTATAAAGCTAGACTCCATCTATTGATCGTCGCGCAAACTAGCGGCCTTTGGTCGGTGACAAAGCCACAACGCCAGCTTTGGAAATCTGAGAAGCGTCCACTTAGAGACCAAGGTTTCGGGCTAATGACTATCGTAAGTCTAGGTCGGACTTTATTTCATGAGAGTCACAAAGGATCTAATGGAATCTTGTTTGACTCCTCTTTATTTACCTTCGTGTATTATATAGAACAGCGCAGTTTACAGACTGGGAGAATCATTCAAAACCGTCGTCCAACAACAGGGAGTACGATTTCACTTCTGGTCAGCTAGGCCTCTTCTTTCCCATTTATTCCTTCCCTCCATACCCCCAGCTATTCTTGGTGTGGGCACATGTGGTCGAACTGACACTGCTTACCACCCGGAGCTTTGCTTCGGGTATTGGCAATATTGTATACTTTTGAATGCAGTCATAGCACTTACTCACATTTCATCACTCCTCTATCCACTGCACGCTGAACATTTAGAGAAAAACACACTCATAATAATTAATTATAATATAAAAATTAAATACACAAAGTTGGCTAGTTTTAAAATATGCAGTGTCCTTATTAATTGAACGATTATGATATATAAAAAAATAGCACAAAGGTGAAATCAGTGAAACATCATCCCAGTAAAATTTCGCCTTTTCTACTTTTTTCACATTGCTTGGCGTTCTCACGTACTTCTGGCCTTGAAAATCAATTTTATGATTTTTCAGGATGCCTGAATGACCAGTTTTTTTGGTCGTAAAGGTACAGCTTGCACCACGCTGATAAGAGCCAAAAGCCCGAAACGCGTAGGCGGTTAGCTTAACTTGATTAATCAAGAATGGGTATTTTTGGCCAATTATGGAATAATTAAAAATCAACGAATAGTTGACATTTATTCCGATAGATGGCGTAAGCCATCGGAAATTTTATTTGGGCGATCAGGAAATATAATTTCTTCTTGATTATGATATAGTACAGGAGCTCCATCTATGTTTCCTTTCTTCCTGTGGTGAATCTGTATAAGACCGGTGGTCTTAATAAATCTCTCTGTGTGTGTTTATTTATTAGTTGGAAATTAAAAACGTATTTGACATTAAACATTTACTTGGAGGTAAAAACGTCACAGCATTCATTTAAGGCATAATTAAAGAATGTATGTTTTGAATACATAGAGATTGTTTGAGCCTATAAATCCCCACACGAGAACTCCTACGAACGTTCGATGTTAAAAACCCAAAAATATAATTATATTTTCTTCACAGACATTTTCCTCGCTGGATACCGCGGTGTTGTAACAAGTAAGTAAACAAGGATTAAATGCAATTCTATTCTGCAGCAAAAATCCAAGTGCAAAGTTTTGCCACCGAGAATCCGGCCAAGTTTAAACCAATTCTTAAAAGAGAAGGCCAAATGGAAACCTAATCCGGGACACCGTAGAAAAACCGTTCTACAAATATTTGGAATCAAAAAATAGATGAAAAGGGTTTTTCTTAGATAAATCTCGCAAACTAAACTGAAACTTTCTAATTGGAAACGATAAATAGTATAGTTGTGCGCGAGTGAAGAATGTTCTTTAATTAAAATAAACATTTTTATAGAAAAAATCTTTTATTTTCTGATCTAAGCTTTTAGAATTTTTTCTGTGCAAGTGTGTTGGTAGGTTGTCATGTGGGGAAATACACGGTCGCAGCAGTATCACGGTTTCTTAGAATTATTTGATTGAAGCCATAGTTCCATGTATATATGTGTGTGTGTTGAATATATATAAATATATATATATATATATATATATATATACTTTGCATCACCCTAGTAAAAACTTTACTAGTGATAATAAAGAATAAACCACAACACCAGCTTTGGTGCTTTTATGTATTCTCCTGCAACTATATATATTATATTAAAACATTGTATATTAAAAATAAAAAATGCATATCCTGACCGCTCACATGAGCATTTTCAGATGGCAGAGCGCCATCTAGTGAAACAGAAATAAACTAAACGTTTATTTAACTTGTTCCGTCATATTTGGCCAACCCAATATCAATAAATTAGGTTGGTCAAATATCACGGCACAAGTCAAATAATTATTTAGTTATGTTTGTTCCACTAAATGGCTCTCTGCCATCTGAAATGCCCAGGTGAGCTGTAGGATATACATTGTTTATTTTTAATATCAACACCTGACCTTTTTCTATTTTTAAAATTATTTTTCACACCCGTATATTTATTTTTATAATTTTCATATTCAAAACAAGGAAAGACCGTGACGAAAAGATAGGAGCATAACCTAGCGTAATATTGGATTTTTGTAATAATAAAATGTATTAATTTTTAAAATCCAAAATATTCCGTTCGATTAATATATATGAAGAAAAAAATGTAGTAATGATAATAAGGATAAATTTTGAAATAATTGTGAAGAGATAGAAATGTACAAAATATTTATTTGATGGAGAAGCACGTTACTCTGATTTAATATAAATAGAAAAAAATTAATATTTATTTATTAATTATTTTATTAATCTCTCTCTCTTATTTTTTAATAGGAATGTAATGACTTTTTATTTCTTATTTCGAGGGTAACTCGCCTCTCTTTACCGAACATGTTTGCGTTCTGAAGTAAAACACGTGATCAGGTATGACGCTTTCGCTTTGTAATATACCAACTAAGAAATTATCTCAGATTTAAATATTATATCATGTATATATATATTATTATTAGGACTCATATATAATAGATGGCGTCTGGTTTTAGACGTCTATTTTGACGGGAGAGGCGACCCTTGTCTCTTTAGATCAATTTCCTCCCGGCAAAATCTCCATCTATATTTTAGCCATAGATATGGCCCAGCCACTTTGCCAGCTAAACACCTCTTTGGCAGATTGTCAAGATTCCATTAGATCCCGTGTGGATCTCATGGAATAAAGTCCGCCCTAGACTGACGAGGGCCATTAGCCCGAAACCATGGTCTCTAGGTGAACGCTTTTCAGTTTGCTAAAGCTGGTGTTGTGGCTTTGTCACCGACCCGAGGCCGCTAGTTGCGGCGACGGTCAATAAATGGCGTCTTGTTTTAGACGTCTATTTTGACGGGAGAAGCGATCCTGGTCTCTTTAGATATATTATTATTTAATTTTTATAGTTTATTTATGAAAAAACAATAAAAAATAAGTGGGTCAGGTGTTGATATTAAAAACAAAGTAGGCATATCCTGACCAGGAGCACATTTGCTTTTCTGTTCCACCAGATGGCGCTCTGCCTTCTGAAAAGCACATGTGCTCCTGGTCAGGATATGCCTACTTTATTTTTAATATCAACACCTGACCCACTTATTTTTTATTTTTTTTCTATTGTTTTTTTCATGTATTAAGTGTATTTACGCAAGTTTGGCCTCCAATACCCATTTCTTGTTTTTTCGGGAAGCTACTGGGACCAAAAATCTTTTTTGGTCGCTGTGGTGCAGCTTACTCCACGCTGACGAGCGCCAACAGCGCCAAACGCGTTCGTGGATGGCTTTTCTTGATTTATCAAGAAATTGGGTTGGCCAAATATCAGGGAACAGGTTAAATCAATGAATAGTTGATTTCTGTTTCACCAGATGGCGCTCTGCTTTCTGAAAAGCACATGTGCTCCTGGTCAGGATATGCCTACTTTGTTTTTAGTTTATTTATATTTGTGTGTATATATTTAAAAATTTAGTCACATAGTTGTAAATATTTTATATAACGTCGCGTGAACAGTTTGAAAACAAGAAAAGCCCTGACGAAGTTAGGCGTATAGCCTATTGAAATATTGGCATTTTGTTATAAATAAAACGCTTTATTTTATTTTTAATCCAAAATAAGCCTTTTAATTTATATATATAACCAATACATACATATAATTTCATATTATAACGACATTATTATATTCACATATATAGATAATGAACAACGTTGCTTATAAATATTTCTATGAATATATTGAATATTAAAGCTATATTATAGCAATATATAAATAAATTAATTAAAAATATGAAAAAATTATTTGAAAATAATTTAATTAGTTTTATTTCGGCATGATGAAGCCTGGAAAGCGTTTCTGTTTCAAGTCACTTCGTGAAAGGCTACTCAGGGAAAATTCCCCTCTTCTAAAACTCTTATTTTTCTGGAAATGGTATATATGCACGAAACGCGTACATTAATAGATTTTTTTAATTTGATAATTATTCCGACAGATGGCGCATGCCATCAGCAGTTTAATTTCATTATATAATCTAAAAACTCAAATATTTCTATATTTAAAAAAATATATATTTTATTTTTATTCATTGATATTATTACTTTTGGTTAACATCGTTTTTAGAATAACTTTCAGTTTTGTTATAAATATGCGTAGTTAACATATCCATCTTTTTGAATCACTAATATAGGATTAACTTTATAAATTCTATATAATGTGAAAATAACTAATGTGTAATATTTCCTGAAGTAATTGAAATAAAAGTTACTTGACGGTAAATAATTATCTTTTTTTTATCACGACTGCACCTTCAACCCTTTATTTTATCGATCCTTTGTCTTATCAACCCTTTATCTAACAACAAACAAATTATTCATAACATATATATATACTTAATTAAAAAGGCATATATTGGATCAAAGTATCATTTATTTTACCAATATTTCAGTTGGCTAAACGCCAACCTTTATCAAGGTATTATAACATTTTAAAGTGTGTCAACAACAAACTCATTACTAATAAACAAGCTAATTAAAGATTTATTTATGGATTGCTCTATTTTCAAAATATATATATATGTGCTCATGTGTATGTTTGTAAAAAAAATAAAGAAAAAAAGAAAATGGTCAGGTGTTGATATTAAAGACAAAAGAGACATATAGAAAATGAAAGGATTTAAACACAAATGTTTCTTTTATACACAAAGCAAACTTTGTCCTTACTACGATGAGAAAGTCCTCCAAATATTTTTCCACCCAGTAAGGGGAGTAGAAGTTTGTTTTGTGTAGAAAAGAAACATTCGTGCTCAAATCCTTTCATTTTCTGTATATAGAATGGTATACCCATTTCTCGCTTTCTTAATAAGCCTCTAGGACTAAATTTTGATCGTAGAGGTGCAGCTTGCACCACGCTGACAAGGTTCAACATTCCGAAACCCGTATGTGGTTGGAATTTCTTGGTTTATCAAAAAATTGGGTTGGCCAAATATTACGGAACAAGTTGAATCAAGCTTTGGTTGGTTTTTGTTACAATAGATGGCGCTCTTCCATCTAAAGATGCTCGTATGAACGGTCAGGATATGCCACTTAAAAAAACTTATATATCAGCAGACGACGTCGCATTTATATTGCGTTGCATTTATCGCGATGTGGCTTGCGACTGCGACGCCTTCCAACGAGGCTTCACCGCGGGGTAAAGCGATTGGTGTGTAGCTTTAACCCTGTGGTAGTTCTGGATTTAGGTTCGTATGTTATAATTGGTTATTGTAATTGCATCATGAAACCGATTTGTGTGATCACATTGGTTCGTTTAATTACGTCATAATCTTGGTATGTGATACATACATTCTAATGTTGCAAATGGAAACATTAAGACGCGAATGTTCCCCTACTGTCCTTACTGCGATGAAAAAATATTAGAAAGGCTTGGCTCATCAGTGATGAACCCTCTCAGCGGTTTCGCCAATTCAATCTACCAGATCGCTTCTTTAGAACTATAATACTGTATTGGGTCATTCTGCTTATATACCCTACACTGAAGGGTGGAATCCTAGAAATGGTATTCAAGCAAACTATGGACATAAGCTTTTAGGCTTGTATCCATTATTATTCTTATGTCACCTTAAAAAAAGGCTCTAGGGTGTCAGAGAGCAGGAGAGGTTTTTGAAAGAAAAATAAAACAAACTAATGGAATGAAAGGTTATTCAATTTTCCTTTAAATTACTAGCAGATGTAGATGTTAGGAATTGATGTAGACCTATCTAACCTCAATCAATTCTACGTGTGTATATTTGTCATCTCCCGGGAGCTATTTACACTCCCTCTCTTCAATCACAATTTTGAAGCTTTTTTGACATATATATATATCTCAAGAACCTGCAATTAAGGCCATGGAATTCGTAGTCAGTAGTTAGTGACTGTTTTATAATTGTAATAGTTGCAAAAAGGTATACTTGAATATAATAAATATGTTTTTATTTTTTATATAAATTCTGCTTTTACTGTATGTTCGCCACATGTCTATACACGTTGAAATCAGTTCGACTTTTCTCCATTTTCTATCCCAATAAGAGAGAATAATTAATAGATCAGATGGTAATTTGAAATATAGGTGAATATATACAAAGAGACAAATTTATTCACAAGTCATGCCAGGTGAATGTTGACTGCAGCGAGATATTTCTGTAAGTGGGCCGTGGCCTCGGGGGCTAGGCCGGAGGAGTTGAGGGGAGCGAGGAGGCCTGGCTGGGCCGTGGAGAGCTTGCCGAGGGATTGCGCCAGAGGATATATATATACAGGTATATCAATTACAACTTGACTCTTACAATTATATGTATATTTATATATTGATATTATAGTTAAAGAAAATAAGAAAAAATAGGAAAAAGGATCAGATATTGATATTAAAGACAAATCCTGACCGCTCTCACTAGAGCTTTTAGATGGCAGAAGCGCCCGAAAGGCGTTCGTGGTTGTCCTTTTTCTTATAAAAAAATTAGGTTCGCCAAATATCATGGGGCAAGTTTTGTTTTCAATATAAATATATATATATGTATCAGATGGCCAAGCTGTAATTTAGATTCATCCAGATACGTGCCTTCGCTAAACACATGTCACTGCTATAAACTATTCCATTTTCTCTCCCCAAAATATTACCGATGCCATTAAATTGGAGAGAGAGAAGCAGTAATAAAATTAAATTAAAGGTTGGAGGGAGGCATTTTTTTCTTTCGTCATAAAAACCCCAGTATTGTTCTAAAATACCTTCCAATCAGAGGTAGAGGTTGCTGAGAGGGACAATGTGGATGGACCCCCGGGGAAATTCCACGATGTCCTCGGTATCGTCTGTTTTCGTTGATGCCAGAAGTGCTGAGATCTAGGATAGGACAGTAAACTTCAACATTCCACTCTTGATAGTGTAATGCGCGTGTTAAAAACCATGTCAATACTTCTTTTCATCTTGTTGTAGAACCTTTGCTGAGGTCACTTCTCAGAGCTGCAACTTATTTACTCAAATTCTGTTCTCAACGGCAATGACGCTTTTCAGATTTTAAAAATAGCTTGATATTTATATAATTAAAATTACAAGACATCTAAATATATTAAAAGAGAGGCAAATATTGTGCGCTGTGTTTATTGTCTCTGCGTATTTTCCGAATTTGATCTCTTATACGCATTCGCTCAAAGTCTGAGAGCATCTAAATAGTTGAATTTTGATATATGAATGCCATTCTTTTTTGCAAGTTTGCGTTGCATCCTTGCCTCAAAATTGTTTCTACCTCTTTACCAGCGTAAATACCTTTTTTTGTTTCAAAAAGACCGATTCCATAGCTCCTCGCGTAGATTGATATAAAATCTAAGCCGCCACTGTACTGATAAGGATCATACCTCGAAATCATGATATAGAGTTTGTTGACTTTTATATATGAATTTCCTGTAGCTATTGCAGCATTCTTCCTTCTTGATGCGTAAGTTCCATTCTCCCTAAGCCTATATATGCCAAAGAGACAGCTCTCTTTAAATTATACATTAATGCATACTGTATGAAAAAGTGAAAGTTGTATAAGCTTATGATTTTGCTTTGTTTAAAAAATGAATCGATGTTGGTTCCATATGCTTGAATTTAATAATACACCTTACTTCTATATATTCTATTGCTTAAAAAGGAACACAACAAAACAAAAAAGAAACTACAATTACAAAATAATTTGATAACTAAGAAAAAAAACAATAATATTACAAAAATGATGATGATAAAAAATTGAATATATCTGCCAGAAAATGCTTCTATGAATTAAAAAAAAAAAGAATAATTACAAAATTAACATATAAACTTCAAACACATACAAATACAATATGAATATTGTGTATTACTCCAGTGTAAAACTTGAGGTGCTAAAGAATATGACACAAACCAGTTTTGGCCGATTCAGACAAAATACCAACCTGTATACCATGGTTTCGTGGTATGGCCCTCATCAGTACAGGGGCGGCTTCGATTTTACAACATCCTACGAGAGGGGTTCGAAGCGGTCGAATTTGCCAAGATGTTTAAGATATTGGAGTGTCAGAATACGGCAGAAATTCGCGGGAGAATAATATAAATTTTCCGAATGGGGAAGCTCTCCCTTTAAAAATACATCAAACCAATATAATTTGTTCATCACCCCTGTAAAAAACGCAAAGGAGATGATAAAGAATGAGCTATAACACAAATTCTGGTAAATTCGATCGATTTTACAACTTTTATCGAAGGATGCTATGAAATTGAAGATGCGCATGTATTGATGAGGGCGATAAGCCACGCTATACAGGTTGTTGGCCTTTTGTCTGATTTACCCAAAACAGGTGATGGGACTCATTCTTTAACGCTTTGTATTAGGGTGATAAAATAAAATACTATGTAAATGAAAATTAGAACTATTTAAGACGCGTAAGATTCTTTTTGAAATTAAACAATTTCTACTGTCCTTACTAAAATAGTTTCTGATTTTCATAACAGATGGCGCGCTAGTGCATCGGAAATACTATGTTTTAATGCATGTTTAAAGGGAGAGGTACCTATTTTGTGTTGTGAATCTTATCCTTTCGAAACTTTAAGATATAAATATTGCATCCTGGATTATATTACGCATGAGTCTGTGGTCAAATTGTTTATGCTGTCGAATTCTGACAACCGCCATCCAGGATAGATTACCGCATTGGAGTCCTTTTACTAAAAACTGCTTTAATTTCTCCTTCTTCTTGCAAAATTCCAACCCCACCAGTGAGTACAAGTAACCAAACGGAGCTCTGGAACATTTCAATTTTTAATTTATAATCGCCGCTTACATGTGTAAACTTCAGGTGCGCTTAAATTAAAAAGCACTCGCTAATTTCCTCGCCAGAATGCGCTCGGTGTACTAGATGTCTATTTATGGTGAGTAAACTCAATGACGTAATACCTTCTCTTTACATGATTTTTGTCGTTTGCATTTCTGACATTTCTGTTCTTTTAATCTCAGAAGAATAAATAAAAATAATTACGTGGCTGAGAAAGAAGATGTTTTTCTCTTTTCCTCCTTATTAAAGTTATTAAGAGAATGCAGGTAATTGAAAATATTCTTCGAACATCAAAGTTCTAAAAAGTTCGTTGAACCTGGTAGCCCTGCGAGGAAGCGGCGATGACGTAATCTCCAGATGGGGCCGCGGATAACCTTGAACCACTGACATTTGTGAGGGATCAATAAGGCCGCGCCACTTCCGCAGCTCTGGTGTCACCTTGAAGATCTCTCGGGCCCGTGGTCCCATCCCCCCCCCCCGCGGATATACCCCGGCACGGTACGGGGCAACGGGCTCCTGCGGTTTGGGCTATTTGTGGAGCCATTGGATATACGGCTATAAATAGACATGAATTGATCGGCAGTAAAAATATATTTTTAATTTAAAAAACAAAATTAATATCTTGAAATATTTTAAATAATATTTTATTTATTTGTGTGTGTATGACTATCCAAACATGCTAATTTCTATTTTAAAAATACATTAATATTACTTCCGCCTTTCCGTCTGAGAATTAAATCTAGAGTTTACAACTCTCATAATACTTTGTTTTCCTTGCGCTGATCCTCGCTTATAATGGGTTGCAATCCCGCTTATAATGTATTACAATCCCGCTTATAATATGTTACAATCCCGCTTATAATATGTTACAATCCCGCTTATAATGTGTTACAATCCCGCTTATAATATGTTACAATCCCGCTTATAATGTGTTACAATCCCGCTTATAATATGTTACAATCCCGCTTATAATGTGTTACAATCCCGCTTATAATATGTTACAATCCCGCTTATAATGTGTTACAATCCCGCATATAATGTGTTACAATGCCGCTTATAATGTGTTACAATCCCGCTTATAATGTGTTACAATGCCGCTTATAATGTGTTACAATCCCGCTTATAATGTGTTACAATCCCGCTTATAATGTGTTACAATGCCGCTTATAATGTGTTGCAACCCCGCTTATAATTAGCTACAATCCCGCTATAATGTGCTACATTACCGCTTATATTATACTACAATCCGGTTATAATACTGCTTATAATGTTCTGCATGACCACTTAAAATGCTCTTTACATTTTTAAAGGAAGTATTTATTTTAGATAATATGATAAAAGATCCAGAAGAAAAAATCTTCCTAACCGATTAAAATTCCACTTCCTGGTATTGGTTGGCTGGCTAGCATAGGTTCTAGGGACAAGGCATTTATGAAGAGAGAGGTTCCTCTTTTGATAAATATATACATGTATGTGAAAAAAACAATAGAAAATAAATAAATAAAAGGTCAGGTGTTGATATTAAAAATAAAAAAGACATATCCTGACCAGGAGCACATGTGCTTTACAGAAGGCAGAGCGCCATCTGATGGAACAGAAATCAATTAAACATTGATTTAGACTGTTCCCTGATATTTGGCCAACCCAATTTCTTGATAAATCGAGAAAAGCCATCCACAAACGCGTTTCGCCTGTTGGCACTCTTCATTGTTTTGTTATTGAACAATATTAATTAACTAAATAAAAAATCTTATTATGGATCAATCGTATTTATTTTTAAAATTCGATATTTCGACGGACCTTTTCGCCCAACTTCTGAGATTCAAACTCATTGTTTGGGGGTTGGTGGAAGGATGGTCTAAACCGTTGATTTTCGACCGCTACGACCTGGGTTCGATTCCGCATTCGGCGCTTTTTTTTTCTAATTAAAAAATGCTCCAATGGCCCCTTATTCTTGCATAAGTCCAGCTCCACCAGCGAGTGCAAGTAACCAAACGAGGCTCTGGCACATTTTTAGGTGCAAAGTCGAACTGCTTTTCACATGTGTAGACATGTGGTGAACTTACAGTAAAAGCAGCCGCCTATTTCTACCCACCATGATTATCATGGTCTTTACCACGTGTACTAGGGATAAGCAAAAAAAAAAACTCATTGTAAGCTTATCCTCCTCGTGATACTTCTCTTCCATCAAGTGGATGATTGGTTTAAAAGATTTTTGAATCTTAGAAGAAGATGGGCGAACAACCTCGTCGAGATATTGGATTTTCAAAAATAAATACGATTGATCCATAATAACCTTTTTATTATTTGGAATAAATATAGCGACCTCAATTAATTATCCTGAAGATAGAGGTTGCCTGGCCGGCATTCATATTTCTGTGAAAATAGACACTTCGGTCAGTTAGAGTTTTATTTTAACTCTAATTGGCCGAAGTGTCTATTTTTCAACCAATTATGTATTTAATTACCGACGTGACTCGCTGTCACTATTCTCAAATGAAGATTTAAAATTCAAATTGAAACATTGTTCCCCATCAAAACCATTACAACGTAGATCAAAACGTTGAAGGTTTCACCAGGATAAGGAAGTCACAGCATCTCTCTGCCATCTCCACACGAAGTGCGGCCGAGTATTGCTAAACCACTTGGGCTTCAGGGGAATTCACGAGTTATCGACGCGCTCGTAATTTGGGACGATAAACGAACAGATAGTGAGTCATAAAAATGAGAACTACTTTCTGACAATAAAGATTTGAAACTATCGTCAATGAAAAAATCTTGATTCCCAACTTAGATAACAAAAGCATATAGCATCCACATATTATTTTTTGCTAATCCCTAGTACACGTGGTACAGGCCATGATAATCATGGTGGGTAGAAGTGGAGGACTGGTTTTACTGTAAGTGCACCACATATTTGAACATGTGAAAGGCAGAAGCATTTATTCACATATTGTATCATCGAACCAAATATCTCGGAGCACACATGCCACATAGAGGAAAATTCAAAAATATATTTGAACGACTATCTTTGGATAGGAATTTGAGTTAAAACAGCGGTAAATTTATAAACAAGGAAAGCGATGTCCAAAGAATAGACATTTAATTGAGAAAATAAGGCAATGATCTAAGGGAGAAAGAAGGGCAAAGGAATGTGTTCTTATGTATTTTTTATTTTAATATTTTAGCGCGATATAAACACCAATTTAAGCTATTATGATGCATTAGCGCGCCATCTGTTATGAAAATTCGAAACTATTTTAGACGCGTACCATTCTTTTAAAAATTAAATAATTTCTGCTGCTAAAATTTTACACAAATAAATTTACTGGCAATGCGTTTCTTTTTAAATATAATCAAATATTAAAAAGAAACTCATTGCGAGTAAATTTATTTGTGTGAAATTTTAACGATAGATGGCAATAAAATTTAATTTCTACTGCCCTCACTGCAATGGAAAAATTAATGGGAGGGTCTGGCTCATCAGTGGTAAACTAGACCCTCCCATTAATTTACCCATTGCAGTAAGGGCAGTAGAAATTGTTCAATTTTTAAAAGAATCATACGCGTCTATAATAGTTTCGAATTTTCAGTTTTAACTATGTATACGCATTTTACTTTAAATTATTTTTATTTTACATTTCTAGGCCTTTTTCATTATGCATATACACTCATGGACAAAACTTGAGGAAGTTGTACCTTTTAGCATGTATATTGGGATTAAGACAATGATTGAAATATATTTGATACACATTGACCTTTATTGAAGACACACGAGGTAACCAAGTGTGAACAAAATTTCCTCTGTCTCCTTAAAAACAGACGACAAGGGACATCAAAGACTTTCTCCTTTCCTCAAATTTTCTCAATGATTGTATAAATTATAACTCCTATTTCTTTACAAATCTAAATATTGGGTACAAACTCAATTTCTTCAAGAAATTTAACTACATATGAGTTTAGAGATTTGATCAGCGTGTCGGCTGCACCTAAACGTGCCAAATTTTGGCTTTCTATTGATAAGGAAAGGTATTTTGTGACTAATATTTGAGTATCGGGAATTTTATAAATCAGAGTCTATCTTGAAATGTTAAAGTAAAATAATTTCAGAAACTCTTTAGATTGATTGTCTTCTTTATTGAATAGTGCTATTTCCTACTGCCTTTACTGTAACAAGTAAATATTGTTAAGGGTCTGGGTCAGCAGTTGTGAATCCTCTAAGCTGTTTCGCTAATTTAATGAACTATTTTGCTTATATCTCTTCTACTTTATTCCATAGCGTTAAAGTCCGTGAGTTACTCGAATATCCTCACCAAAAGTTTCCCAACGTGCTGGATATATAATGAAAGCAGCCCAATAAATATTTCAGGAGAGTCTGAAAGATTAACCTGATGAGAAACCGCCCGTAGGGTTCAGCCCTGAATGCTCTCGCAATATATTTTGATTGCAGCAACGAAAGTTGAAATTGGTTTTATTTCAAAAGCTAATTGTGTAATATAATTATATATATTTTTTGAAAATAGAGCAATCCATATTTATTTCATTAGATAATAAAAGGCATATATTGGATTTAATAAAATATTTATTTTGCCAATATTTCGGCTGGCTGAACGCCAACCTTTATCGAGGTATTACATTTTGAGTTTGTGTATACAAAAATGTAATGCCTCGATAAAGGTTGGCGTTCAGCCAGCCGAAATATTGGAAAAATAAAGCTTTTATTAAATCCAATATATGTGCCTTTTATTATCTAATAATTATATATATCGAATAAATATGTGTTATAGCGTTTATAAACACGTAAGAAATAAAATGGACCAAAAATGTCCAAGTAGAAAAACAAATGTCGTTAAACAAACCAGATCAACTGTCAGAAATCCCAATGACAAATAGAATACAAAGAGTACAGATATATTCATGTTTTCAAGATGAGAGACTGATTATGTTTTCCGAATGTAAAGGTCAAAAGGAGAGAAGGAAGCGTGCACAGATGAGTTTTTTGATTTGGCCGACTATTGACTTCTCATTCAGGGTTTTCTTTATCCGCCCCTGATGGACTATTGATTAGGTCATCGACAGGTCTGATTAGGCCGTCCCCTTGCTATATTGACATGGCGTAATTGGTCCTACGGCGACTTTCGCCAGTACCTACCCGACAACTAATTATCTGCCTACTGACGAGAGCTTGGAGTTATGATGAAGTCTTAGCTTAAACCTGCTCCACATGTGAGGTTTCTGTTTTAGATGAAGTTCATTCCTTAGCATTCCGTTCAAATTTATCAAGTTGCAATAGGGTCCAGGTGATCAATCATGTCTTTACATTGTAATAAGTGACTATCTTTTACCTTTCACATAAAAATCAGGACTTAAATTCCAACTTGTTGTTTGACGTTGAGTGTAGCAATAACGTGATTCCTGTCAGTCAAGACATCCCAACTGTATTGACTCATCCATTGATGAGCTCTACTCTTCCCCGGCAAACACCATCAAAAGTCTCAAGCTTTTGAAGCTTGATACCTTAGTGTGATTGAGTGGAGATAAGAAAGAAGAAGAATACATCCCAGAACTAATCAGATGCCTGACGCAGTGAAAGGTTCTACTTTTGAATAAGTATACAAGCATTCCTAGACCAACAATGAGCAAGATAGGATGGTGGGCAAGGTTTCAATGGGGGCTATACAACATCAACGACAAAATAAATCTCAATTATTTAAAATAAATGACACTTCGACCATAAAATTGTTTTTAAAAAATTCTGGCGAGATGTATTTTATTTTGAAGAACTCTGAATGCCATCCAGGCGCAAACTCTACCTTCAACATAAATCTCAATGACGATATATTGGGCGACTAGCGAAATTACGTGCTACCATTCAAGCATGACCTGCCAACCTAATCTGCATCGGAATCCTTAACAAGGTCGGCGAAAATGTTTGTTCTCTATGTTAGAAGCGAACTCATTTGAAGATACCTCGGATTTTCACAGTATGTGCTTACGATTGCTTGAATCAATGGCAGAAGTATACATGCACATCACCATATATTACCTTCACACTTTAGACATTGGGATTAGAAACCTTCAAAACTTGATGAAGGATAAAGAGAATGACATTTAATCCAAGCTTGATGAAACCATATTCCTAATCCCTTCGACGTAAGGCTCTTATTGGATTAATTTGCTTGTTCTCTCTCCTTCAGATCATCCTAAGAATAATGATAAATATGTTTTCAAAAAGATAAACAAGTAAAATCATATAGAAAAAACCTGGCGTTGAGAAGAAAGTGAAATAAATTTAAAATACACAAGGTGGGCATCATCGCCACAAGATATGCAAACTCAGCTTTCTTTTTATGTGGATTTCTATAATTTTTTTAAGAAGAGATTTTTGAAATCTTTTAACATTGAAGAGAGAGAAATATGCTAGCAAACATTTTTTTCAAATAAAATATTTTTATGCTTTTACCAAATAAATATTTGAGAGGAAGAATTTGCGTGGGTTTTATTCAAACCTTTATCGCATTGCAAGGCGGAACTTTTCCACCGCGGGTCTAAATCCTTTCTTTGTACTCGGGAAAAGCTTTTCCTCCGACTTGGCAGAATAAGAGCTGACTCTGTGTTTGAAACGTGTTCTATCTAATAAATAGAGTCGGTTTTAGCAAAAATAATTATCATAAAGATAGAGGCGTCTGGCCGGAATTCATAGTTCTTCAAATTAAAGATACTTTGTTCGCTCCTGACGAAGACAAAAGATTTTTGTCGAAACGTCGAGACAATAAAAAAGATTTACTGGCCGAAGTATCTTTAATATGAAGAACTAAAAATAATTAAGAAAAAGGCATCTCCTTATCGTGCAACTGAAAGTTGCTGATGGCTTTCGCCATCTATCGGAATAAATATAAACTATTCTCGTTGATTTTTAATTATTCCAGAATTGGCTAAATACCCATTCTTGATTAATCAAGAATTATTAGTTAGGAAAAAATCAACCTATATATACGATAAATATTATCAACAATGATGTGTGCTTACATAAATAAAAATTAAGAAAAAAGGAATCTCGTGATCTTGCAAATAAAGGTTGCTGATGGTTTGCGCCATCTGTCGAAATGAATATCAACTTATCGTTGTTTTGTAATTATTCCAGAATTGGCGCAAGCCATCAGCAAATTTTAGTTCCACGACCAAAATATGCCTTTTTTTCACAATTTATCCACCTGATCCCAGTACAATTCCATTTCCGTACTATTTCTTACATTGTCTAGCATTCTCACGGCCTTCCGACCTAAATATATGTTAAATGATTTTTCAGGATGCCCCAAACACCAGCTTTTT
>CP092886.1:3687259-3822757 GCA_030710605.1 Cordylochernes scorpioides
AGTGCGATGCAAAAATTTACGTGAATTTCTACTGTTCTTAATGGTTACGTCTCTCTATTGTTTTATTAAACACATAACCAAGATTTCAATGCCGGATATATAAGTAGAGAGAATCGCACAGTACAATATTAGAGTGATTAAAATCGGCATAGTTAATTAAACTGGAAAAATCGTTTGGCAGGATTATCACTGCTGCGCCACACAAGCTCTCCCAATATTTTTTTTCACAGTGTGGACAGTAGGGAAGTTGATTTACTGAAAGAACGAGGCAAAGATTTTCGTGATTAAATGCTTCACTTCATAAATAGTGAATAAACTATTTCAAAAGCATAGTGTATCTGTATCGTTCCAATTTTAGTATATGTACCGCCGAACAAGCGTTCAAAAGCATAGTGTATCTTTATCGTTCCAATTTTAGTATATGTACCCCCGAACAAGCGTTCAAAAGCGTAGTGTATCTGTATCGTTCCAATTTTAGTATATGTACCGCCGAACAAGCGTTCAAAGCATGGTGTATCTGTATCGTTCCAATTTTAGTATATGTACCGCCGAACAAGCGTTCAAAAGCATAGTGCATCTGTATCGTTCCAATTTTAGTATATGTTACGCCGAACAAGCGTTCAAAAGCATAGTGTATCTGTATCGTTCCAATTTTAGTATATGTACCGCCGAACAAGCGTTCAAAAGCATAGTGCATCTGTATCGTGCCAATTTTAGTATATGTTACGCCGAACAAGCGTTTAAAAGCATAGTGTATCTGTATCGTTCCAATTTTAGTATATGTACCCCCGAACAAGCGTTCAAAAGCATAGTGTATCTGTATCGTTCCAATTTTAGTATATGTACCGCCGAACAAGCGTTCAAAAGCATAGTGCATCTGTATCGTGCCAATTTTAGTATATGTTACGCCGAACAAGCGTTTAAAAGCATAGTGTATCTGTATCGTTCCAATTTTAGTATATGTACCCCCGAACAAGCGTTCAAAAGCATAGTGTATCGGTATCGTTCCAATTTTAGTATATGTACCCCCGAACAAGCGTTCAAAAGCATAGTGTAGTATAAATTCCATTTTGCTGAGAAGTAGTTTTGTATATAGTGGATTTGAAGTGTTGAGAGAGAGTTGACTATAATAGCCTATAAAACAACAAAGTAGAAATAAATGACACCAATCAAATTACGATTTTAAAAAGACAAAGGAATTAGATTGAAGACAATTTGATTAAAGGACCAGAACCAAAAAAAAAAAATCTTTATTTGCTTCGTTGGTTTTCACATGTTCTGTGCGTGTTGGTGATTGAGGTAATGGAGGTTCTGTAATTTGGTGTCAGGCCGGGGAGTGAATGAGTAATGGGAGTACATTAATGAGACAGTTTCAATAAAATGTTAATTACGTCTCGTTCAATCATGTCGTTTAATTGCTTTGACATTTGTGACAAAAACGGACTTAAACTCATAACTTAGGTTTTTATCATTTCTTCTAGAGTTTGGAATAATTTTCAGTCAGAAGGTTTCTGAGACTGAAGGATTATAAAGTCGATCTATCGGATCTGAAGCTCGAGAGATGACGATCCGAGCTCTAACACACCGTCATTACAATCTATTTATGAGGAAATATTTAAATGGAATTAATAATTAAAGATAGAGACATATCAGCTTTTTTCATAAGTATTACCAGAGGTTTCGGCTACCCATCTTTGCCATTTTCAATGTGAAGAAGTTTAGAACGATGTCAATTGCTGTCAATAAATTAAAGACAATACAAAGACGTATAACGTGGAGCGCGATGATTCAAAATACAATATAAACTTAGTTGACACTAAACGTGATAGATTAGCGCGCCATCTGTTAATAGAAATTAAAATTATTTAAGGCGATTTTTTTACAGGTTTAACAATATCTAAACGCCCACGAGAGCACATGCCAATAACACATTTTCAATCATTACTGTACAAAGTTCATCTTGATATTGTATATAAAGTATATGCCCGTTGAAGAGCAGAAATTTTGCTCGAAAACTTGCGAACCTAGAAAAATTAAAAAACCCTTTACCTTAATATTGTTTATTCTTTCTTTTTCGAATAATTTCTAGCTAACTATTAGTCACATTTAACAATATCTATTATCTTCCCATAAAGTGAAATTGCACTGGGATCTCTCAGGTGGATAAATTAAGTATAATTGCATCTCTCTGATCGTACAACTATAATTTCTGATAACTTGCTCCATCTGTCGATATAAATATCAACTAATCGTTGATTTTTAATTCTCCGATAATCAGCAAATACCTTTCTTGATTAATCAATAAAAGCTAAACACGTACGCGTTTCGGATTGTATTTGGCTAATTCAGGAATAATTAAAAATAAACGATTAGTTGACATTTATTACGATAGATATTTGAACTGTTTATAGTTGATTCTTTATATTTATTCAATTACGTAACTTTCTTTTAAGATATTTTTGTACCATATTACATTTGAAGTTAGAATCAGACATGACGTGGCCACGCGGTGCTATTGAAACGAGGGCGATAGGGGGCGTGGTAAATTTCTTTTCGTTTATTTTGATTTATATTAAAAACGATATATAATCTCTCTTTGTTTGTACAATATAATTAGCTGAAGAAGGGCTTGCCCGAAAGCTTCCTTAACCGTTATAATAATAAAAAGAGTTGCGGCGATATATGATTCCTTCTTTCTAATATCTCAATGTTTCACAAGCCTCCCAGTTTGGAATTTGAGGAGATATTCCCGTCCAGACAAGGGAGGGTATGTCTCAGGTGAGTAGACACGATTGTGACGAATACATTACTCATTTAATGTAATGAGTATTTCCTACCAACTCTGAGGTCAATTCCGTGGTGAATATTAATCACCAGCTCTATGACACATTCTATACATGACGCAATAGCGTGCTGTCTTTGTATTCGGCAAACTACAGTCGATCAATATTGTTTAAATAAAACAATGTTCTACTGCCCTTACACTGCAATAACAAATTATTATCTTAGAAATAGAGGCTGTCTGGCCAACATTCTTATATTCAGCATTTATATATTAATAATTTATATATTTATATATATATGGAAAATTTGCCGGGAGGAAATTAATACATAGAAGCAATGGGCGCCAGCAAAACACCTCTTTGGTAGATTGTGAGGATTCCATTAGATCCCGTGTGGATCTCATGGAATAAAGTCCGCCCTAGGCTGACGAGGGCCATTAGCCCGAAACCATGTTCTCTAGGTGGACGCTTATCAGTTTGTGTTGGTGTTGTGGCTTTGTCACCGACCCGAGGCCGCTGGTTGCGGCGACGGTCAATAGATGGCGTTAGATTCTGACGTTTATTTTGACGGGAGAAGCGCCCATTGCTTCTAGATTCATATATTTATAACTGTATGTAATTCTACTGTCCTCAAAGCTTATGTCCATAGTTCTTCTAAAATACCCATTCCAAGAGTCTAGCAAAAGTATCACTATAGAAGGAAGTTCCAAAAATGCAATATAACGGCGGTATGGTAGATTGAACGGGCGAAACCGCTGGGAGGATTCACCACTGATGAGCCAGGCCCTCCCATTAATTTTTCAATTGCAGTAAGGGCAGTAGAAATTGTTTAATTTCAAAAAGAATCTTACACACACGCCTTTAAAATATTTTCGAATTTTGATTCATAGTTTTGTTTAATAATAATAATATCTTCGATTTTTATCACTATATAGAAACTTCGAAGTGCAGCTTAAATCCACACAAGTAGTCTCCAATAATGTTTATAGGTTCAAGCGTATTTTGATGAAAGAAATATAGGTTTTTCATTCAAGCGTTATTAAACTTCGCTATTTTCTCGACCTTTCGGTGACTTTTGCCACCTTCCTCGTGGGAAGAAGCGGATAATCCAAACTATAATGTTTTCAACAAACTTCTGAGCAGTAAATGATATTTACACTGTTATGTGCACGCAGAATCGCTCTGATAATCAATGTTAAATTCACGTCCAGTTCACACAGAGAATATATGGTAATGGTAAAATTTGAATGAGAGGTAATATGTTTGTTCTCGGAAAAATATAGTCACAGATATATTTTTTAATTAAACAATTTCTACTGCCCTTACTGCAACGGAAAAATTAATGGGAGGGCCTGGCTCATTAGTTGTGAACCCTCCCAACGGTTTCGCAAGTTTAGAAAGGTAGATTAAATTGGCGAAACCGCTGGAAGGATTCACCACAGATGAGCCAGGCCCTCCCATTAATTCTTCCATTGCATCAAGGTCAGTAGAAATTGTTCAATTTTTTAAAATAATCATACGCGTCTATAATAGTTTCAAATTTTCATAACAGATGGCGCGCTAAAAACATTTATATTTATGAAAATAGTATAAACGTTAATTTGTACTGGGATCAAGTGGATAGATTAAAATATAAAAAGGCATCTCCATATCGTGCAATTAAAAGTTGCTGATGGCTGCGCCATCTGACGGAATAAATATCAACTAATCGTTTATTTCTAATTATTTCAGAATTGGTCAAATACTATTTCTTGATTAATCAATAAAAGCTAACCAGGTACGCGTTTCGTACTTATAGCCTTCATCAGCGTGGTTCAAACTGTATCTTAACGACCAAAAAAGCTGGTTTTTGGGGCATCCAGAAAATTCATTTAACAGATATTTAGGTCGGAAGGCCGTTAGAACGCTAAACAATGTAAAATATAGTACAGAAATGGAATTGTACTGGGATTAGGTGGATAAATTAAGATAAAGGGCATCTTCTGATCGTGGAACTAAAATTTTCTGATGGCTTGGGCCAATTTTGAAATAATTTCAAATCAACGATTAGTTGATATTTATTCCGACAGATGGCGCAAGCCATCAGCAACCTTCAGTTGCACGATAAGGAGATGCCTATTTCTTAATTATTTTTAGTTCTTCAAATTAAAGATACTTCGGCCAGTAAATCCTTTGTATTATCTCGACGTTTCGACAAAAATATTTTGTCTTCGTCAGGAACGAGCAAAGTATCTTTAATGTGAAGAACTATGAATTCCGGCCAGACGCCTCTATCTTTACGATAATTATTTTTGCAAAAACCGACTCTATTTATTAGATAGAACACGTTTCAAACACAGAGTCAGCTCTTATTCTGCCAGGTCGGAGGAAAAGCTTTTCCCGAGTACAAAGAAAGGATTTGGACCCGCGGTGGAAAAGTTCCGCCTTGCAATGCGATAAAGGTTTGAATAAAACCCACGCAAATTCTTCCTCTCAAATATTTATTTGGTAAAAGCATAAAAATATTTTATTTAAAAAAAAATTGTTTGCTAGCATATTTCTCTCTCTACAATGTTAAAAGATTTCAAAAATCTCTTCTTAAAAAAATTATAGAAATCCACATAAAAAAGAAAGCTGAGTTTGCATATCTTGTGGCGATGATGCCCACCTTGTGTGTTTTTAATTTATTTCACTTTCTTTTCAACGCCAGGTTTTTTCTATATGATTTTACTTGTTTATCTTTTTGAGAACATATTTATCAATATTCTGAAGATGATCTGAAGGAGAGAGAACAAGCAAATTAATCCAATAAGAGCCTTACGTCGAAGGGATTAGGAATATGGTTTCATCAAGCTTGGATTAAATGTCATTCTCTTTATCCTTCATCAAGTTTTAAAGGTTTCTAATCCCAATGTCTAAAGTGTGAAGGTAATATATGGTGATGGACAAGTATACGTCTGCCATTGATTCAAGCAATCGTAAACACATACTGTGAAAATCAGAAGTATCTTCAAATGAGGTCGCTTCTAACATAGAGAACAAACATTTTCGCCGACCTTGTCAAGGATTCCTATGCAGATTAGGTTGGTAGGTCATTCTTGAATGGCAGCACGTAATTTCGCTATTCACCCAATATATCGTTATCGAAATTTACGTTGAAGATAGAGTTTGTCTGGACGGCATTCAGAGTTCTTCAAAATAAAAGACACCTCGGCCAGAATATTGTTTTTAAAACATTTTTTGGTCGAAGTGTATTTTGTTTTAAATAATTGAGATTTATGTTGTCGTTGATGTTGTATAGCCTCACAGCAACCTAGCTCACCATCCTATCTTGATCATTGTTGGTCTAGGAATGCTTGTAAACTTATTCGAAAGTAGAACCTCTCACTGCGTCAGGCATCTGATTAGTTCTGGGATGTCTTCTTCTTCTTTCTTATTTACACCTAATCACACTAAGGTATCAAGCTTGTAAAGCTTGAGACTTTTGATGGTATCTGCCGGGGAAGGGTAGAGCTCATCAATGGATGAGTCAATACAGTTGGGATGTCTTGACTGACAGGAATCACGTTATTGCTGCATTCCAACGTCAAACAACAAGTTGGAATCTAAGTCCTGATTTTTATGTGAAAGGTAAAGGATGGTCACTTATTACAATGTAAAGACAAGATTGATCACCTGGACTCCATTGCAACTTGATAAAATTGAACAGAATGCTAAGAAACAAACTATCGAAACAGAAACCTCACATGTAGAGCAGGTTTAAGCTAAGACTTCATCAGAACTGCAAGCTCTCGTCAGTAGAGATATAATTAGTTGTCGGGTAGGTACTGGCGAAAGTCGCCGTAGAACCAATTACGGCATGTCAATATAGCAAGGGGACGGCCTAATCAGACCTGTCGATGACCTAATCAATAGTCCATCAGTGGCGGATAAAGAAAACCCTGAATGAGAAGTCAATAGTCGGCCAAATCAAAAAACTCATCTGTGCACGCTTCCCTCTTTCCTTTTGACCTTTACATTCGGGTAACATAATCAGTCTCTCTTCTTGAAAACATGAATATATCTGTACTCTTTATATTCTATTTGTCATTGAGATTTCTGACAGTTGATCTGGTTTGTTTAATGACATTTATTTTGTCTACTTGGAAATTTTTGGTCCATTTTATTTCTTACGTGTTTATATACGCTATAACACATATATATTCGATATATATAATTATTAGATAATAAAAGGCATATATTGGGTTTGATAAAAGATTTATTTTTCCAATATTTCGGCTGGCTGAACGCCAACCTTTATCGAGGCATTACATTTTTGTATACACAAACTCAAAATGTAATGCCTCGATAAAGGTTGGCGTTCAGCCAGCCGAAATATTGGCAAAATAGATCTTTTATTAAATCCCATATATGCCTTTTATTATCTAATGAAATAAATATGGATTGCTCTATTTTCAATATATATATATAATTATATTACGCAATTAGCTTTTGAAATTCAAAAAATCCAAATTTCATTGATGTAATCAAAATATTGTTATATCATTCAGCGTTGAACTCTACGGGCGGTTTCTCATCAGGTTAATCTTTCAGACTCTCCTGAAATATTTTATTGGGCTGCTTTCATTATATATCCAGCACGTTGGGAAACCTTTGGTGAGGATATTCGAGTAACTCACGGACTTTAACGCTTTGGAATAGAAGAGATATAATCAAAATTGGCGAAACATCTTAGAGAGTTCAAAGCTGATGATTCAGACCCTTAACAATATTTACTTGTTGCAGTAAAGGCAGTAGGAAATAGCCCTATTCAATAAAGAAGGCAATCAATTTAAAGAGTTTCTGAAATTATTGCACTTTAACATTTCAAGATGGACTCTGACTTATAAAATTTACCGAAACTCAAATATTAGTCACAAAATACCTTTCATTATCATTAGAAAGCCAAATGTTAGTTCTTCTAGGTACTGCCGACACGCAGATCAAATCCCTAAACGCATATGTAGTTAATTTTCTTGAGGAAATGAGTTTGTACCCAATATTTAGATTTGTAAAGAAATAGGAGTTATGATTTATACACTCACGGAGAAAACTTGAGGAAAGGAGAAAGTCTTTGATGTCCCATTCCGTCTGTTTTTAAGCAGACAGAGATAATTTTGTTCACACTTGGTTATCTCGTATGTCTTCAATAAAGGTCACTGTGTATCAAATATATTTCAGTCATTGTATGAATCCCAATATACATGCTGAAAGGTGCAACTTCCTCAAGTTTTGTCCATGAGTGTATATGCACAATGTAAAAGGCCTAGAGATGTAAAATAAAAATAATTTAAAGTAAAATGCGTATACATAGTTAAAACTGATAAATATGTGCGAATATAAGATGGCGCTCTGCCATCTAAAGAGCACATGTGCTCTTGGTCAGGATATGCCTTCTTTATTTTTATGATCAACACCTGAACTTTTTTCCTAGGAAAAATAGACACTTCGGCCAGTTAGAGTTTTTTATTTTCTCAACGTTTCGACAAAAATCGTTTGTCTTCGTCAGTAGAAGTAAATAAAAATAAAGCATTTGGCAAAGCGTTAAAAATTGATAATCATGACCTGACCTTTTTATTATTTATTTTTAATTTTATTTCTTAAAATTATTTTTCACATATGCAGATATGTACAATTGCATTAAAATTTGTGTTTATATTGTTGCACCAGGTTGCGGTTTGGCAGACTCTTCAGCCTGGATTCTCTCCCGTGCTGGGTCCTGCATCTTACCAGAGCGTGTTTCAACCATCCTAGAAATTTATAAAAGGGAATAACGAGATAAGTCTTCTTTAAGTAGCCACCAGAATCCTCCTTTTATTTTCTCACATCAAAGAGAGCAGTGAAGTCACAGTGTACCTAAATACAAATGATGATAAATTAATAATCTGTTTTAAATAAATATCATAGAATATTTTATATAAAAATAAATAAATATATAATTTAAATTTCAAATATATTAAAACTAATATAAGAAATACGCCATTAATCATGATGTAACACTTCCCCCTCTCCAGAGGTCGTCACGTCCTCGTGATTGACCTCATCAATTCTTTCAAAATAGGGTTTGATTCTTGAGACATGGACAATCAATGGGTCTTGGCCAGGATTATCTTTTGGTTCAATTAAGTAATTTACGTTGGACAGCTTCTTTAATATTCTATATGGGCCAAAATATTTTCTCAGTAGTTTCTCACACTTTCCTATTTTCCTAATTGGTGTCCAAACTGCTACTAATTCTCCTGGTTCGTAGCTTCTTTCCATGTGTTTCTTGTCATAGTTCTTTTTCATTCTTTCTTGAGTCTTTATTGTGTTGTTAATAACTAATTTTCTTGTTCTGTTTATTTTGTCTAAGTGATGTTTTATGTATTCATCATAATCATCTTTGTCAATGTCCACCGAGATATTCCTGTCGTCCAAAAGAGACGTGGGTTCTCTTCCAAACATCAGGAAAAAGGGAGAATATCCTGTGGTTTCCTGAATTGTAGTATTGTAAGCGTGAGTGATGAATGGGAGTATTTCGTCCCAATTTTTCTGATCAGTGTTCACATACATACTGAGCATATTGATCAATGTTCTATTTAACCGCTCTGTCAATCCATTAGTCTGGGGATGATAGCTCGTTGTGAAGCAATGTTTAATCTTGCACGTTTTCATCACCTCTTTCATTAAATTACTGGTAAATTGAGAGCCTCTGTCACTAATAAGATATTGTGGGGCTCCGTGCCGAAGAAAAATATCCTCTACTAGAAATTTAGAAACTTCTTTCACTGTTGCTTCCGAGACTGCTCTTGTTTCTGCATATCTAGTGTAGTAGTCCGACAGCACGATTATCCATTTTTTTCTGTTTTTCGTAGATGGTAGTGGACCAACAAAGTCAATTCCAATTCTTTCGAAAGGAAAGTTGGCTGGGGGGATGGGCTGTAGTAGTCCAGAAGGTAATTGGTTTGAGCCTTTTCTACTTTGGCAAAGGTGACACGTCTTAACGAATTCTGAGACATCCTTTAGCATGGATGGCCAAAAGTATTTACTCTTTATTCGGTACATGGTTCTGGCGACGCCCAGATGGCCATTCGACATATGATTGTGATATTCTTTCATAATTTCTCTCTTTTTATTCTCTGGAACCACAAGCAACCACGCCCTGCCTTCAGGGTTCGGGTTTTTCTTAAAGAGGCATCCATCTTCTTCTTTAAAGTTTTGCGCAATTGATCGCCTGCTTCCATTAAGGTTTTTCTTAACACTTTCGATAAATTTATCCTCTTCGTCTGTTATTTGATTTAAAAATAGCCTTTCAAAATCCTCATCCCAATCAGTTTCTGGTAAGGGCCCCCTAGATAAGCCATCGGCGTCCAGATGCTTCTTTCCCGATTTATGTATTATATCGAAGTCATATTCTTGAATTTTCAATGCCCATCTTGCCAATCGACCTGTTGGATCCTTCAAGTTTTTGAGCCAGCATAAGGCGTGATGGTCTGTTACTATTTTAAAGTGTCTTCCATAAAGGTAGGGTCGTAATTTTGACATTGACCAGACAACGGCCAGACATTCTTTTTCAGTGGTTGAATAATTTTGCTCCGCTTTACTTAGGGTACGACTCAAATATGAGATCACCTTCTCTTCACCACCGATGTCTTGGACAAGTGTTGCACCTATGCCGATGTTGGACGCATCAGTATGAACATAAGTAGGTGCATTTGGATTGAAGTGACCTAAAATTGGTGGACTTAATAGTGCTGTTTTTAGGGTTTGAAACGCTTCCTCTTGTCTTTCTGTCCAGGTAAATGATACACTTTTTTTTATAAGGTTGGTCAAAGGGTCAGCAATTTTTGAAAAGTCTTTGATAAATTTTCTATAATATGAACACATTCCCAAAAAGGATTGTACTTCTTTGACCTTTTTGGGCCGAGGAAAATTTCTGACAGCTTTGATGTTATGTTCCGCGGGTTTTATACCATGTTTGCTCGTTATATAGCCGAGAATCTCCAATTCTTCAAAAGCAAATCGGCATTTTTTGTCGTTTAACCTTAAATTAGATTCACGAAAACATCTAAAAACAGCTTCAAGTCTTTTGAGGTGCGTTGGAAAATCCGGGCTATATATGATAACATCATCCAGATAACACAAACAAATTTGCCATCTCAGATTTCCAAGCATATTCTCCATATTTCTCTCAAAGGTAGCAGGCGCGTTACAAAGTCCAAAAGGCATCACGTTGAATTCATATAATCCATGCGCTGTAGTGAAAGCTGTTTTCTCTTTGTCTCTTTCTTCGACTTCAACTTGCCAATATCCAGATCTGAGGTCTATTGCTGAGAAGTGTGTAGATCCTTGGAGAGTATCCATAACTTCGTCTATTCTAGGGATCGGATAGACATCTTTTACCGTCACATTATTCAGTTTTCTGTAGTCCACACAAAATCTGTATTTACCATCTCGCTTCTTGACCAATATTACTGGAAAAGACCAGGGGCTAGAAGATGGCCTAATTATGCCTTCTGTAAGCATCTCGTCAATTTGCTCTTTTATAATATCTCGTTCTTTAGCACTTACCCGGTAAGGCTTGTGTTTAATTGGCTTCGCGTCTTCTGTGTCTATCCGATGTTTTGCCAAATTGGTTCTCCCTAAT
Source organism: Cordylochernes scorpioides (assembly GCA_030710605.1). NCBI lineage: Eukaryota > Metazoa > Arthropoda > Arachnida > Pseudoscorpiones > Chernetidae > Cordylochernes > Cordylochernes scorpioides. The sequence goes on from CP092886.1 coordinate 3,698,687, forward strand.
CTCGATGAAAAAAGATCTCCATACCTTTCTAAAACTTGTTTTAACTCCTTCTGTTCCTTTGGTGAAAGATTTTCGTTTATTTGGAATCTAGGTTCTTCGTTCTTTTCTACCTCTCTTTCTCGACTCACATTTATTTTCGCTGGACTACTTCCAAAAGCCAATGTTTGGTTTTTCATTATTTTTAACGGTCGAGGATACGGATTAGTTATCCAGATGTGTGTTTCCCTATTTATAACATTGATCAAGCTTCTTGCTAGACGAAGTCCATTTGTTTGAAACATTTTGCTGCTCTCCTCGATAATATATTCTCCATCCTCTGTTTCTACCAATGCCTTGATCAATTTCATGGAACATTCCGGTACAATGGAATCCTTGGCACTCTTTATTTTCAACATTTCAAAATTGATTTCGTCATGATTATTCGTCAAATCATATTTTATAGTTTCTTGCTTACAATCTATTTTTGCGTTCATTTTCTTAAGGAAATCTCTCCCAAGAATTAATGTCCGTAAATGCGTTTTCAATATCACAAAGTTGTGTGATAATGTTTCGTCATCAATTTTTATATTTAAAAATATACTTCCTACCATGTCCAATTTTTTTCCATCGGGTCCTGCACAAATTTTTGCGAGTTTACTTATACCATGGCCTGTATCGAGGGCCGTTCTGAGGTCGACCACTGAGAGGTCAGCACCTGTATCAACCAAAGCTTCAAAAGTCCCTATCTTGTCCACATTAATTTTTAATTTGTATTTAGGGTCCAACTTCTTGATTCCGTTTATGGTCGACTTGCTTTGATTGACAGATTCAGGCGCGACGCTTAGTTTAAATCTTCCAACACGGAATATCTATTCCGGGTAGGAATATTTGTCTGTGTGCTATGACATACATCAGCATAAAGCCGAGGTCCTGATTTCTCTGATGTTTCATTCATTTGGCATTTTTCTTCGACCTTCTCTTGGGTATCTGCTGGATCCTCTTCTAGGATTCTTATAAACTTGACCCTACAATAACGGGCCACGTGCCCTGGCTTGTTGCATTTAAAGCAGATTGGTCTTCCATCTTCCGTCCTATTTTTGCTCACTTCTTGGCTTTTATTGTAAGTGTTTCTCTGAAGGTTTGGTTTCGGCACAAAGTTAGGATTATAAGGACGTCTAGGGGTAGAGGGCTGGGGAACGTTGTTTCGATACTGTCTGGGGGTAGGAGGGGAGTCGTTCTTGTAATTATTGGAAACAAGGGCTTGGGGCCTGGAAGTGGTCTGGTAGTTTTGTGCGGCAGTCGGCGGCACGTACCTCGATTGTTGTTGGGGTCTAGAATAGCGTGGACCGTTATATAGGTTTCTGGATTTCTCCACACGTTCCCGATACTTCTTTTCAAAATAATCCATTTTCTTGCACACGACAAGAAGGTCATCGGTCGTTTTAGGAGGGTTCAGGTAGAGCGCGAATGAGTACTCTTTTTTCAGTCCTCCAATAACATGTTCAATTTTTGTTTCTTCTTCCATTGCGGGGTCAACCTTGTTGCACAACACTAGAATGTCTTCCGCGAACCTGATTGCTGGTTCATTCCAGTGTTGCATTCTGTTGAGCTTCATTCTAAGTTCTTCTTTATTCGCGTCCAAAGAAAAATCCTGAATGAGGCGGATTTTAATATTTTCCCAGCTCGTGAAACTAGCTTTGTGTAAATTCAACCAGGTTTTAGCGCTTCCCGTCATGTTCATGGCGGCATAACGAGAGATAATGTAGTCTGCCCAATGGTACAAGAAGCCAATTTCTTCAAGAGATTCAATCCATGGGCGAGGGTCTTCCGTTCCATCATACTTGGGGATGTCGATGTTGGGATTCAGGACAACTGGGTCGGAACTAGCATCTCTACCAATTGTTGCACCAGGTTGCGGTTTGGCAGACTCTTCAGCCTGGATTCTCTCCCGTGCTGGGTCCTGCATCTTACCAGAGCGTGTTTCAACCATCCTAGAAATTTATAAAAGGGAATAACGAGATAAGTCTTCTTTAAGTAGCCACCAGAATCCTCCTTTTATTTTCTCACATCAAAGAGAGCAGTGAAGTCACAGTGTACCTAAATACAAATGATGATAAATTAATAATCTGTTTTAAATAAATATCATAGAATATTTTATATAAAAATAAATAAATATATAATTTAAATTTCAAATATATTAAAACTAATATAAGAAATACGCCATTAATCATGATGTAACAATATCGCGTTAAAATATAAAAACAGAAATACATAAGAACACAATCCTTTGCCCTTCTTTCTCCCTTAGATCATTACCTTATTTTCTCAATTAAATGTCTGTTCTCTATTTGGTCATCGCTTTCCTTGTTTATAAATTCACCGCTGTTTTAACTAAGGTTCCTATCCCAAGATAGTCGTTCAAATATATTTTTTGAATTTATCTCTATGTAGCATGTGTGCTCCCAGCTATTTGGTTCGATGATACCATATGTGAATAAATGCTTCTAAAAAAATCCTTCTGCTTTTCACATGTGTAAACATGTGATGCACTTACAGTAAAAGCAGTCGCCTACTTCTACCCACCATGATTATCATGGCCTGTACCATGTGTACTAGGGATAAGCAAAAAAATGTGAATGCTATGTCCTTTTGTTATCTAAGTTGGGAATCAAGATTTTTCATTGACGATAGTTTCAAATCTTTATTGTCAGAAAGTAGTTCTCATTTTTATGACTCACTATCTGTTCGTTTATCGTCCCAAATTACGAGCGCGTCGATAACTCGTGAATTCCCCTGAAGCCCAAGTGGTTTAGCAATACTCGGCCGCGCTTCGTGTGGAGATGGCAGAGAGAAGCTGTGACTTCCTTATCCTGGTGAAACCTTCAGCGTTTTGATCTACGTTGTAATGGTTTTGATGGGGAACAATGTTCAATTTGAATTTTAAATCTTCATTTGAGAATAGTGACAGCGATTCACGTCGGTAATTAAATACATAATTGGTTGTAAAATATACACTTCGGCCAATTAGAGTTAAAATAAAACTCTAACTGACCGAAGTGTCTATTTTCACAGAAATATGAATGCCGGCCAGGCAACCTCTATCTTCAGGATAATTAATTGAGGTCGCTATATTTATTCCAAATAATAAAAAGGTTATTATGGATCAATCGTATTTATTTTTGAAAATCCAATATCTCGATGAGGTTGTTCGCCCATCTTCTTCTAAGATTCAAAAATCTTTTAAACCAATCATCCACTTGATGGAAGAGAAGTATCACGAGGAGGATAAGCTTACAATGAGTTTTTTTTTTTGCTTATCCCTAGTACACGTGGTAAAGACCATGATTATCATGGTGGGTAGAAATAGGCGGCTGCTTTTACTGTAAGTTCAGCACATGTCTGCACATGTGAAAAGCAGTTCGACTTTGCACCTAAAAATGTGCCAGAGCCTCGTTTGGTTACTTGCACTTGCTGGTGGAGCTGGACTTATGCAAGAATAAGGGGCCATTGGAGCATTTTTTTAATTAGAAAAAAAAAGCGCCGAATGCGGAATCGAACCCAGGTCGTAGCGGTCGAAAATCAACGGTTTAGACCATCCTTCCACCAACCCCCAAACAATGAGTTTGAATCCCAGAGGTTGGGCGAAAAGGTCCGTCGAAATATCGAATTTTAAAAATAAATACGATTGATCCATAATAAGATTTTTTATTTAGTTAATTAATATTGTTCAATATCAAAACAATGAAGAGCGCCAACAGCGCGAAACGCGTTCGTCGATGGCTTTTCTTGATTTATCAAGAAATTGGGTTGGCCAAATATCAGGGAACAGGCTAAATCAATGTTTAGTTGATTTCTGTTCCACTAGATGGCTCTGCCTTCTGTAAAGCCCATGTGCTCCTGGTCAGGATATGCCTTTTTTTATTTTTAATATCAACACCTGACCTTTTTATTTATTTATTTTCTATTCTTTTTTCTCATGCATGTATATATTTATAAAAAGAGGAACCTCTCTCTTCATAAATGCATTGTCCCTAGACCCTATGCTAGCCAGCCAACCGATACCAGGAAGTGGAATTTTAATCGGTTAGGAAGATTTTTTTCTGAATATTTTATCATATTATCTAACATAAATACTTCCTTAAAATGGAAAAAGCATTTAAGTGGTCACGTAGAACATTATAAGGAATATTATAAGACATCATAAGTGGGATTGTAGCACATTATAAGCGTGGTTGTAGCACATTATAAGCTGGGTTGTAACACATTATAAGCGGCATTGTAATACATTATAAGCGGGGTTGTAACACATTATAAGCGGGATTGTAACACATTATAAGCGGCATTGTAATACATTATAAGCGGGATTGTAACACATTTTAAAAATGATTGTAGCTAATTATAAGCGGGATTGTAACACATTATAAGCGGCATTATAATACATTATAAGCGGGATTGTAACACATTTTAAAAATGATTGTAGCCAATTATAAGCGGGATTGTAACACATTATAAGCGGGATTGTAGCACATTATAAGCGCGATTGTAACACATTATAAGCGGGATTGCAACCCATTATAAGCGAGGATCAGCGCCAGGAAAACAAAGTATTATGAGAGTTGTAAACTCTAGATTTAATTCTCAGACGGAAAGGCGGAAGTAATATTAATGTATTTTTAAAATAGAAATTAGCATGTTTGGATAGTCATACACACACAAATAAATAAAATATTATTTAAAATATTTCAAGATATTAATTTTGTTTTTTAAATTAAAAATATATTTTTACTGCCGATCAATTCATGCCTATTTATAGCCGTATATCCAATGGCTCCACAAACCGCAGGAGCCCGTTGCCCCGTACCGTGCCGGGGTATATCCGCGGGGGGGAGGATGGGACCACGGGCCCGAGAGATCTTCAAGGTGACACCAGAGCTGCGGAAGTGGCGCGGCCTTATTGATCCCTCACAAATGTCAGTGGTTCAAGGTTATCCGCGGCCCCATCTGGAGATTACGTCATCGCCGCTTCCTCGCAGGGCTACCAGGTTCAACGAACTTTTTAGAACTTTGATGTTCGAAGAAAATTTACAATTACCTGCATTCTCTTAATAACTTTAATAAGGAGGGAAAAAGAAAAAAATCTTCTTTCTCAGCCACGTAATTATTTTTATTTATTCTTCTGAGATTAAAAGAACAGAAATGCAAACGACAAAAATCATGTAAAGAGAAGGTATTGCGTCATTGAGTTTACACACCATAAATAGACATCTAGTACACCGAGCGCATTCTGGCGAGGAAGTTAGCGAGTGCTTTTTAATTTAAGCGCACCTGAAGTTTACACCTGTAAGCGGCGATTATAAATTAAAAATTGAAATGTTCCAGAGCTCCGTTTGGTTACTTTTACTCACTGGTGGGGTTGAAATTGTGCAAGAAGAAGGAGAAATTAAAGCAGTTTTTAGTAAAAGGACTCCAATGCGGTAATCTATCCTGGATGGCGGTTGTCAGAATTCGACAGCATAAACAATTTGACCACAGAGTCATGCGTAATATAATCCAGGATGCAATATTTATATCTTAAAGTTTCGAAAGGATAAGATTCACAACACAAAATAGGTACCTCTCCCTTTAAACATGCATTAAAACATGGTATTTTCGATGCACTAGCGCGCCATCTGTTATGAAAATCAGAAACTATTTTAGTAAGGGCAGTAGAAATTGTTTAATTTCAAAAAGAATCTTACGCGTCTAAAATAGTTCTAATTTTCATTTACATAGTATTTTGTTTATCACCCTAATACAAAGCATAAAAGAAGTGTTAAAGAATGATTCCCATCACCTGGTTTGGGTAAATCAGACAAAAGGCCAACAACCTGTCTACCGTGGCTTATTGCCCTCATCAATACATGCGCATCTTCAATTTCATAGCATCCTTCGATAATAGTTGTAAAATCGATCGATTTACCAGAATTGGTGTTATAGCTCATTCTTTATCATCTCCTATGTGTTTTTTACAGGGGTGATGAACAAATTATATTGGTTTGATGTATTTTTAAAGGGAGAGCTTCCCCATTCGGAAAATTTATATTATTCTCCCGCGAATTTCTGCCGTATTCTGACACTCCAATATCTTAAACATCTTGGCAAATTCGACCGCTTCGAACCCCTCTCGTAGGATGTTGTGAAATCGAAGCCGCCCCTGTACTGATGAGGGCCATACCACGAAACCATGGTATACAGGTTGGCCTTTTGTCTGAATCGGCCAAAACTGGTTTGTGTCATATTCTTTAGCACCTCAAGTTTTACACTGGAGTAATACACAATATTCATATTGTATTTGTATGTGTTTGAAGTTTATATGTTAATTTTGTAATTATTCTTATTTTTTTTTAATTCATAGAAGCATTTTCTGGCAGATATATTCAATTTTTTATCATCATCATTTTTGTAATATTATTGTTTTTTTTCTTAGTTATCAAATTATTTTGTAATTGTAGTTTCTTTTTTGTTTTGTTGTGTTCCTTTTTAAGCAATAGAATATATAGAAGTAAGGTGTATTATTAAATTCAAGCATATGGAACCAACATCGATTCATTTTTTAAACAAAGCAAAATCATAAGCTTATACAACTTTCACTTTTTCATACAGTATGCATTAATGTATAATTTAAAGAGAGCTGTCTCTTTGGCATATATAGGCTTAGGGAGAATGGAACTTACGCATCAAGAAGGAAGAATGCTGCAATAGCTACAGGAAATTCATATATAAAAGTCAACAAACTCTATATCATGATTTCGAGGTATGATCCTTATCAGTACAGTGGCGGCTTAGATTTTATATCAATCTACGCGAGGAGCTATGGAATCGGTCTTTTTGAAACAAAAAAAGGTATTTACGCTGGTAAAGAGGTAGAAACAATTTTGAGGCAAGGATGCAACGCAAACTTGCAAAAAAGAATGGCATTCATATATCAAAATTCAACTATTTAGATGCTCTCAGACTTTGAGCGAATGCGTATAAGAGATCAAATTCGGAAAATACGCAGAGACAATAAACACAGCGCACAATATTTGCCTCTCTTTTAATATATTTAGATGTCTTGTAATTTTAATTATATAAATATCAAGCTATTTTTAAAATCTGAAAAGCGTCATTGCCGTTGAGAACAGAATTTGAGTAAATAAGTTGCAGCTCTGAGAAGTGACCTCAGCAAAGGTTCTACAACAAGATGAAAAGAAGTATTGACATGGTTTTTAACACGCGCATTACACTATCAAGAGTGGAATGTTGAAGTTTACTGTCCTATCCTAGATCTCAGCACTTCTGGCATCAACGAAAACAGACGATACCGAGGACATCGTGGAATTTCCCCGGGGGTCCATCCACATTGTCCCTCTCAGCAACCTCTACCTCTGATTGGAAGGTATTTTAGAACAATACTGGGGTTTTTATGACGAAAGAAAAAATGCCTCCCTCCAACCTTTAATTTAATTTTATTACTGCTTCTCTCTCTCCAATTTAATGGCATCGGTAATATTTTGGGGAGAGAAAATGGAATAGTTTATAGCAGTGACATGTGTTTAGCGAAGGCACGTATCTGGATGAATCTAAATTACAGCTTGGCCATCTGATACATATATATATATTTATATTGAAAACAAAACTTGCCCCATGATATTTGGCGAACCTAATTTTTTTATAAGAAAAAGGACAACCACGAACGCCTTTCGGGCGCTTCTGCCATTTAAAAGCTCTAGTGAGAGCGGTCAGGATTTGTCTTTAATATCAATATCTGATCCTTTTTCCTATTTTTTCTTATTTTCTTTAACTATAATATCAATATATAAATATACATATAATTGTAAGAGTCAAGTTGTAATTGATATACCTGTATATATATATCCTCTGGCGCAATCCCTCGGCAAGCTCTCCACGGCCCAGCCAGGCCTCCTCGCTCCCCTCAACTCCCCTGGCCTAGCCCCCGAGGCCACGGCCCACTTACAGAAATATCTCGCTGCAGTCAACATTCACCTGGCATGACTTGTGAATAAATTTGTCTCTTTGTATATATTCACCTATATTTCAAATTACCATCTGATCTATTAATTATTCTCTCTTATTGGGATAGAAAATGGAGAAAAGTCGAACTGATTTCAACGTGTATAGACATGTGGCGAACATACAGTAAAAGCAGAATTTATATAAAAAATAAAAACATATTTATTATATTCAAGTATACCTTTTTGCAACTATTACAATTATAAAACAGTCACTAACTACTGACTACGAATTCCATGGCCTTAATTGCAGGTTCTTGAGATATATATATATGTCAAAAAAGCTTCAAAATTGTGATTGAAGAGAGGGAGTGTAAATAGCTCCCGGGAGATGACAAATATACACACGTAGAATTGATTGAGGTTAGATAGGTCTACATCAATTCCTAACATCTACATCTGCTAGTAATTTAAAGGAAAATTGAATAACCTTTCATTCCATTAGTTTGTTTTATTTTTCTTTCAAAAACCTCTCCTGCTCTCTGACACCCTAGAGCCTTTTTTTAAGGTGACATAAGAATAATAATGGATACAAGCCTAAAAGCTTATGTCCATAGTTTGCTTGAATACCATTTCTAGGATTCCACCCTTCAGTGTAGGGTATATGAGCAGAATGACCCAATACAGTATTATAGTTCTAAAGAAGCGATCTGGTAGATTAAATTGGCGAAACCGCTGAGAGGGTTCACCACTGATGAATCAAGCCTTTCTAATATTTTTTCATCGCAGTAAGGACAGTAGGGGGAACATTCGCGTCTTAATGTTTTCATTTGCAACATCAGAATGTATGTTTCACATACCAAAATTATGAAGTAATTAAACAAACCAATGTGATCCCACAAATCGGTTTCATGATGCCATTACACTAACCAATTATAACGGACGAACCTAAATCCAGAACTACCACAGGGTTAAGAGCTACACATCAATCGCTTTGCCCCGCGGTGAAGCCTCGTTGGGAGGCGTCGCTATCGCAAGCCACCTCGAAAAGGCCTATAAATGCGAAGTCGTCTGCTTATATATGTTTATTTTAAGTGGCACATCCTGACCGTTCATACGAGCATCTTTAGATGGAAGAGCGCCATCTATTGGAACAAAAACCAACCAAACGTTGATTCAACTTGTTCCGTAATATTTGGCCAACCAATTTTTTTGATAAACCAAGAAAATCCAACCACATACGGGTTTCGGAATGTTGAACCTCGTCAGCGTGGTGCAAACTGCACCTCTACGATCAAAATTTAGTCCTAGAGGCTTATTAAGAAAGCGAGAAATGGGTATACCATTCTATATATAGAAAATGAAAGGATTTGACCACGAATGTTTCTTTTATACACAAAACAAACTTCTACTCTCCTTACTGGGTGGAAAAATATTTGGAGGACTTTCTCATCGTAGTAAGGACAAAGTTTGTTTTGTGTATAAAAGAAACATTTGTGTTTAAATCCTTACATTTTCTATATGTCTCTTTTGTCTTTAATATCAACACCTGACCATTTTCTTTTTCTTTATTTTTTTTACAAACATACACATGAGCGCATATATATGTTATGAATAATTTGTTTGTTGTTAGATAAAGGGTTGATAAGGCAAAGGATCAATAATATAAAGGGTTGAAGGTGCAGTCGTGATAAAAAAAAAAGATAATTATTTACCGTCAAGTAACTTTTATTTCAATTACTTGAGGAAATATTACACATTAGTTATTTTCACATTATATAGAATTTATAAAGTTAATCCTATATTAGTGATTCAAAAAGAAGGATATGTTAACTACGCATATTTATAACAAAACTGAAAGTTATTCTAAAAACGATGTTAACCAAAAGTAAAAATATCAATGAATAAAAATAAAATATATATATTTTTAAATATAGAAATATTTGAGAGTTTAGATTATATAATATTTATATATTTATATTAAATAAAATGTTTATTTTATTTTTGATCCAAAATATGCTATTCAATTAATATATATATATATATATATATATAAAAGGTTTTATAACATTTTTTCAAGGAAAGTTATCAAATATTTTCGATGTTGATTTAAGAGTATAAAGTCGAATTGAGAGTATACTGTCAGTATAGCAAGCTATTACTGAACGAATGAGTAGAATTAAATATAATTTATATGAAAAGTAGTTGTAAATTAAAGATGATTAAACCAAATTATTAAATATTATTATTAGGGTAACAAAAAAGTTTTTATTCTTTAAGTAACAATATAGGGCTATAACAAGTTCACGATTATTACTTCGGTCGTTACACGTCATTGAAGCAGAACATAGAAAAAAAAAGGAAGAATTGAATATATTAGAGTAAGAAAAAGAGCAAAGACAGAACCATGTAATCTTTTTATCAAACAATTTAAATTTATTAAGAAAGAAAATTTAAAAAAAAAATTTTTAAGTTATATTTTGTGTAATTTTATAATTTTTTATTTTTGTGTGGAAAGCACTTTTAAAATTATCATTTTTTTTTGTAATAGTATTGATGGAATTTCCATCCTGGTCGAACCATTATGGTATCCAACAAAACAACACAAAATATTTTACTCCATCTTACAATAAAATTTTGATAATTTTAAAAGTGCTTTCCACACAAAAATATAAAAAGAAATTATAAAATTACACAAAATATAACTTAATTTTTTTTTTTTAATTTTCTTTCTTAATAAATTTAAATTGTTTTATAAAAAGATTACATGGTTCTGTCTTTGCTCTTTTTCCTACTCTAATATATTCAATTCTTCCTTTTTTTTCTATGTTCTGCTTCAATGACGTGTAACGACCGAAGTAATAAGCGTGAACTTGTTATAGCCCTATATTGTTACTTAAAGAATAAAAAATGTTTTGTTACCCTAATAAAAATATTTAATAATTTGCTTTAATCATCTTTAATTTACAACTACTTTTCATATAAATCATTTTTAATTCTACTATATATATATATATATATATATCGTGCAATTAAACTGCTGATGGCATGCGCCATCTGTCGGAATAATTATGAAATAAAAAATCCATTAATGTACGCGTTTCGTGCATATATACCAATTCCAGATAAAATAAGAGTTTTAGAAGAGGGGAATTGTCCCTGAGTAGCCTTTCACGAAGTGACTTGAAACAGAAACGCTTTCCAGGCTTCATCATGCCGAAATAAAACTTATTAAATTATTTTCAAATATATTTTTCATATTTTTAATTAATTTATTTATTTATTGCTATAAATATTTATAAGCAACGTTGTTCATTATCTATATATGTGAATATAATAATGTCGTTATAATATGAAATTATTATGTATTGGTTATATATATTAATTAAAAGGCTTATTTTGGATTAAAAATAAAATAAAGCGTTTTATTTATACCAAAATGCCAATATTACAATAGGCTATACGCCTAACTTCGTCAGGGCTTTTCTTGTTTTCAAACTGTTCACGCGACGTTATATAAAATATTCACAACTATGTGACTAAAATTTTAAATATATACACAAATATAAATAAACTAAAAACAAAGTAGGCATATCCTGACCAGGAGCACATGTGCTTTTCAGAAAGCAGAGCGCCATCTGGTGAAACAGAAATCAACTATTCATTGATTTAACCTGTTCCCTGATATTTGGCCAACCCAATTTCTTGATAAATCAAGAAAAGCCATCCACGAACGCGTTTCGCGCTGTTGGCGCTCGTCAGCGTGGAGTAAGCTGTACCACTGCGACCAAAAAATATTTTTGGTCCCAGTAGCTTCCCGAAAAACCAAGAAATGGGTATTGGAGGCCAAACTTGCGTAAATACACTTAATACATGAAAAAACAATAGAAAAAAAAATAAGTGGGTCAGGTGTTGATATTAAAAATAAAGTAGGCATATCCTGACCAGGAGCACATGTGCTTTTCAGAAGGCAGAGCCTTTTATTTTTTTTATAGTTTTTTCATAAATAAACTATAAAAATTAAATAATAATATATCTAAAGAGACCAGGATCGCTTCTCCCGTCAAAATAGACGTCTAAAACCAGACGCCATCTATTGACCGTCGCCGCAACTAGCGGCCTCGGGTCGGTGACAAAGCCACAACACCAGCTTTGGCAAATTGAAAAGTGTCCACCTAGAGACCATGGTTTAGAGCCAATGGCCCTCCTCAGTCTAGGGCGGACTTTATTCCATGAGATCCACACGGGATCTAATGGAATCTTGACAATCTGCCAAAGAGGTGTTTAGCTGGCAAAGTGGCTGGGCCATATCTATGGCTAAAATATAGATGGAGATTTGCCGGGAGGAAATTGATCTAAAGAGAAAAGGGTCGCCTCTCCCGTCAAAATAGACGTCTAAACCCAGACGCCATCTATTATATATGAGTCCTAATAATAACATATATACATGATATAATATTTAAATCTGAGATAATTTCTTAGTTGGTATATTACAAAGCGAAAGCGTCATACCTGATCACGTATTTTACCTCAGAACACAAACATGTTCGGTAAAGAGAGGCGAGTTACCCTCGAAATAAGAAATAAAAAGTCATTACATTCCTATTAAAAAATAAGAGAAAGAGATTAATAAAATAATTAATATTTAAATATTAATTTTTTTTCTATTTATATTAAATCAGAGTAACGTGCTTCTCCATCAAATAAATATTTTGTACATTTCTCTCTCTTCACAATTATTCCAAAATTTATCCTTATTATCATTACTACATTTTTTTCTTCATACATATTAATCGAACGGAATATTTTGGATTTTAAAAATTAATATATTTTATTATTACAAAAATCCAATATTTTGCTAGGTTATGCTCCTATATTTTCGTCACGGTCTTTCCTTGTTTTGAATATGAAAATTATAAAAATAAATATACGGGTGTGAAAAATAATTTTAAAAATAGAAAAAAGGTCAGGTGTTGATATTAAAAATAAAAAATGTATATCCTTACAGCTCACCTGGGCATTTCAGATGGCAGAGAGCCATTTAGTGGAACAAACATAACTAAATAATTATTTGACTTGTGCCGTGATATTTGACCAACCTAATTTATTGATATTGGGTTGGCCAAATATGACGGAACAAGTTAAATAAACGTTTAGTTGATTTCTGTTTCACTAGATGGCGCTCTGCCATCTGAAATGCTCATGTGAGAGGTCAGGATATGCCTTATTTGTTTTTAATATAAATATTGCTTAAGCTATATATATAATTCAACACACACACATATATATATATATATATATATATATATATATAATTAAAAAGGCATATATTGGATCAAAATATCAGTTATTTTACCAATATTTCAGTTGGCTGAACGCCAACCTTTATCAAGGTGTTATAACATTTTAAAGTGTGTCAACAACAAACTCAGTGCCACATAACGTCAACAGAATTAAGTTTTAAAAATTATTTTGTTATATTCAATTGTTGACGTTATGTGGCGCTGAGTTTGTTGTTGACACACTTTAAAATGTTATAACACCTTGATAAAGGTTGGCGTTCAGCCAACTGAAATATTGGTAAAATAAATGTTATTTTGATCCAATATATGCCTTTTTAATTAAATATTTATTTATGGATTGCTCTATTTTCAAAACACAAATATATATGGAACTATGGCTTCAATCAAATAATTCTAAGAAACCGTGATACTGCTAGGACCGTGTATTTCCCCACATGACAACCTACCAACAAACTTGTACGGAAGAAAATTCTAAAAACTTAGATCAGAAAATAAAAGATTTTTTTTCTATAAAAATGTTTATTTTAATTAAAGAACATTCTTCACTCGCGCACAACTATACTATTTATCGTTTCCAATTAGAAAGTTTCAGTTTAGTTTGCGAGATTTATCTAAGAAAAACCCTTTTCATCTATTTTTTGATTCCAAATATTTGTAGAACGGTTTTTCTACGGTGTCCCGGATTAGGTTTCCATTTGGCCTTCTCTTTTAAGAATTGGTTTAAACTTGGCCGGATTCTCGGTGGCAAAACTTTGCACTTGGATTTTTGCTGCAGAATAGAATTGCATTTAATCCTTGTTTACTTACTTGTTACAACACCGCGGTATCCAGCGAGGAAAAAGTTTGTGAAGAAAATATAATTACATTTTTGGGTTTTTAACATCGAACGTTCGTAGGAGTTCTCGTGTGGGGATTTATAGGCTCAAAGCAATCTCTATATATTCAAAACATACATTCTTTAAATATGCTTAAAGCGAATGCTGTGACGTTTTTATCTCCAAGTAAATGTTTAATGTCAAATACGTTTTTAATTTCCAACTAATACATAAACACACACAGAGAGATTTATTAAGACCACAGGTCTTATACAGATTCACCACAGGAAGAAAGGAAACATAGATGGAGCTCCTGTACTATATCATAATCAAAAAAATATTATATCTCCTGATCGCCGAAATAAAATTTCCGATGGCTTACGCCATCTGTCGGAATAAATGTCAACTATTCGTTGATTTTTAATTATTCCATAATTGGCCAAAAATACCCATTATTGATTAATCAAGGAAAGTTAACCACCTACGCGTTTCGGGCTTTTGGCTCTTATCAGCGTGGTGTAAGCTGTACCTTTACGACCAAAAAACTGGTCATTCAGGCATCCTGAAAATTCATGAAAATTATTTTCAAGGCCAGAAGTGCGTGGGAACGCCAAACGATGTGAAAAAAAGTAGAAAAGGGGAATTTTACTGGGATGAGGTTTTAATGATTTCACCTTTGTGCTATTTTTTTTATATATCATAATCATTCAATTCATTAGGACACTGCATATTTTAAAACTAGCCAACTTTGTGTATTTAATTTTTATATTATAATTAATTCTTATGAGTGTGTTTTTCTCTAAATGTTCAGCGTGCAGTGGATAGAGGAGTGATGAAATGTGAGTAAGTGCTATGACTGCATTCAAAAGTATACAATATTTCCAATGCCCGAAGCAAAGCTCCTGGTGGCAAGCAGGGTCAGTTCGACCACATGTGCGCACCCCAGGAATAGCTGGGGGTATGGAGGGACGGAATAAACGGGAAAGAAGAAGCCTAGCTGACCAGAAGTAAAGTCGTATTCCCTGTTGTTGGACGACGGTTTTGGATGATTCTCCCAGTCTGTGAACTGCGCTGTTCTTTATAATACACGAGGGTAAATAAAGAGAAGTCAAACAAGATGTCATTAGATCCCTTGTGGATCTCATGGAATAAAGTCCAACCTAGATTTACGAGGGCCATTAGCTCGAAACCTTGGTGTCTAAGTGGATGATTTTCAGTTTGCCAAAGCTGGCGTTGTGGCCTTGTCACCGACCAAAGGCCGCTAGTTTGTGGCGACGATCAATAGATGGAGTCTAGCTTTGACGCCTATTTTGGCGGGAGAAGCGACCTTTGTCTTTTTGTAGATATATATATTATCCGTTGTATAAAATATCTTTAATAATTCATTTATAATTATCTGGATTTCCAGTAAAGTTACATTTCTTCAGTTGTTTTTCTCGTAGTTGATAATATAGCTGATAGGGTAAATCCCCGTGTAGAGGAGTAATTTACCCCCAAAGTGTTTTGAGAACGTCATGGAAATATTAAGGATATTGTAGAACGTCATTTGAAAATTATTTCGCATGTGTTTCTTTTAAACGAAAAATCGAAATTTATTTTATGGAGAAATAAAGATTATTTCTAAACTTAGAGGTGAAGTATGAAAGGATGAATTGTGAAGAGTAATGAAAAACGGAAAATTAAAGTGCCCAGGGATGGGAATCGAACCCTCGATCCCTGGACACTTTATTTTCCGTTTATTATTACTCTTCACACTTCATCCTTTCATACTTCATCCCTAAGGTTAGAAATAATCGTTATTTCTCCATAAAATAAATTTCGATTTTTCGTTTAAAAGAAACACATACGGGATAAATTTCAAATTTCGTTCTACAATCATAAGCCGCATTATATTGTATTAAGGATATCGTGTGAAGAGAACGTTAGTTATTTGTTTTAAACAATTTTCTATGGCTTTCCTCGCCTTGGATTTAGCGACCTTATAATAAAATAAAAAATCGGTAATCTCACACACAAACCATGGAATAATTTGAAGCTGGATTTCTCACCACGTGGTATTGTGTAAACACATGACAACCTCCAAATATCCCCGCCGCTAACATTTCCTAAATAAATCGCAGGTTCCCGCAGTCGTGAGAAAAAATCCAGGAATATTGTGGAGAGGAAATAGTTTTACAATTTCCTCACTGATTGTGTGCGTTTCTTTATTCACCCCTCCAGGTATGTAATAAAAGGTTTTGGCAAATATTCCAAAAATCGCTCAAATAAATAGCGCACGATTTCTTGTTTTCTATGTTATATATTTATATAGAGAGCGCTCCCATTGGCTACTTCTTCTTTAAACAAATATCGTTATGTTTTGTTGAATAGGAAAACATTGTCGCTGGACGCCTGAATTAACTCACTCTGTCGATTATAGAAAGTTGTTAAAAATCTGACGATTGTTTTATATTTGCATGTTTGACCATTTCTTCAATGGAGTATCTACGGAATGAGATTTACAGCTTCTCCGGATTATAGAAGATTTACCAATCCAAAGTTGTTTACAAACCTATCTGCCGGTCAATAGATTTTAAGTATTTTATATTATAATTTTTTTGTATCAAAGTAGCATATCACTCCCAGTGGTTTGGTCAGTTTGATCTGTCAAATTATATTGACAAATATTTGCACTCTTATCATATCTCAGGTTTTAGTGGAAAGAATTTTGTTTTCGTTTGTTTGTGAACCAATCTCTCCCGCCTTCTCATTGGACGAATGTAGCCATGTTTGTATATAAAAGGGGGGCTATGGTATGAAGAGTGTGGTGGAGATTTGGTACGGAGACGCTTAAAGTGTTCTCTGCGTGCTTTATCCGTGTCTGGCTATCTCCTCGCATACCTGTGTAACCCCGGTCCGATCCCTACCAACGCAACAATAAAGATAAGTACTGTGTGTGTGTTTTATTTTATTTAACAAATTGTGAGTTATTATTTACTTTTTTTGGTTTTACTCTTGAGTGTACGTTTTTTTCTGTGTTTAAGTTACTTTTACTGTAGGCCCTAGTTTATTGCATTTTGTGTTAACCCGTACAAAGTGTCAGATCTACCATTAATGACTCAGGGATGTGCACCACTGATGTGCACCACTCCCATTAATCTATCATTGCAATAAGGGTAGTAGAAAATTGTTTTAATTCAAAAAGAATCGTAGACGTCAAAATAGTTTAAATTTCTCATAACAGATGGCGCGCTAAGCATAATGTTAATTATATACTCCCCGCAAAATTGCCAAAATATTTCAAATTATAAGTTATATCGGTTCAAACCTATGAGGGGATTTAAATAACGGGAAATATTGATAGGGTGCTACACGTGTTGAGGAACCTGTAGAAACGTATGAAGATTGAAAACTGCTTTACTTACGTTGCCCGTGTAATATATAGTTCGAATCCATTAATTGAAAGGTTCTCAATTCAATGATGCTTTTTTATTATGAGGTTTCAAATTATTTACCTTTCAATGTAAGCTAATTATTAAAATATGTAATTATTATTCGATAATATATATCATAAAAATATGTTTATGATATTTTTATCAAATATAATTTCATCAGATCTTACGGCAATGATAAAAAAATTATTAGAAGAGAGGATTTGACATTGCAATAAGGTCTGTATTTATTAGATTTAGGATATATGTGTGACATAAGAAATATATATTGTCAAAAATAATAATTACATATTTTATCGATAGATTGCAATTCAATTCAAAATTATAGGTTTACATTATCAACTAAATTGATTTTTATGCCAAAATAATATATTTTGAAGCAGAATATATATATTAACTGTGTTCTTAAATTTCTATATAATGTTTTTATTCCTGTAGAAGGGCTGCTTGCGCCCGAAAGCTCGAAACGGTTATTACCAATAAAGAAACTTATCCTTTATAATTTTATTCGTGTTATTCTATATAATGTATAGACGGAAATTCCCAATCACTTAAGTCTATTCTGGAATCTTCAATTCTAAGAAAATGTTAAATAACAGAAACATGGCCGAAAATATCGTGATATTCATTGATAAAATATGCAACATTTATTGTTGGCAATGTGTTGCTTTTTGAATATATAATCAAATATCTCTACAGACCTTACTGCAATGATAAAATTGGTTGTGAGCGAGAAGGCTTGTCTCATCAGTGATGAACCCTCTCAGCGGTTTCGCCACATTAATCTCCAGACCGCTTTACTATTGTATTGTATTTTGATGCATTAGCGCTTCATCTATTATGAAAATTCGAAACTATTATAAACGTATATGATTTTTTTTTAAATAAAACAATTTCTACTGCCCTTACTGCAATGAAAAAATTAATGGGAGGGACTAGCTCATCAGTGGTGAACCCTCCCAGCGGTTTCGCCAGTGTAATCTACTATTGTATTGTATTGGTTTTCTTTATACCCTGCATTTACTATGTACATACTATATATATATAGTCACCGTTCGAAAGAGCTTAATGAATTTGCCGAATGCCGTGGTCCATTTGGATGAGAAAAACGTTAAGAACATTCCAGAAGATCAATGTTCCAGGTGACGGTGAATGTGCGGCCGAACATCTGTACAAACTTCAACGTTATTCTCTATGCCGCCCAATATTGTGTCCGCCATCTCATTACTCCTAGCCTCGAGCGCAACACAAAACATTCAGGAAACAAACAAACTCTGTGTTTACAAATAGAAATAGGCATCAAGTCGAAACGGGAGGAGCGCACGCGCTGAACAAAAGGTCGAATAAATCTCCCAATAAATATGCAAACGAGATAAATATGTCGCTATAAATATTAAATAATTTCCCGTTTTTTTTAAATCTCGTCTGCATATTCGATGTATTCAAAGGATTAGTCCTAAAAAATGATAATGCTAACAAGATGCATTAAAATATTATTTCAAGGAAGGGAGGTAATTTAGTATTTTGCTTGGCCCCCACTTTAAATGTCTTCGCGTGCGGCAGGGCTTGCTAAATGGGGTGGAAGACCTGTGGGACCGGAAGTTTTCTTTTAGAAAATGGATTAGATGGCAAATAATATTTCGCTATTAAAAATGTTCACAAAGCTTCTTATTTATCATTTAAATTCTGGCCGCTGGGGCCTGGATGGTACTGAGGGATGCTGGGAAGGAATTCTCAAGAGACAACAAAATCCCTTGTTCATTGGAATAATGTTTCTTACATCCCAGTAAATATTGCACACACGGCTATTCAAATTTTTCAACATTTTGATCAATTTATAATACAATATAATGCGGCTTATGATTGTAGAACGACGTTTGACAATTTTACCGCAAATCTTTCTTTTGAACGAAAATTCGTAATTTATTTTAAGTAGAAATAGTCGTTATTTTTCCTTAAAACATACTACATCCCTAAGGATAGAAATATTCGTTATTTTTTCTTAAAATAAATTACGATTTTTCGTTCAAAAGAAACATTTGCGGTAAAATTGTCAAACGTCGTTCTACAATTTACAATGCTTTCATTTCCTATTCATTCTATTTAGTGAATATTTTGATTGGGAGAGAAGGTATTGGCTAGTCGCAACTATGAATAGAGGAAGACGAAAAATACATCACCCGGATCTTCACCTTCCATTAGACATCTTATCCTCTACAGTTAATCACAGAATTGCGGGGACAAAACATCATTCAGGCTGTTGGTAATTGCAGAGACACAACGACGACACAACTTACCCACCTGCTCTCGTAGCTGTTGTCACATATACAGCCTGGACCACACCTACCACCTGCCTCGCTTCAGTCTGCTCTCGTAAGTACTTTGTCGAGTCGTCTTTGTGTCTCTCCAATCACCAACACGACTGCGTGGACAAATAAGATACAAGACTAACTTAACGTGCCGTTCCACTGAAACTCTATAAATATATTTTCAAAAAGCATAATTAATAACTATACAAATAGTGCAGATACAATAGATAAATATGCTAATACACAACTCAGACCAATCGGATTTTCAGAGAATTTTTCTCTTTTCTAAACCTATCTATAAAATACGTGGTGATTACATTGACAGTGATGCCCAGTTGCTCCCGGGAGCCAGGAATGAGAGCAAAAACACATTCCCTGGTTTGATAAATAATTAAAATAGTTCGCAAACAATCCAGAATTCCAGAACAAATTAAAGAGGTTACCCGATAAATGTCTAAATTGGAAGTGTAAACTGCTCCAATTAACGGACTCTTTGTGGGTTTATTTTTAGAAATTCTACAATGGCTATTATTCCATTTTGTCGGGTGTCGGGTAATTCTAACCTGGAATTATTGCAGGCAACCTTTTATTTAATCAGAATTTTATAATCTTTCGATAAATATCTTTGTCTGCCTGATTTATATATATATATAGCAATTTTAGTAAAACATGCATCAAGCTAAGAGTCACCGAAAGCTTCATACATTTGGATTAGATAAAACAACTATAATGCCGCATATGAATAAGTCTTGGAAGTAGTTTTTTTATTATACAGTTATATAATCACACATAACATACACTTAAGATTTAAACAAAACGAATTTAAATTATTTTCCTTTTATTTTTATCTGAAAGCTTACCTTACTAAAATTATTTTGAGGTTAATAGCTTAATAATTTCAGAATATTTCTTAAATAAGGGAAATTTCGGCCAGAAAAAGTTTTCTTTTCTCAGCGTTTCGACAAAAATTGTTTGTCCTCGTCAGAAAAAATAAAGCATTTAGTAAGGCGTTAAAAATGAATCCTAAAAATCTAAAAGTATATATTCTTACTGACGAGGAAAAAAAAATGTTGAAACGTTGAGGAATTAAAACTTTTTCTGGCCGAAGTTTCTCTTATTTAAGAAATATGAAAGACGACCAGGCAACCTCTATCTTCAAGATTTCAGAATGATAAACGATAAAATACTATCAAATGATTTAAATCTGGATATTAATTAAACAAGTAAAAAGGTTTCCGGAGATGAGCTTCTTTTTATTTTAGTAAAACCGTTTCAAGCTGTCGGGCATCTCTGACCTTCCACCGGAGAACATACAAACAAACAAATACTTTTTATTTGTCAGGATAAAATTATATTAGCAAAAGTCGTTTTAGGTAACAAGACTATTCTTATCCCAAGGCTGGACTGGCACACACCGCCAACTCAATCCATACGTTCTATATATAGCTGGCACAAAAAGGTTAAATAGCAACTATGCAAATTGTGCCACACAAAGATCAAACATGCTAAGAGCAAACATGCAAAGAGCAAATATGCAAAGAGCAAATATGCAAAGATTCAACCCACCTGCTTACAATATATAATGAATACAACGCTACTTGATGCCAAACTTGGCAATTAGGTATCAAGCGGCGTTTCATTCATTATATATGTTCTCTTGTAAAAGGTCAGAGATGTCTGAAAGCTTGAAACGGTTTTAATAAAATAAAAAGAAGCTCATCTCCGTGAATATTTTTAATTGTTTAATATAAAATACTACACCTATCCCCCGATTTACACGGTAGATACGTTCCTGAGAAAAACGTCTAAATCGGGGGATAGGTGTACACAGAAATAAAAATAAAATGCATTGACAGGTTAAAATATGTAGTCAGCACATAAGCTCGGGATTCCTCGTGAGATGTGTACACAGAGCATGTGTTCAATCACAGTAGCATTTAGTATAGTACGATAAAAACAAAAAAAACTTATTTGGAAAACCGTGTAAAAGCGAAAACGTGTAAAAGAGTACCGTGTAAATCGGGGGATAGGTGTATTACGATGCACTAGCGCGCCATCTGTTATGAAAATTAGAAACTATTTTAGACGCGTAAGATTCTTTCTAATCAATTTCTAAGGGCAGTAGAAATTGTTTAATTTCAAAAAGAATCTTACGCTTCTAAAATAGTTTCTAATTTTCATAAAATACAATAACAATAGTAAAGATAGAGGCTGCCTGGCCGGCATTCATATTTCTATGAAAAATAGACACTTCGGCCAGTTAGAGTTTTTTATTTTCTCAACGTTTCGACAAAAATCTTTTGTCTTCGTCAGGAGAAGTAAATAAAAATAAAGCATTTTACAGGGCGTTATATGTAATCTTTGTGATAAATATCATTATATTACTTTATTTATTTAAATTATAATTTTATTATTATATATTTATTTATTTCCAAGATCATTGTCTTTGACAAGTTTAATATTTGTTTTTGACTCGTGCTTTAGATGTTGTACTAAATTCTAAAAATCACGTGAGAACGCCTTTGCAACCTCAGAACAATTTTAACGCCTTGCCAAATGCTCTATTTATTTCTCTTGACGAAGACAAAAGATTTTTGTCGAAAAGTTGAGAAAATTAAAAACTCTAATTGGCCGAAGTGTCTATTTTCCATAGAAATAAAAATAGTATCTTTAATAGGAGGAAGGACAAAGAATCTATGGATAAATAACGAAATATTGGCTCAACAATAGCAGGAAGTTATTACAAGCCCCTAATGCCACCGCCATCAGACACCGGCAAATATCGTCTGCCATCGTTAACTTGCCATTTAATTAGGCAATCTTGAATCCTATAAATTATGGGAATTGCCACTGTAACCATTAGAAAGAAATTATTAGTTAAATAAACCAACATTAATTAATCAGACGAACTAGAACAATTAGGTGAATGGAGAATAAATTTTACCAAGCTATTGGTATATTGGTGGTAAATAAATGGTATTACCTATTGGCAATACCTTTCCAATTGTGTGTAGGTCATTCAGTTACGATTATTTCTAAGGTTAAATGTGATGAGCGGGCTAGATATTTATTGTTTGAATATATTTTCTTTTGCTTAAGTTTATTCGTATATAAAAATTATTTTCTTTTTTTATCTAAGATGTTCTATATTATTAAATAAATATTTTGGAAACTTTAAAAGATTAAGGACATTCAGGATTTAGAAAAATACAGATGTTACTGAATTATGTATATCAGAGAAGATAGGGGAAATATATATTCTTAATGCATTTTTAAAGAGAGAGGAGTCCTTTAATACATGAATAACCTACACAGAATGACGTTGAATAAGTCAAAATTTCTCAATTCATTTTCTAAAATATCATTAGATCTGGACTGGACACACAAGAAAGATCAAATTTGAATGCGGAGTTAGAATCTTCCCAACATGAACAATCCGCAAAAAGGAGGAGAAACCCCCAGACCATCTACTCTCATGCATGGGAGTCACCAAGCACCACTTGTACCACAACTAATCCTAAACAAGATACACCCATACCTCGCTTTGCGTCGGGGTTACGTTACAAAAAAACACGACGCAAATTGAAACGACGCAAAGTGAAAATATGTGAAGGCGCAATAAAAAAAAAAGGTGTTGCCATATTTTAGGAAAAGAAATTCAAAAAAAATTAAAGACTCGAATCCAAAACAAGGCAACTTTGAAAATCTAACGACACACAGTGAAAATCAGTAAAAATTAAGCAGCGACGCAACTTCGAAAAAAAACGCAAAACGAAACGACGCAAAGCGAGGTATTGGTGTATATGTGAATAGTCTCCATGGCATTGTATAATGACACATGGGATAATAATAAAAAAGCAAGAGATCTGGGAGATTCTCAAGTAGTATAAACCGTCGAGCTTCGATAACCTCGACCCTAATTGGACACTTTTTTCTGTAAAAAAATATTACTTCAATAAAGATGATTCCACACACACATTTTCCATTATATTAATTGGATAGGAGATGTATCTGTAGGAAGTGAGTTTTACTCATTTTTCATCTATTGAAATATCATCATGAATTTATTCTTAACCCATACTACAAATAATATCGAAAACAAATATTCACGTATCATTTTATTTCAACACACACAAAACACGAAATCCTCGCTAGGGTTAATTGCTTCGATTTATATTTTTAAACAGAAAAAAAATAGTAATAAACCCATTATATAATAAAGAAATATTTGAAAAAAGAAGCTCTATAAGATGTATATATACCTTGATTTCTCAAGAAGCCTCTGGGACGAAAAAATATTTTTGGTCGCAGTGGTTACAACCTACTCGACGCTGACGAGAGCCAACAGCGCGAAACGCGTTCGTGGATGGCTTTTCTTGATTTATCAAGAAATTGGGTTGGCCAAATATCACGGAGAAAGCTAAATAAACGTTTAGTTTATTTTTGCTCCACTAGATGGCGCTCTGCCATTTAAAAAAACAAATGTGCTCGTGGTCAGGAGATGCCTTCTCAATTTTTAATATATATATATTAGGAACCTGATCCTTTCTCAGGTTAGAAAGATAGTCATAAATATATTTACAAAAGTGGTTAAATATGTGTCAATTCTCTCTGGTATGTATGATTTATGCGTTTATTTTTTATAGAATTATGATATTGTTTTTGTTATTTTAAAAATAAGATATTGTATGAAAAATAGTTCAAAATGGAATTTGTACTTGAATCAGGTGGATAAATTAAGCAAAAAAGGAATTTCCTGATCGTGAAACTAAAATCGGCCAATCCCTGAAATAATTAAAAATCAACGATTAGTTGATATTTATTCCGATAGATGGCGCAAGCTATCAGAAGATTTTAGTTTCATGATCATAAAATGCCTTTTTTTCTTAATATAATATGTATTCACCTTTTTTCGATGATTGTTAATTGTATTTTGACAACTCTCTTTGAACCTTGGCGTGAGGACCGTCCAATTTCGGCAGGAGCCTCGGACATCTAGACTTGGGATCACAAACTACGAGGAACAGAGAGAGCGACAACAAATAAAAACTTAACAACTTTAAAAGGTAATTTCTTCTTTACAAGCATAAATAATGTAATATAATTTTCTCTCAATATATAATAAGTATTTAAATTATGTATATAATAATGTGTATATAAAAATTGTAATTATTATTAAGTTGTTAACGTGATAATCCTGTTGAAGGACTGACAAGTCCGAAAACTTGAAAATAAAATGTCACAAGAAAATTAACCCTGGAAGCTTCATTTATTTTACAACTTCTTCTTTATTTACTTTCTATTTGATTCAATTATAGAACCCCGCTGGGAAAACGTAGACAATACAAAGAATGACAAAATCAAGGTCGATGACCCGACAGAACTACAACCCGGTATAACATATTCATATTTGAGTCAATAGTCAAAACCTGGATCTATGAAAGAAAAAAAAAACGTTTTCTTAAAATATTTCGAGGGATTTCTCCCTCTTTTTATCAGTTTATTCCACATTAAAATAAAAGGTT
The DNA here is from genome assembly GCA_030710605.1 of Cordylochernes scorpioides. Lineage (NCBI taxonomy): Eukaryota > Metazoa > Arthropoda > Arachnida > Pseudoscorpiones > Chernetidae > Cordylochernes > Cordylochernes scorpioides. Next base: position 3,724,040 of record CP092886.1, read on the forward strand.
TTTTATTCTTTCACAGTACACACATCCTTTTTATATAAATATATTTATAGTTCAATAAATAGTCCCTTATATCAATAGTAAGGTGAAGATATCAGAGGCTTCCGGGGGTAGGTTTCTTTTAAAACATTTTCATTAATAATTCTCTAGCTTTCAGGTATAAAAGCCTTTCTACTGGAGAAATTCCTTTCCATTTGGTGAATTATTTTAGCGTGCTTTCTCTTGAAGAAGGATTTTCGTTCCCGAAAGTTAGAGATTTATGAATTGAAATGTTACAGAAAAAGAATCCCCGGAAACCCAATATTTTCACCTCGCACACACACACACACAAAATATATTCATATTTACAATTATGACGCGCTGAAAGATTTATGGATATATTAAAATATACAAGTATCAGAGTTACCAATCAATTCTTAATTCTGTCACAGTTTGCTTTTGTGAATGGAATAAATACCCAAATATAGCCATTTCTCATAAGCATCGATGGTTCAGTGGTAAAATGCTCGCCTGCCACGCGGGCGGCCCGGGTTCGATTCCCGGCTGATGCATTTTTTTTTTTTTTTACAATTTTTAAAACTCATTTATATATTATACAAGAATGACATCCACGGCGCCAATTTATAATTGTGACGAATAGTATTTGAATAAAAGCATTTAATCGTGTAAACCCCGGGCGTTGCCCGGGTCATTCGGCTAGTTTATTTATAAGCAGAAAGAGAATATCTAAAATATAGAATAACTTTCGCTCACACTTTATAAGCAGTATGCTTAAAAATATGAAAAAGAAAGAATTTGGTTTTTCACCACCATAGAAATACGATGAGAGAGAAGTTACAAGACGATTGGAGAAAAATCAATTAAATAAAAGCAAATCGATACATTTCGATCAGTGGTCGAACGTTCTTCCTGGCCGTAATCTCAGAGCGATTGATGTTCGACGTGATCCCCCGGTCTTATGGCCCCGTCTGGCTGTCGGCTGCGGATTCTGAGAAAAATTTCATTCAACAGGACTGTCAACATTTTATGTCATTTTTAGTTGTCAAGCTATTCACACTTATGGACTTAAGGAAGTTGTACCTTTCAGCATGTATATCGGGATTCAGACAATAACTCTGAAAGATGTTTGATACAAAGTGCCAGTTATGTATAAAAGATTTAATATTTATGAATATTGTCGCGTTCTTCCAAACCAAATAATGAAGAATATCCTCCTAGACAAATAAAATAATCCATGTAGAAACACAATGACCTTGTTCCTTTGAAAATTATCAAACGTATTCTTGTAATAGCAATAGGTTTTGGACACTGTGTCGCCGTAGGATGTGATTATATACCGATTTTCTTTACGGCTCTATGTCACCTGGTACCTAGACCTCCACGCACTTGGTGCTGGAATCGATCTCATACCACTCAAATTTGCTAAGGGCGGCTTATTTCGAAAGAAGATAAAACAGGAACGTCCTTCCGCACACAGATATCTTGTTTTGTTTGATTCACACAATTGTCTAGAACGCATACGCGAGATGCCTAGAGTTCCTTTCCAAAACGGTCTAGTCCATAATTGTACGCATAATTCCACACACGGAAGATTTACAAAATGGACAATAAATCATTGTTGGCTAAAGTAGAAAATATTGTTCTCTAACGCTTAAATAATTCAATCTGACACTCTAAATTTATTGCATACAATTCTTCGCTCCATATAGAAATACAATCATAGACAAAACTCAAGGAAGGTGTACCTTTTAGCAAGTATATCGAGATTCAGACAAAATCTTTGAAAGATTTTTAATACACAGCGACTTTTGATGCACTAGCGCGCCATCTGTTATCAAAATCGAAACTATTATGAAGGCGTATGATTCTTTTTGAAATTAAACAATTTCTACTGCCCTTACTGCAATGGAAAAATTAATGGGAGGGCCTGGCTCATCAGTGGTGAACCCTTCCAGTGGTTTCGCCAGTTTAATCTACCACCACTGATGAGCCAGGCCCTCCCATTAAATTTTCCATTGCAGTAAGGGCAGTAGAAATTGTTTAATTTCAAAAAGAATCTTACGCCTTTATAATAGTTTCGAATTTTGATAACAGATGGCGCGCTAGTGCATCATATTATAAATGTTCTAATAAAAGACAAAAAATGGTATTTGCGGAAGAGCGATTGCTCGAAGCATATTATATATTTATAATTGTATGTAATTCTACTATCCTCAAAGCTTATTTCCATAGTTCTTCTAAAATACCCATTCCAACAGTATCACTATAAAAGGAAGTTCCAAAATGCAATATAACAGCGGTATGGTAGATTAAACTGGCGAAACCGCTGGGAGGGTTCACCACTGATGAGCCAGGCCCTCCCATTAATTTTTCCATTGCAGTAAGGGCAGTAGAAATTGTTTAATTTCAAAAGGAACTTTACGCCTTTAAAATAGTTTCGAATTTTGACACGGTAACTTTTATTCAAGACACACAAGATAACCAAGTGTGAACAAAAATGCCTCTGTCTTCTTCGAAAAATACAGACGTACGGCGACATAAACAGCTTTACACTTTATAAAGTTTTCTCCATGAGTGAAAATCTAGTTTCTTCCAAAAAGATAGCACAACAAATTGAATACTCCCAATAATCTATCGAAATATTGACACCTAATTTTCCAATAGAAAATATAGATGTATTATAGAATACTCATATAATTGCTGAAGTAATATCGATTTAGGTATTGCTAGTTCTATATTTTAACCAATGAATATTCTCGTGGTTTCCCCAGAGATAACGCCAGGGAATGATGACGCTGTTACACGAGAAAATATTCATCTCCCTGGGGCCTATCACGTGACCTGGCCGTCACGCGAGGTGGGATCTGAAGGTCTCCGGGAACATCAATAGCTGTCTTCTAGGCTGGACTCTTCTATCGCGTCTCAGCCGACTGTCCCAGTTCGGAGTCTGCTGCGGAATCAAACAATTGAAAATGTTCATATCTAAAGATGACCTCACCATGCGCAACAATTCATTTACTCTTGTCGTAAAGATAGAGGCTGCCTGGCTGGCATTCATATTTCTTGAAAATAAAGATACTTCGGCCAGTAAATATTTTTTATTGTCTCGACGTTTTAATTGTTTTTAAATGTTCTAATTTGTGTTCGCTCCTGACAAGGACAAAAGATTTTTGTCGAAACGTCGAGACAATAAAAATTATTTACTGGCCAAAGTACCTCTATTTACTTTTGTTTAACGCCGTTTTCAAACTGTATATCTACCACGTTAATTCCATAATCAGTGAATCTACCAATTCAAACAGTAGTCTGACATGGTGATGATTGGTGAATAGATATGTCGAGAAATTTTGACCAATCCGTATACTTGAGCTGCAAATATCTTTGTGGTTTAGTCTTCACACGTTTTTGGTTCTTTCAAAACCCATTTCTGAAATTTAAAATCCCCTAATCCGCGGTCGTCTGTTTTTTTAAGAATACAGAGGCCATTTTTTTTCACACTTGGTTATCTCGTGTGTCTTCAATAAAGGTCACTGTGTATAAAATATCTTTAGAGTTGATGTCTGAATCCCGATATACATGCTAAAAGGTACAACTTCCTCAAGTGTTGACCATGAGTGTTAATACAGAAGATATGCATATATATATATGGAAATTTTGCCGGGAGGAAATTGATCTAAAGAGACAAGGGTCGCCTCTCCCGTCAAAATATACGTCTAAAAACAAAAGCCATCTATTGAACGTCGCCGCAACTAGCGGCTTCGGATCGGTGACAAAGCCACAACACCAGCTTTGGCAAACTGAAAAGCGTCCACCTAGAAACCATGGTTTCGGGCTAATGGCCCTCGTCAGTCTAGGGCGGACTTTATTCCATGAGATCCACACGGGATCTAATGGAATCTTGACAATCTGCCGAAGAGGTGTTTAGCTGACAAAGTGGCTGGGCCATATCTATGGCTAAAATATAGATGGAGATTTTTCCGGAAGGAAATTGATCTAAAGAGACAAGGTTCACCTCTCCCGTCAAAATATATATAAAATATTTACTTTTTGTCCTTCTATATAATATATATAGCATATTTTATTACATTGCAGATAAAAGATGCATATATTCCTATGATTATGATTAATATTAAAATTGATTTTATAGATTATAGCCAATAACAATAAAGGATAGAGATAGAAAGTTTTTATATTTGAAAAACGATATTTACTTTGTATATGCAAACTTTATTGTGCATCACCTGTAATTGTGTGTTTCACGTAAAGACGAGAGAGAGATTAACCAAATTTATTGTTTTAATTAATTTTTAAAAGTGTGCCTATTTTGGCACAATATTTTTCTCTCTCAAAATTACAATATAAAATATTTATGTGAAAGAAATTTTTCATTAACAATTTATATTACATCAAAAATATAGTGTAAGTGTAATTTACGTATGTATAAGTAATAAATGATAAAATAGTTTCTCTCTAATCACATTTCTAATGTAAAAACACAAATTAAATCCAAATATGTACACCGGATGGCAGCACTGGGCAGATTAACGCTATGTAACTTGTTACAAATACCAGAGCAGACGCAATATCTCTGGTATATTTACCTCTTCAACACTGACAGTCTAATAAACTCCACTTGTATTTGGAAATATCCAATTTTGCTGAGTTGGTTAGATGTCAAAATGATAAATTTGATATTTGAATAAACATCATAAATATGTAAATTATTCAAAATTCGAATCTATTATAAACGCGTATAATTCTTTTTAAAAATAAACAATTCTACTGTCCTTACTGCAATGGAAAAATTAATGGGAGGGCCTGGCTCATCAGTGGTGAACCCTCCCAGCGGTTTCGCCAGTTTAATCTTCCATACCGCTGTTATATTGCATTTTTCGAACTTCCTTTTATAGTGATACCGATGCTAGACTCTTTGAATGGGTATTTTAGATGAACTATGGACATAAGCTTTGAGGACAGCAGAATTACATACATTTATAAATAGGTGAATTAATCAAAAATTACAAAAATCGCCGTAACACGAATGTAAAAAGAAATTATGCTCTATTTAGTTTCTATTAGAGCACCGTTTCTCAACCTTCTTGACCCTTGGACGTGTGAAATTTGAAAAATATTCCCTAGAAAAAAATGTTTACTAGTTATTAAATATTTTCATATATACATGTATATATTCATATTTCATATATTCATGTATATGTGAAAAACAATTTTAAAAAATATTTTAAAAAGGTCGGGTGTTGATATTAAAAATAAAAAGGCATATCCTGACCAGGAGCACATGAGCATTTCTAGAGCGCCATCTAGAAATGCTCATGGGAGCCTGGTCAGGATATGCATTTTTTATTTTTAACATATATATATGTGTATTAATTGTAATATATTATTTCCAACCTTCAAACTCGACATTTTGTGTTATAAATCACAAAATTAAGGCATTAACTAACATAAAATATTCCTATAAAATTATATTATTTTTAAATAAGAATTTTAACGGGAAGTGAAAAGAATTTTCAAGGACTGGTCAGAATCGTCTGCAAAGCCACCGAATGGTTGAGAGTCACTGCAGAAAAACACGCCTCCATTTCTTACTGAGTAATCTTACAACAAACGTCACACAATAGGAGAAAATTCCTAGCAAAGGTATTACAAAATTCAAAATTATTTTAAAGGCGTGAGATTCTTTTTGAAAATAAACAATTTCTACTGCCCTTACTGCGATGGAAAAAAATAATGGGAGGGCCTGGCTCATCAGTGGGGAACCCTCCCAGCGGTTTCGCCAGTTTAATCTACCATTTATCCGCTGGGAGGATTTACCACTGATGAGCCAGGCCCTCCCATTAATTTTTCAATTGCAGTAAAAGCAGTAGAAATTGTTTATTTTCAAAAAGAATCATACGCCTTTAAAATAATTTCGAATTTTGATAACAGATGGCGCGCTAGTGAATCATATTGTTAAGTAGCTCCATCCAGATGGGACACCTGTCAATCATCCCTGGACCCCGGAGGGGACCACATGATCCCTCCCTGATCTGTAAATAAGGAAAACGGGACGGTGGCGGACATTAGGGTAATCTTCAACTTGGAGTAAGTTGTACTTTCTCTCTCTCTCCCTATAAATACCCCTTATAATAAATTATTTATTCCCAAATTTGCCCTTGCTTTATTTATCTCCGCGACAATATTATAAAGGTATTACAGCGTACAATGTCAGGTTCCCGTAACAAATGGCCTTATTGTACCAAAAGAAACATCTCTATCACCACCATAACGTTCTATACTCGGGTGATAAACAAAATGCGCTGTTTAATTGTAGTTTTAAAGGATAGATGCCTCTTTTAGTAAGCATTACGGGTTAATATTTTTCTCTCTCCTTGTCACAATAAAAAATACTACCATTCCAGGTATGTTGACACAAATAAATCAATGCCGTACCGCAAGTTTTCAAGAAATATAAATATTGGCGGCTTTCGGGTTTTGCCCATCTTGGTGATAAATAATAAGCCACAATGCCAGTTTGAGAAAATTAAGACAAAAGCCAACCTGTATATCATGTTTTCGGGCTGTAAATATCTTTATTTACGGGGCTGCTAACCAGAATGGATGCTTTTTGAGCCCCACATGTTTTCGGGCTATGACCCTCATCAGTACAGAGGTAACTTCGATTTCATAACATTCCACGAAAGGACTTATGAAATCAGTCGAAATCTTGCGAAAAAGGTGTTTAAGCTGATAAGAATACAGCATGAAGTTGCGGGAGTAGGAGATTATGAAATCGAAACCTCCTCTATACTGATGAGAGCCATAGCACAAAATCATAATATACAGGTTGGCTTTTATCTGAAATTTCCAAAATTGGTGTTGTGGCTAATTCTTTATCACTATTTCCCTAACTCTTTTAGTACAAATAAATATATATTAAAAATAAAGAAGGCATTTCCTGACCACGAGCACATGTGCTTTTTAGATGGCAGAGCGCCATCTAGTGGAGCAAAAATACACTAAACGTTTATTTAGCTTGCTCCGTGATATTTGGCCAACCCAATTTCTTGATAAATCAAGAAAAGCCATCCACGAACGTGTTTCGCGCTGTTGGCGCTCGTCAGCGTGGAGTAGGATGTAACCACTGCGACCAAAAGGATTTTTGGTCCCAGAGGCTTCTTGAGAAATCAAGAAATGGGTTCGTGGATGGCTTTTCTTGATTTATCAAATTATTGGGTTGGCAAAATATCACGGAGCAAGCTAAATAAACGTTTAGTTCATTTTTGATCCACTAGATGGCGCTCTGCCAACTAAAAAGCACATGTGCTCGTGGTCAGGAGATGCCTTCTTTATTTTTAATATCAACACCTGACCACTTATCTTTTTTTTTTCTATTGTTTTTTCATGTATATATGTTATATTAAAATATTTCATTAGAAATTATGTTATATTTAAATATTATTTTATTTAAAATTATATTTCATGGATTCAAATATTCTGTTAAATCGACCGCCAGAGGTCACGCTTTTCATATAAAAACTCGTTGTTGTTGTTTACCGCTGGCCGGCTCAAAACTTTTGTACATTATGTAAATAATATTTAGTTTTCCTTATTCTACTGGCCTTAAGCCAGGCATTACTTTTATCAAATTATGTTCTTTTATATATTCCTCAGCTCAAATAAATAAATCAATGATCAAAACTCTTTTATTTTTCCCACGACTGCAAAGAACAATATCATAATGATACTCATGGATACCAAAATCAAGCAACAAATAATAATAATTCAATATATCAACCTAATTCTAAAATACAACAGAAATCTCTATTTTTATATAATATATATATAGTTTGAACTTTTCGCTATTCTTTTTATATCCAGTATATGACGTGTGTAAGTGAAAAATTTTCAGACCTATCTCTATACTGTGTCAAGGTTTCCTCTCGTGTGACTTGTGTAACTCTTGTGCAACTGCAAAACTTCATGAGGAGAAAACTTTTATTTTATTAAATACATTTATTAAGAAAAGGAAAGAAATTCCTTTTTCTGAATAAAATGAAAGTGCATCTTGTTTCTGTGCGATAATTGTGTACAATTCCAACTATGTTACACAATATTTTTTATATAAAAATTTCAAAATTCGGAAATATTTTAGATAAAATCTCTAGTTTTATTTTTAAAGAGTTATCAAATTGTGTTTTTGCGTGTAAAGCGAGAAATAAAATTCATTGAAAAAATGTAAAGTAATAGAGCAGAATATATTTTCTCAAAATACTTTCTTGAGAAAAACCAAGAACGCACTTCGCCAGTAGCCTTTATGTGCGAGACACGGTGGGTCTATAAAAGGTCGAAGTCTATAAAGAGATGTAAACTTTGCCTCGATATCTGCCGAGGGCATTTTAAAGCAGCAGAAGAAGAATCAATGGTTCTAACCATTGATCCGACAAGAATAGGACATGGTCTGTCAACATGTCGACCCACACAAACTTAGAAGCAATCTTAGAAGCTGTTTGTCCAGCCCAGCTTTGTCTTTCTCGGCTAATTTGTTAGTTCTTCACGTTGACCTACTTTTGTATGAATTCGGATTGTGCTGAATTTTTGCGCACACAACTCGATCTAACTAATAGATGGATTTCTGTTGGTTCAAAATATAAGTGAGTTTTGTAAACTCTCCATCAGATATTTAAAATATATTGTTATGTTGTAGCTTTTTATTTCAACTATTGAATTTAATCCATTAATTAATAATAATTGGCGTCTTTTTTTAAAGGCACTAATTAGAAAAACATATCAGAAATATGAACCCTTATTCCGAGAGATTTCCAAGGTTGTATCCAGATGCGAAAATACGCGCCTGATTGGCTGGAAAATAGTTCCATTTTTAAACCAACCTACACCATTACACCTTATCTAACCTAACTTGACCTAATCTAGCGTATTATATACTCGGCGGAACGGGTATCTGGGCAAAACATTGGGAATGTCCCCTTAATCCTAAAGCTTATCTGTTTTTGCGGATTAAACATTTCGAATATACTGTATATTCCATTCAAGTGAAGTGTTAAAACACATCAGATATATACTCATATAAACAATGTAGAAGATTTGTGATTAGAACTTGCTATCTTTTTTAAAAGGGCATCTACTGATCGTGCAACTAGATATTGCTGATGGCTTGAGCCATCTGTCGGAATAAATATCAACAAATCGTTAGCCAAATACCTTTCCTTTATTAATCAAAAAAAAATAATCACTTACACGTTTATTGGTGTTGCCACTCACCAGCGTGATGCACATGCTTCACATTGGTATCTTTTGTTGAACTTTAATATATGTTCTGTTCAGTGTATATTGATGTTATTTTAAAATATCGTTTGTCGTCTTTTTATACGAGGGTGAATTGATATATAGGGTAGGCACAAGAACGTCACAAGAAGCTCGTTTCTTTCCTATACGAGGGCAATACTGGAACTATATTAGTACTCCAAGTGTGTATCTCTCTTTATGTCTAAACAGTAATCTCTCTGGAATGTGTTATTAAATTAATTATATTTTCAGTAAGATGACAGAGACGAACCCATATGATATGTGTATATTTCATGCAGAAAGTTTTTTCCAATAATTTCCAACATTGAATACCTTAATCCGTAAATATAACATTTCACTGGTTCAATAAATTGGAAATGGCGATTCGTATTAGTTATCAACCAGTTTATAAAAAAAAGACAAGACACTCATGGACTATACTTAAGGAAGTTTCATAGTTTAATGTCACCGTTATTCTGTTATTTTTAAAGGGACAGAGCAATTTTGTATGCACTTAGTTATCTCGTGTGTTTTCAAAAAGGTCACTGTGTATCAAATATCTTTCAGAGTTATTGTCTGAATCCCGATATACATGCTAATAGGTACAACTTCCTTAAGATTTGTTCATGAGTGTATATTTAAATATTTTCTTGAGCGTTTGTCACATTATGATTCACATATGTCTTCTAGCTTATCCCGATGTCTATAAGTTCAACAACTCTATGACACGTTTAAGTACGTCTGTCAATGTTTCGACTGAGACAACTCGCACACTAGCAGCGTTTTCCATACGTACTTGGCGCTAATTTATCACATTTATATTAAAGAGGTTTTTTTGCTTATCCCTAGTACACGTGGTACAAGCCATGATAATCATGGTAAGTAGAAGTAGGCAACTGCTTTTACTGTAAATGCACCACATGTCTACACATGTGAAAAGCAGTTCGACTTTGTACTTACAAATGTGCCAGAGCCCCGTTTGGTTACTTGCACTCGCTGTTGGGTTTGAACTTTTGCAAGAATCTGGGGCCATTGGAACATTTTTTTTTAATCAGAAAAAAAGTGACCAATGCGGGAATCGAACCCGGGTCGTAGCGGTCGAAAACCAACGGTTTAGACCATCCTTCTACCGACCCCCATATATTAAAGAGTAAGGTATAAGAGTAAAAATGTTCTGATATATTTATAAATACATATAGTTGAATATAATATTATAATTACTATTTTATAATAAAACTAGCCGAATGACCCGGGAAACGCCCGGGTTTTACCCGATTAAATGTTTTTATTCAAATACTATTCTTTACAATTATAAATTGGCGCCGTGGATGTCACTCTTGTGAAACGTCCCGCTCCAAACTTGTGTCTGAGAAGCGATATTTTTATAGAAAGATGATCTGGCTTTTGTTTTCTGCTCGAGTGAATGTTTTTCTGTTAGAATTTTGTTCCTGCGTACAAAATAATGAACTGGTTTCACCCGTGGTCTCTGCTTTTTGGAATTTTTCACGATATAATTTTGTATCTGATAATCAAACATGATACAGCAATATCGTCATCATCATTTTCTGACTAAAAATATATAGTTTTAATAATTGATTTATATATTTTTTTAAAATAGCCTATCGTCTTCCCCGTAATTTTTACCTATGTATGGAAATTTTGGTTTGAATTAGTGAACTACTGCGAATTTGTATACCGGACATACAAACAAACATACAAACATTCATTTTTATATATATAGATAGATATACAAAAAAGTAAGTAAAAATAAAATCCTATATGTATGTGTGTGTTTATTTAACAAAAACAAGATAAAAGTATTCCCAAATGACCTGAGGAAACTATCCAGTAGTTTCAATAACCAAAGAAACCAAGGACGTCATCTTGTGGCTCAGCTAAATATTTCCGCGGCCTCCCAGGAGAAATCGTCTGACAAGATAATCCTTGTGCCGTCCAATTGTTTCCTGATAATAAACCGCCTTTATTGGAAGCCAATTTATTTAGTTGAAATAGACCATTTTGGAACTTAATTTGGAAACATTTAGTGATAGTCGTTTGCTAATAAAAGAAGATTTAATATTTTATAAATTCCACGGGATTGCTTCCATTAGAAGCTATAATTGCCTGAAGGAGTCAACGATTATTTTGGCGAAAATTGCCCGCGTCAAATACGAACCTGAGATTTTGGTCAATACAGTCGACCGACGTGTCTGTTCTGTTTGATGCAGAGTCCAGGCGACAAGAAAAACACCATTTCAGGTTTATATTGCTATAAATAGTCACGCAGGTATTCTTTAAATTATTACAATTGGTTGCGCTGAGCGCAAAACGTATTATTTATTAAATTATCATTGTAATTGTATATACACTCATGGACAAACTTAAGGAAATTGCACCTTTTATAGTATATATCGAGTTATCTTCAATAAAGGTCACTGCAATATCTTTCAGAATTATTGTCTGAATCTCGATATACATGCTAAAAGGTACAACTTCCTTAAGTCTTTCTTACAATATTTGATATCCTACGAATTCGAGGCTGAATACCATGGTTTTGTGCCAGGACCCTTTGTAGTAAAGGGGAGCCTTCGGTTTCATATTAAATGAGGGGATTTATGAAATCGGTTGGATTTTCCAAAATTGGTCTATTATCACATTCTTTGCCACCATTATTACGTTTTATACTGTGTAGTGAACAATGTGCTTTGTCTTAATGTATTTTATATGTAAAGGTGTCGCTATTGGTGCATTAATACCTAGCCGTGCAACTTTGTGTTATATACAATGTGCTATATATAGCTATTACGACAACGATAATCTCTTATTCGCTCTATAAGAACGAACACAACTCGGAGACATAATTCGTCTCTTTTACACTCGTTTCCCTCCTTTATAGTATATGATTGGATTTACATAATTGTATATATTTGTGCCATTTTTCTTTTCGCGCTTTATATAATAGAGCTTTAGTGTAATATAGAAAAAAATAGAATTATGTAAAAAATTGTCATGAAAAGTGACACCCATACCTCGCTTTGCGTCGGGGTTACGTTTTAAAAAAACACGGCGCAAATTGAAACGACGCAAAGTGAAAATATGTGAAGGCGCAATCAAAAACAAAGGTGTTGCCATATTTTAGGAAAAAAAAAATTAAAAAATCAAAGACTCGAATCCAATACAACGTAACTTCGAAAATCTAACGACGCACAGTGAAAATCAGTAAAAATTAAGCAGCGACGCAACTTCGAAAAAAACGCAAAATGAAACGACGCAAAGCGAGGTATTGGTGTAGATGGAAATTTTGCCGGGAGGATATTGATCTAAAGAGACAAAGGTCGCCTCTCCCGTCAAAATAGACGTCAAAACCAGACGCCATCTATTGACCGTAAATACATATATAAAACATTGCCACTAGGAGATTCTGTACCCGTAGAATGGCGTCTTGCCCCGAAAACTTGTACGATCGCTGTTATATAAAGAAGATTTTCTCCCGACTTGTATTTCTGTATATATCTAACCATGATATAGGTAAAGGCTTTACGGAATTTAAATATAATGATTAGATAATTTATAAAAGAACATGTGTGCTTTTTCAGACATGTACATCATTTTTGCTAAAATATTGTAGAAAACACTGTTATTTTTTGCTTATCCCTAGTACACGTGGTACAGGCCATGATAATCATGGTGGGTAGAAGTAGGCGACTGCTTTTACTGTAAGTGCACCACATGTCTACATATGTGAAAAGCAGTTCGACTTTGCACCTACAAATGTGCCAGAGCCCCGTTTGGTTACTTGCACTCGCTGGTGGGGTTGGACTTTTGCAAGAATCGGGGGCCATCGGAGCATTTTATTATTCTTTTTTTTTTTAATCAGAAAAAAGTGCCCAATGCGGGAATCGAACCCGGGTCGTAGCGGTCGAAAGCCAATGATTTAGACCATCCTTCCACCGACCCCCGGAAAACACTGTAAATGTGGGAACTTCAACCAAAATTTTAAATAGCAAAGTTTCACGTGTATTTTGATGAAAGGTTCATATTAAAATAAGAACATTAAGCCTACAGGGAAAAGTTTATTTTTAAATAAAAAATATTTAAAAAAGAAACTTTTCCCTGTAGGCTTAATGTTCTTATTTTAATATTGATTCAAGGGATAATTTGATCGAAAGATTCATGTACTTTCTATCTATGTAAAGTGATGTTTCATGGGCCGGGGAACGTTAAATGGCCTCTGGAACAAACCTGGATGATCCAATCCTCTGGAGAGTTGAGACGCTCCAATTTCATGTGAATAAATCTGGTGAAATATCGGCGCCCTAGCTAATTACTTAACCAATATGGTTTTTTTTCGTCTGTTCAAAATTAATAGTTTGGGTGGTGTTTATGTGGTTAGCCACATTGTCTCTCCCCGGGGTATAGAACAATACATCACAGCAGCCATTGCTACAAGTGCATCAGATAAAGCTCAAAGCATTTTTAAAATCATTTTATAATAATTAGATTTATGTCTGTATTGCGGTACCCATTGGGAAGAATTGATACATGTATCAAGACCTACTCTTTATTCAAATATAAATGCAATTTCCCTTCCTCCTCCCGCTGAATGAGAAATATATCAAGGGGGCCTGGCTCAACAGTGGCAAACCCTTCCAGAATTATTTACGGAATGGCAATGTTGGAACATATATACACTCATGGACAAAACTTAAGGAAGTTGTACCTTTTTACATGTATATAAGGATTCAGACAATAACTCTGAAAAATATTTTATACACAGTGACCGTTATTGAGGACACAGGATATAACCAAGTGTGAACAAAATTGCCTCTGAATTCTTTTAAGAAAATCGACGACCAGCAACATTAAAGACTTTCCACTTCCTTAAATTTTATCCAGAGTGTATATTGATACAAAATTTACATTATTTCCAAAGTTTCTGTCGATAATTTTCTTGAATTCTTACACCAATATTTTTTATATTGCCATCTATACAAGCAGTCAAGATCTGTAAAATAAACGTTTGGTCTGGAGTTCAAACTGGCGAAACTGCTAGGAGGGTTCACCACTGATGAACCAGACCCTCACAATACTTATTTCATCGAAGTTCAGGTAACAATAGAAAATTGTTTTCAAATAAAACTACAACCTTTCGCAAGAAAATTGTTTATAATTGGGAAAAGCATCGCTGTAAAGTATTCCCCCTGCTTATTGTAATTATATATTTAATTGAACTAGAAAGTGCAATTACAGAAAACGGTGCTGCGATGGATCTCAGATAATTAACCGCGCCCAGACTTTGAATTTTTATCCCATTTAAAACACAACTTTTGTTTTTCCTATAATTGAGTGGGCTCCTTCTCCATCATGAGATGTACATGGGGTTTGTCTAGACTTCCTTGATAGGGAAATACTAGACTAAGATGGAGAAAAAACACACAACAACATATATATCAATACACATATATCAAATATATATTTATGATATTTTTTATAAAAAGGATACATATATGATACATAAATTATAGCTAGATATAAAGTGGACGATCAATAGATGGCGTCTAGTTTTGACGTCTAGTTTTGACGTCTATTTTGACGGGAGAGGTGACCTTTATCTTTATAGATCAATATCCTCCCGGCAAAATTTCCATCTTTATTTCAGCCATAGATTTGGCCTAGCCACTTTGCCAGCTAAATATCTCTTTGGCATTAGATTCCTTGTGAATCTCATGGATTAAAGTCCGCCCTAGGCTGACGAGAGCCATTAGCCCGAAACCATGGTCTCTAGGTGGACGCTTCTCAGTTTGCCAAAGCTGGTGTTGTGGCTTTGTCACCGACCCGAAACCGCTAGTTTGCGGCGACGGTCAATAGATGGCGTCTATTTTGACGGAGAGGTGACCCTTATCTTTATAAATAAGAACCGTTGTCAAAATTTTCCTAGAGGAAGTTGAACTTGACAGGAGAACGCAGATTTTCCTGAGCTACCTTATCACTTCTGTTTATAAACTGCATTTGAAAGTATAAAACATGGTATATACGCTTGCTCTGCGTCTCCTGGATTTCTTGACTACTAGTTGTCAACTTCTTATCTACTTCGTTATATTTTATTTTCTACTTTTGTATCCTCCCAGTCTACTTAACGAATAATTTTCCATTTGCTACATATAAATATTTACCTACAGTGAGCCACAATGTTCGATCGCGAATAAAATGATTGTATTTATTTACATATAAATGCAGGCCAAAGTTGTTATTTTATATAGCTTCCGGGTCGAAGACAACAGTTAACGCGTCAGGTGTTAGGGATAAAGTATACTGCAGGCTCGAATCCACGCAGGGTCATTTTTATCTCATTAATTAGCTGTGGGGCTATTTCCCACAACGGACATCCGTGCCATAATGATAGCGATGGGTGGGTGCCAATAAAGGCAGACTGCCTAACCCGTAGGTGGGCTATATAAGCCGAAGTCAGTAAACCTGGGTGACATAATGACACCGATGTTTAGCGGGTGTCCTAACCGAGGTCTGTTCGGTCTGTGTGACATAATGACACCATTGGATAGTGGGCTACCTAGACCGAAGTCTGTTCGGTCTGTGTGACATAATGACACCATTGGATAGTGGGCTACCTAGACCGAAGTCTGTACGTCTGGGTGACATGTGACACCATTGGATAGTGGGCTACCTAGACCGAAGTCTGTACGTCTGGGTGACATAATGACACCATTGGATAGTAGGCTACCTAGACCGAAGTCTGTACGCCTGGGTGACATAATGACATCGCATTTTTTCCTGGCATTTGCCACAATAACATGTAGCCTGCTAGACATTTCCTCCCCTTTAAAATAGATGCTTACAATTATGCGCCGCCAAGCGAAGACTGAAATCGGGCAGATGGAAGACAAGTCTTGTTGTTTGAATGTTACGTGAATATATACTGTGAGTCGCAAGCAACTTTCGACCTAAAACCTTTCAGAAATCGACCTCAATTTGAAATATGTCTTTTTAATCCTTAATAAACATTAATCACTTCCATAAAGTGTCTAAGAAAATAAGAATATTAATCGTAAAGATAGAGGTTGCCTGGCCGGCATTCATACTTCTTCAAATTAGAGATACTTCGGCCAGGATATCTTTTTAATTGTCTGTAAAATTGTCAATAAAAAGATTTACTCGCCGAAGTATTTTTAATTTGAAGAACTAATAATATTAATATCATATTATGAACAAAAAATTGGTAAGTATTTAATATTCGGGCATAAATATTGTACATTGAGATAGAGTAATACATTTCTAAAGGTAGAACGCCAGAGTCTAAATATAGTAGAATGTAGAAATATGGATATTGGATATATAAATATCAATATCGATTATAATGATTTACATAATGTATTTTGTGTTCTTTTCCTTGCCGAAAATGATACTACGACCGGTAATGGTACTACGACCCTTTAGAACGCCAATCAAGCTGGCTATTTTTGCCATCCAACTAACCTTCCAAATGAAGTTACTAAAGACATGGTGTTCTTCTTTTTCTCTATTGTTGATCAAAATAATAACTAAGCTTGTTCTTATATGTCTAACATTGCTATTATAAACTACAATTTCCAATGCGAGAAACATCCATTATTTCATGAAGGAAAAATAAATGACATAGGGGAGCGCTGCCAATGGTACGGAACGATCGTATGCTCTTATTTACTTTCATACCGAAATTTGAAAGTGATTTATTAAGAACTTCATAGTGAGCACACATCTAGAACTCTTTAAAACAACGCTAAGCTATTTGAATATGAATTCATCTATGACTTCCCAAGACCTAAATAGAACCAAATAACTAGGCAAGAAAATCAGTTCAAATATAAAGCATTATTTGATTCCCAAGATTGGCTAAGACTATATTTCCCATGTTCAGAGCTCTCGCTATACTCCACGTGTAGAGTAATGCGGAGTTTAAAGTCTCCAGCTCTTATAACCACCACTGTCGGTTCGCAGAAGGGCAATTTCACGCCATGTCAGTGAGGGGGTATATTTACTCTAGTTAGATGAGCCGTGGCTTTGTAGACAGTGGAAACGGAAGATGAGTTCAAGCATTTTTTATTCAAATGGTAACAAAATATATCCGATATTTTGAATAGCGTTGACTTTCAATAGAATTATTGTTCTTTATACTATTTGTCTCTCTCTCTTTCTTAACCTCTAAGCCCCCCATATTATAGTTTACAACATTTTTCTACAATAGTATATCTTTTTTTATATAAAAAATAGACACTTCTCCCAGTTGGAGTTTTTTATTTTCTCAACGTTTCGACAAAAATATTTTGTCTTCGTCAGGAGAAGTATATAAAAATAAAGCATTTAGCAAGGCGTTAAAAATTGTTCTGAGGTTTGCAAGGGCGTTCTCACGTGATTTTTCGAATTTAGTACAACATCTAAAGCGCGAGTCAAAAACAAATATTAAACTCGTCGAAGACAATTTTTAACGCCTTGCCAAATGCTTTATTTTTATTTACTTCTCCTGACGAAGACAAAAGATTTTTGTCGAAACGTTGAGAAAATAAAAAAACTCCAACTGGCCGAAGTGTCATATAAATATGAATGCCGGCCAGGCAGCCTCTATCTTTACGATAATAATATATCTATATATTATAAACTGTGCTGAATATTATAATTTCGTAGGGGAAGTTTCTTCTTTAAATTTATTCAATATTTGTGATCATAAAACTCGGTATAATAAATTGCCTTAAATATTATATATACGAGAGTGAGAGGAATTAGAGATATATTTTGATTTTGTTTATTATAACCAATAAGATTAACTTTATTATTAACATCATGAAACGCGATATCCCAAACTCAGGGATATTTGCGTCAATACCTTTCACTGCATTACAGCAATTCGGCTATATACAATCCTGTTCAATTCATTATTTTACATAAATTAACTGAAGAAAATTGTCCAAAGAGAAAAATCAACAACAAAGCAAAACACACAGAGCAAGCATCGCAGTTCTTTTTTTTTTTTCTAAGATACCTTCTCTTTTTTTCCAATTCAAGAGAAAGTTGTATATGTATTTACAAAATTGATCAAAATTTTTATACTTTTCTTTTTTGTCTACAAATTCATCAAGCTGTCCAATACGACCAAATCTATTTTCCCTAAAATCCCGGAAAATTGGGCACTCCAGAAGTAGATGTCTCGAGTCTAACCAATAAGATGCTTCTCTAAAAGTGTTGCGTCTTTCTTCTTCAGAATATAAATTAAAATGAGGCGCGTTAATCCACGTGTTACATGGAAGGGTGGAAAAGGTGTTGCCTTTTGATTTTTTCTAACACACATATAAGGATAAATTAATTAAAATCCTCTGGAGTAACTTGATAAAGAAAGAAAAATCAAAGATAAGGAGGATAAGTTTCTTTTATGAACAAATGATCAAGCTTTCGGGCACAAAGTCGCCCTTCTACAGGAATAAAATTATACAAAATCAAGATTCGTCTATATATATACAAATATTTAGCATAAATAATAAATAAATATTAGAAAATAGAGAGATAACATTTAAGTTTTATGTCTGATGTACGAAACAGGTAAATCAAGTGAGAGTCTCGTGTCTCGAGTGTAAGGCCTTAACAAATTATTTTTAAGAGATATAATTTATATTTTATGTGTGATATACAAAATAAATAATAAGAGAAATGTGAATATGCTAATATTTGGTATAATCTGCTAGTTAAAAATCAATAAGTTGTTGTATTAACAGCTTATGAAAATATTTCGTTATAAAGATCCGGAATATCAATGTGCCTATTGATGCTATTATATTTCAGAGATAGTAGCGCCTCTACAACCAATCTCTTATATTTATGTTGAATGTTAGAAAAATGTGAACGGGGTTCTATTGTATTAAAAGTATGTCCTGTATTTGAAATATGTTGGGCTATGAGGGATCTAGGGTCGTTATTTCTGATATTTCGGATATGTTCATCAATTCTATCTTTTATATGTCTACCAGTTTCTCCTATGTATAAGCTAGAGCAATTATTACATTTTAATGAGTAGACTGCATTCTTTAAGTGTATGGGTTTTAAGGGGAAACTGTTATTGGTGATAGGGTTTCTAAGTATAGTGCCTAAATTAGGAGTATTGGAAAAGAAGGTGCGGATACCAAAGTTTTTTAGATATTTAGATATGTTAAGGCTCTGAGGGGAAAAAGGAATGGTACAGATAGATTTATAACTATGATTAACAGCTGTTTGTAAAGGGTTATGAAAGTATCTCAAAATAAAGTTTTTTGGATAGCCCAATGTCAATAAATGTGATAATATGATATTTGTTTCCTGCTGTTTTGATATATCTGTGGTACAATGAGTGAATATGCGCTTAGTTAATGCTTTGACTGTGTTAATTTTATGGCTAATTGGGCAATACGAAGAAAAATGTATGTATGATGGATAAAATGATATATAAGGATATCTATTCATTTTTTAGATTTGTGTATTCTACTTTATGTATAAGAGATTGTGAAAATTAGAAACCATTTTAGACGCGTATGATTCGTTTTAAAATTAAACAATTTATACTGCCCTTACTGCAATGGAAAAATTAATCGGAGGGCCTGGCTCATCAGTGGTGAACCCTCCCAGCGGTTTCGCCAGTTTAATCTACCATACCGCTGTTATATTGCATTTTTCGGTTTATCTTTTATAGTGATACTGATGCTAGATTCTTGGAATGGATATTTTTAATTAACTATGGACATAAGCTTTGAGGACATTAGAAGTACATACAATTATAAATTGTCTTTTATTAGAACAATTATATTATGATGCATTAGCGCACAACCACAAACAAAATTCAAAATAAAAATTGTCATCTCTCATCAAGAAAAAGATAGTAAAATAATTTATTTCTTCACCTTGGCTTTTATTTAATTATTAGAAAATTATTGTCGCATGGTTCTGTCTCTACTTTTTATATAAACTTTCTTCCTCGTTTATTCTTTTTCTACCCAGCATATGACGCGTAACTACCGAAGTTCCGTTGGAGTTTTTTTTTTCTTTTACTATAATTTTAATTCAACTATTTATTTACCAATATTCTAAAGCAAACCTCTTGTATATTCAACTTTGCTATAATTAATATCTTAATCTGAAATTTATCTTAATCATATTATATATATAATTATTTTTAATACTATAATCTAGTCAATATTTAAAACAAAAAAAAATCAACGTTTAGAAAGTTGATAGAATTTCGATAGATGGCGCAAAGCATCATCAACGTGAGCTGCTTTCTCAGGAGATCCTTAGGAGTTTACTACTTTCAATACAGGTTAATCGCCTGAGGTGTGGTTTGATAAATGTAATCAAAGATAAATAAAATAATTTCGGCGGAGAGTTTTTTTCTTTAATAAGTTATCATCTTTATTTATCCCTCCACTCCTCGTGTTAGCGCTTGGTGTTTATCTTACAACTCCGTTTTGGGGATTCTCCTCACGTTTATTTTACTACATTCGTTTATTGAAATTTGATCGAAATTGGGGATACTTCAAAATAAATTAGAAAAATCTATAAATAGCCTACATTGTGTAAATATTTGAGAAATTCGAAGCCAATGTTTATTTACTAGATATTGACCTGTGAAGTGTTTGCTTAACTCGGAACATTTTTTAAAATAAAGGAAATGTATGGCAGAAGACTTCTAATCTACTTTGAAGTATTTCTCTCTAAAATCTCACATACACTTTTACCTGGAGCTATTTTTTAATTTTCATTTGAAACTATTTAACTAGTTATGCAAATTTTTATATAAGCCATATTTCAGTCTTTATCAGGTGGCGTTCAGCGTTCAAGGAACCCGGGTTTTGTCAATTTTCTCTCTATAGCGTTCTACCGTGTAGTTGGCGTTCGGTGTTCCAAGAAACCCGGGTTTTGTCTATTCTCTCTCTATAGCGTTTTACGAGGTAGTTGGCGTTCAACGTTCCATAAACCTGGGTTTTGTCTATTTTCTTTCTATAGCGTTCTACCGTGTAATTGGCGTTCGGTGTTCCAGGAACCCGGGTTTGTCTATTCTCTCTCTATAGCATTTCAGGCTGTACCGATTCAAGAAAAGATCGAAATCTTGTATCGATGGTGTCTTATTAAGGAATTCCCTCCGATATTTTTCTTGATCTCTTATTGATCATATTTATTTTAATATTTTGATGACTTATATTTTACAGTTGATTTATTTCCTCATATAAATTACACTCCCCTCGCTATAGCTGGCTGGAGATGTCGAGCGTTTCAGGTGGGCGTCATCCTGGGAGGCAAATTGGGTGTGGGATAAGAATTAATTACTGGCGCGACACGCTTGAATAAATGAGAGAATCAAGCCAATTTAATTTCCAAGGGAATTCAATTAGTGAACTCCATCTTAAATAAATGAAATATCTCCTTTCAATCCAATTATTTTACTTGCTGTCTTACCTTTGAAAACATTTTTAAACAAATATTTAAAAACCGCTTGCACACAAATAAATGAAATTTTTAATTAACTTTACTTGGCAAGGACATTCTAAAAAGTATGTTCTTTCTTTATAATTGGTGTCTTACACCATTTCACGTTTCTCAGAATTAGCGTTTGTTCAGAAATTGAACATATCTGTTAAGAATAACATATTAATTGATAAGTATGGTGTGAAAAATAGTTTAAAATTAAATTATCTATTTTTTCTCGCCTGAGATTAATAAAATAAATAGTTTTCGTAGATTTAAAAGGAGATTTATTTATCTCATTCGCTCATATACATCATAAATATTTATTTTACAGAAGAAAATAGAAAGTGGGTTTTTGATGAACCAAGTTTTTCCTTGTAGCGCGTGCGGGGAAATGTACCTTAGTCCCGCGTTACAAGCTTCCTTTTATTCACGCAACCAATTCCCCAAGTAATCTCTTTAACCCCTAATGGAATCACATTCTAAAATGTACACCTATGATGCATATATAAACATTATATCATATATACGGGAAAATGTAATGCGCACTTGTTTAATTATATTGTCATCTAGAAAAATATACAAAAACCTTCAAATGATATACTGAAATTTATTTAACCCTAAACAATTTTTGAGAATATTTACAGTGTAAAAAAATATAAATATCAACATTAATAATCAGTCTATAAAATAATAAATATTTTGCTACAATGCATATATAATATGATGCACTAGCGCGCCATCTGTTATCAAAATTCGAAACTATTTTAAACGCGTAAGATTCTTTTTGAAATTAAACAATTTCTACTGCCCTTACTGCAATGGAAAAATTGAAGGAAGGGCCTGGCTCATCAGTGGTGAACCCTCCCAGCGGTTTCGCCAGTTTAATCTACCATATGGTATATACCCTTTAATTTTTTCATTGCAGTAAGGGCAGTAGAAATTGTTTAATTTCAAAAAGAATCTTACGCGTTTAAAATAGTTTCGAATTTTGACAATACATATATAACACGGAGTTGTTGGAGGATGTTCTCGTATACTAAAAAAGTGACAACTCTCCCTTTAATTATGCATTAAAAAACAATGCATTATGTTTATAACCCTAGTGATAAATTTGATTAGGTGTGATAAAAGAAACACCTACAACACCAGTTTTAGCAAATTCAGAAAAAAAAGCCAACCATACACCTTGTAGTGTCGCCCTCTGGCCTACATCGGTACAGGGAAGCTTCGATTTCATTACATCCTACTAGAGGAAGTTTGAAATCGGTCAAATTTACCAAAAAGGTGTTTGTACTGATGAAGTGACAGGGACCGACTTTTAGGCTAGAATACAAGTAGAGTTGCGGGAGGATGATAAACATGGTTCAAAATCACATTAATAGGTACCGCTCAGCAAGAGCAACCTAGTTCATGATAATTGAAACAGTGAATAATATGTGAAGGTTATTCACATATTAAACAAATTTTAACGCGGGATTCAATTCCGGGTCATGACTGTAGGGAATCGAGCGTGTTACCCTCTCATCCACCGACTTATGATGATAAACATGTAATAAAAGAAGCATACCTCTACATTTAATTATACATTTAAACCAATGTTTATTACCCTAGTAAAAAGCTTTATTAGTGGTGATAAGGAACGGGCCACAACAAACAAGGAAGTTATGAAATCGAAGCCGCCTCTAAGGCCCAGAGCCAGAAACCATGGTATACAGGATGGCTTTTTGTCTGAATTTGCCAAAACTGTCAATGTGGCTAAATTCCTTATCACTAATAGTAAATATTTTACTAAAGTGGCAAATATAAATAGGAAAATAGTCTGTGGTGCCTATTCGTGAATCATCTTCAGTCACGTGCCGTTACGTCAGCATTATAATGATGAAACCACACTTTTACTCGACTAATTGGCCATTAAAGAATGGTCGTAAAATGATGATGAAACCATTGAATACATTATTTTTGATTGCGAGGATCTGAGTAAATACAGAATCATCATTTTCTCGACAATTATCAAAGAAATAAAGCATCCTACACAGTCTCTCCTTGTGAAGGAGACTTCATTTTTGATTCTAGAACATTTAAAGCAACCTTCGCTTTCTTGGAGTTATCAAACCGCTAAATCCTAGCCTTAGAATAAAAAGTAAGGAGAGAAAAGCTTTAATTTTATCCAACTTAAACCAAAACCTAACTACCACTCGTGACCCAGTTAATAGAATTTTATCCATATCCGTATATAAATCTTATACCGTATAAGAACCATGTGTAACATATATAACCTTGTAACCTTTGTAGATGTTGAGTAAGGCGTGGCGTGTAGAGTTCGCATAAAGTGAATGGTACACGTGGAAGAAATAAATTGTTGTTACATCAGCATATAATTTCGTAATATTTTGTTTATATATCTCTCAGGCTGTTTTGGGTAGTCACAACAAGGTTGTAAATAGTTATTTGCTGAAATAAATCTGTTTTTTTGGTCTAACATACATTATAGAGTTGGACCAATTGAATGTTGACGTAAAACCAACCTCACATGACGGTGTAACACCTGGTGGGGACGCCTGATCAGTTCCAGTATTTATAAACGGGAATATAACCACCCCCGAGAGTACGATGAGAGAAAGAAGAATGGATTGAATCCTTTGAAGAAACGGGATTCATATATAAGTGGGCAGACTGCATGATCGCCAGATTTGCCTCTACAAACTATGTAGCTAGAGCCAAAACGTGTTATGACCTGTACAAGTCTAACTTCAACAAATGTCAATAGTTTAAAGAACGCCTTATTGAATAATTTTACACAAAAGACAATAAATACCTCAGAATCAGACTGCGTAGAATACAAAATTGGAATGAGACTGTGATTAGATACTCAGAAGAAATTCTACTGTGATGCAGCAAGTTCGACCCAAAAAATGAAAGAGAGGGGAAAACTTAAACTTGTAGAAGGTGGGTTGTAAAAAGACCATTCACTAGCACTCTATCTGATCTCCTCTGATTGAATTGACGCATTCTGAATACCTGAAATAAATTAGACTCATTCGAGACTGAGGATATAAAGAGAGAGAGTGGAAAAGAGCAAGAAAACTTTGGGGTCAATTCCTCCAAGGAACCCTTATTACCCCGAGCCAAGAAGACAAGATTTTCGCACACAAACAATCAAGAAGACAATAATACTAAAAGCGACAATATCAAGTTTTATAAATTTCATAATAATATTTATTAGTAAATGGTCCTTAAATACCCTCCAAAAAGAACTTACCGCACTCAATAGTATATAAAAAGTACGAATAGAAAAGCACAAGAAGCTAGAATTTGATCAGAACATTAATAAAATCCTGAGCACTGGAATGAAATATTACCATTCATCACCTTTATTCCTTCTTCTATATGGTGGGGAGCCCGTGTTTCTCTGAAACTGTATCTGACATCGAGACCCACACCGGTAATCAGGATGACTACGCGAAGTAACTACTGGAAAATATTTCAGATTTGCGGAGAATTATGCATCCACAACACGAAAAAAAAGTACCAGAATGGATGAAGAATTATTAGAATAAAAGCATCGCGTTTATAAATACAACATAGGAAATTTGGTAGCCATATGGACTCCAATAGGGAAAATAGGAAAATGTGAGGATCTTCTAAAAAGATATTTTTGGGGGACCATACAAATTATTAGCAATACTTTCAAAAGTGAATTATCTAGTAAAGCTTAAAGACGAACTCAACAAAGAACCACACGTTGTCCATGTATATCAAGACTGAAATCCTATTTCCAAGGAATAAAGAAATACCACCAGGACGTGGTGGAGCCTGAAGGAGGAGGTATTGTCGCGTAATACTCTGAGATTGTTTACTCGGTGAATTATCAGTCACGTGACATTAGGTCAGCATTTCATTTCGTGAATATTTTGTTTTTATACCTTTCAGTATGTTTTTATGGTATTTCGAAAAGGTTCTAAACAATTACTTGTTAAAAATTAATATTTTTATTTGATGGTTACTTGTTCCTCTCACTGACATTCTATATAAGGACCAATCGAATTTTGAGGTAAAGCTAACCTCCCATGACGGTGTAACATTATACACAACAAATATATTTTATCATAGATTTAAACATATGTTAATTATATATACTCCACATTCAGCCTGTTTAATTATGAATACAACATTTTGTGCGTGCACTCCATGTGTTTACTTATAAATACAATATATTTTATGTGCATTTAACGTGTTTGACCATAAAGGATATTGTGCGTGCCCACACGCATTCAAATTGTTTATTCATAGATATAACAAACATTGTGTGATTGTATATTCCAGAGTGTTCTCTCTCTTCAAGTTTTACCCAGATTTCTCTAATGTAAATTTCAAGACAATACTTTAAATTTGGTGAAATGGGACATTTTCTCGTACAAATCGATCAGCAATAATCTCCAGGACTGAGAGGACGAAGCATCTCTGCATGCTGAATACAATTTTACAGCCTTTGGAGCACGGAACTATGGATTTTCATTATGTTCATTCATATTTCCTTTTATCACATTGCTATCGAGCTATACTATGAATACGTCAATCATATATACGATATAGTGTTCAAAACATCCCCTAATATATGTAACTTGCTTGGTACCAATAAATCTATAGGAATGTTGACGGGCGCTACAGTAAGCGTGACAGCTTGGCTCCATATCACTTTACAGAGCGGAGATTTGAAAGGCTGATTTTTGACCCCGGTAGGAGTACTGTAGCTATAAGAAGAGCCCGAGTCTTGTGAAAGACATTCGAGGTTCAGGTATCAAACGAAAGGCAGTCCGCTGAGGAGAATATCATTACTCAGGCCGTGTCAGCACGTCTTTTTCTTGGCTGTAGCCTCCTTGTCACTTCTAACCCTGGAGTGTTTTGTTCTCTCTCCATTTTTATACTTCATATATATTTATATTAAAATATTTTTTATCAAATATATTTATTAAAAACGAAATTCGATATTTCGACGAGGCTGTTCGCCTATCTTCTTCCAGGATTCGAACTCCTTGTTAGCCAATCATATTCATATGTTCCTAAAGAGTCACCTCTCCTTTTAATAATGCATTAGAATGATTTACTACATTTGTTAGTTATGATTAATAATGAGCCACAACACCAATTTTGACAAATTCAGACAAAATTCCAAACTGTATACCATGGTTTCAGGCTTGGACGATCATCAGTATAGGGACGGCTTCGATTTCATAACATCCTACGAGGGGGGTTATGGAATCGAACCTACCCCTTAGTCTGAATTTGTCAAAATTGGTGTGTTGTGGCTCATTCTTTATCTTCATTAGTAGAGTTATTTACTGGGGTGATAAACAGTGTATATATATGATGCATAATTAAAGGGAGAGGTGCCTCATTTAAGTTACATACATTACTATTTTGTTACATGAATACCATCCTCTCTCTCTCTCTCTCTCTCTCTTGCAACTTTATGTTGTAATCTGGACTGAAAATTGGTTCAGTCACATCACCCACTTAAACACATTTTGGCCAATTCGATCAATTACATAATTCCTATCGTTGTATGTTGATTAAATCGATGCCGTTCCTGTATTGATGAGGGCCTTAGCCCGAAACTATGGTATACAGGTTGGGTTTTTGTATGAATTTTCTAAAAATGGTGTTGTGGCTCATTCTTTATCACCAACTTTACCTTTTATACTGGGGTGATGAACAGAAATGCACTGTTTCAATGTATTTTTAACATGTAGAGAGGACTCTCTTTTGAATATAATCTTTCCGTAACGTTATGTTATATATATTCAGCTTGGAAGTTTCCAAAATTGAGAATAAAATGCTAGAACGCTTTGTAAAATGAATAATATTCAACGTAAAAAAGGCAGTTAAAAATGGTTGAAGATACTTCAAGTTATGAATAGAAGTGAAAATAAAAAATAGTCCTGTGTGTGTGCTTAGTGAAAACAATGGAAGATTATTTCTCCAAAAGAGAAATGTGTGTTTTACTTGGCTTGAGTAATCGTCGGACAGGTTCTGAAGTTGGGGATAGGAGAGCAGAAAAACGAGCAAACGCCCCGGGCCTCCAATAGAAATAATGAATGCGATCGCCGTGTAAGCTGCTGAGTAGAAAGGAAAGTTGGTCGCAAACTCCGCTCAACTCTACTTGACAGGGGCAATTTATAGAGTTCCCAATTTTTCCACAGACTTAATTCTGAAACATGATTAAAAAGAATTAATGACTATATACTGTATATAAAGCTATGCTAATTATTTTTTTCAGTAAGTATTAATAATAGATTAAATTTATATTTAGAAATACGCTAACACCAAATATAATCAATAGTAATCATTTGAATACATTTATAATTGATTTAGGGGGGTCGGTGGAAGGATGGTCTAAACAGTTAGCTTTCGACCGATACGACCCGGGTTCGATTCCCGCATTGGACACTTTTTTTCTGATAAAAAAAAATGCTCCAATAGCCCCGATTCTTCAAAAATCCAACCTCACCAGCGGGTGCAAGTAACTAAAAGGGGCTCTGGCACATTCGTAAGTGCAAAGTCGAACTGCTTTTCACATGTGTAGACATGTGGTGCACTTACAGTAAAAGCAGTCGCCTACTTCTACCCACCATGATTATCATGGCCTGTACCCACGTGTACTAGGGATAATCAAAATAATAATTGATTTAGCTTTCACACACACAAATATATTTTTGAAGAAGTATGTGAGCACATTGTTATACGATCTTGCTGAAGATGTTGCAATATAGCAATTCTCATTGGTAAAGACGATGCCCCATTTATCTAAATATCGTAAGGAAATGAAAGATTTTCTTAGTTCCAAACAACACACGCCCCCCCCCCCCCCCCCCCCCCACCCCGTGTGTTAAACAGATATGGTCTATCATAATCTTATTAAGATTGCATTTTAAATTCTTGAATAAACCCATTGATATAAAAACACATTCAGAAGCAGAGTGAAAATCGATTCAGACATCCACACTTCTGAATATAAAAACGAAAGATTTTTGAAACGAGAGCAATTCTAATATGCACGGTGTGTGAATACAAAACGTGCTGTGAATGCTCATAGCCAGGAAGAGCAGTGTAAAGTGATACAAGACAATCCCTGAGTTATGCATTCTAGTTTATAGAAAGTTTTAATTTTTTTTATACTCTCTGTATTTGTAACTCACTATTAAGCTTATATAAAAGGGCGTACCTGGATCTGTAATTATTACAGATAAGACAATAAAAATTTACAGATCCAGGTACGCCCTTTTATATAATCACTATTAAGCATTCACGTGTTTTTCAGTGTTATCGCTAATAATACGTGTCACCATATAAATTCTCGGCATACTTAATAAATTTGTAGCCGTATATCAAAACAGCTTTCTTGCTATTCTTTACCATAAGTGAAAGTTCTTGGGAATTCCTGGCTGATCAAAGGTAAACCTTTCTATCCATTTAACCAGTATATTCTCTAAGGCCGTTTCCGATTTATGGGTTTGGGCTTGTCTACTTGGCCAGTCTGTATATAGCTCTCCTGTCAATAAGGTCAGTTTGACTGAACTATAGTTATTGATAAGTGTCTTATCATATTTATCATTGCACGGCTTTAATTAGAGTAGAAAGTCCTGCAATGTCACATATTAAAGTGGAGTGTTTGTGAAGATTTTTATTATTAATATAGAAAGTGAGTAAGTATGGAATATGTATATATATTTAATTAAAAAGGCATATATTGGATCAAAAAATATTTATTTTACCAATATTTCAGTTGGCTGAACGCCAACCTTTATCAAGGTGTTAAAACATTTTAAAGTGTGTCAACAACAAACTCAGCGCCACATAACGTCAACAGCATTAAGTTTTAGAATATTTTGTTATATTCTCAATGGGGAGAAAAAATTTGATATATATATTTATTTAAATTATAGACATATTTAATTTATATTATAGACAAAATAAATTTTGTAAAATATAGGTGTGAATATTTTGAAAATTAACAATAACGCCTATTTTATATTTTAAATTATTTGTACTATGTGTAAAAATATTTTTCGTATAAAAATAAATAAAAATAACAAAATATATAATTTTAATTAAAGATTTATTTATGGATTGCTCTATTTTCAATATATATTTTTATTTTTTTATTTTTTTTGCTTGTCCGGTGGGTAGAAGTAGGCGACTGCTTTTACTGTAAATGCACCACATGTCTACACATGTGAAAAGCAGTTCGACTTTGCACTTACAAATGTGCCAGAGCCCCATTTGGATACGTGCACTCGCTGGTAGGGTTGAACTTTTGCAAGAATCGGGAGCCATTGGAGCATTTTTTAAATCAGAAAAAAGTGCCCAATGCGGGAATCGAACCAGGGTCGTAGCGGTTGAAAACCAACGGTTTAGACCATCCTTCCACCGATCACCTGGAATATATTATAATTTTTATTAATAATATATATGGCTCTCTATTTATTCGTTTTATTAATCTTGAAACTCGAGCAAAAAAAGAATATGAAATTTTGTTCCAATTTTCAAGACGTTGCAAAACCTATAAGACTTTAGAATCAGTTGATAGAGAAGAATGACAGATACTTAAGGCTTTTAATAGCTGGATTTTGTAATAGCTACAAGAGGAGTAGATCGACGACTTAATTATCCAAGAAAAATATGGAAAAGATTATCACATGAAATATGTCAGAATCTCAATCTAGAATATGAATTCGTTTGGAAATTTTGATTTAATCATGAGACGAATGACTTTGAATTTGTTCCCCGCATTTCGATAACTGAATAGAATCGACAACGTTTATAAATTTTAACTTTTTCGCAATCCTGCCTCTTCAGCTTTATTATTATCATTATTATTTGAAGATTATATCAGGAAAGATGAATCCAAGACTAATATGATTCTGAAACCAAAACTTATATTTCACAATAGAAAACGTCTCTCGAACTTTTTACCTGAAACCCCTTGAAGCTCTGACAATAAAAATTCAACATATCTCAATATTTCTTGAAAATAAAGATACTTCGGCCAATAAATATTTTTATTACCTCGACGTTTCGACAAAAAGCTTTTGTCCTCGTCAGGAGCAAACAAAAATGAAAACATTTGGCAAGGCGTTGAAAATTATTCTATATATATATAATTCTATATAATAATATATAGAATAATTTTTAACGCCTTGCCAAATGTTTTCATTTTTGTTTGCTCCTGACCAGAACAAAAGCTTTTTGTCGAAACGTCGAGGTAATAAAAAGATTTACTGCCCGAAGGATCTTTATTTTCGAGAAATATGAATGCTGGCCAGGCAGCCTCTATCTTTACGATATATCTCAATATGATGATTGTTTTGATAGTAAAATCATTATCAAAGATCTCAAATAAAGAGTGCTATTTCGAAGTCAGCATTCGTATTATGTTGTACACCTAAAATACTACTATGAAGTGTGAATCTCACACAAGTTTGTACTCCTGATAATACTACCTAGATGTTTAAATTTTATGACGTTCTCAATACCTAAAAAACTCATTTTTCTGTACCTCAAAATAATACTTTGAAGTCTGACTTGTTAACGATTAAGTGCATCGAGCACTTTTCTTCCGCAAAGTCACAAACCACAAGTGGAATTATAGCGCGCATTATAAACATGACACTTTATATTTATAAATTCTATTTGGGACCAGGTCTGTGAGATAGCATTGTAATAATCGGGATATTGTGATTGGTCGGATATCGGGCAAATACGATAACTCACAGCTATATTTTACATAATTTATTTACAGGTTTAATAAATCAATATTAATAATATAGGGGCGCATGTAAAAGAATAAAAAAAACATGGAAAACCTGCTCTGCTGTAAATATTGATTCGTTTTTAATCTATTTCGTATCACCACTTTCAAGATTAGAGTTTCACTGACACTTCTCCCTCACCTCTTCTTGCTAGCAACAATTCCAGTAGCCTTATTCAGACCCGTGCATGCTTGCTTGTATTTGACATTAAACCAAAATTAAACAAAAATGATTAATTAATTGATATAAATGGAAAGTTTTCAAAATAACATACGCTTAGCAATAGCGTTCTAACGAAATTTACTGCATATATCTCATCCAGTTATGCTATTATATAATTAATTAAGAAATCTATGATAAGAGGGGCAAAGTTGATTACAGCCGCTGGCAGGGAATAATGCCGTCGTGCAGCGCTGAATGGATGACGGGCCATAAAAATTCTCTCCCCGCAGCAATAATCATTTGGCTGGGCTCAAGAATGGCCACCTCAATAATTGATACCCAGATATGGATTACCTTCGAGAGGAGAACAATATTCTTGATCCCATTTAAAGCTCACGTCTTTCTTTAAATTTAGTTTGGTCGCCATTGCTGATCGTGCTGTGAGAGCAGATGTGGAATCAAGAATATATATAATACAAGGCTCACTCATTCTCATCAAAGTAATTATCAGCCTTCTCATAGAGATTTTCACCTCAATTAGACAGATTAATGCCAGACGTTATTAATGTTATTCATATAAATACACTGTGAATGTTTCATACTCTTTTTTTAAATATACTCTTTGAATCTTAAATCCCCCAACACAGGTTTTCCATCATACCAATATTTTTGCTAAAAGAAACAAATTCATAACTATTTGATGAATATGCATGTAGATGATTAAAGTTGCATATCCACCTTTTGAACTAATAAAGAGTAGCATCTAGCACATGTCTTTACAAGCAAGTTAAATACCAAACGATATTGGAAAGACTTATTTTTAAGGAGACAGAGGGACAATTTTGCTCCACTTGGTTATCTAGTGTGTCTTCAATAAAGGTTTTGTCCATGAGTGTATATATATGTATACTATGTCATATAAGCCATCGCATATATGACGAAGAGGTGTTGCAATATATATTAGGATTAGCACATCACACATGCAACCGAAATATTCCAGAAAAATTGCGCCTGAATATGTACCGGTGTAATAAAATCTATCTATTCTTACGGCGCAAAATTTTTAAACATTGAAGAAGATCAAAAGCGTCTGATTTTTAAAATTCGTAATTTCTAGATGAAATTCGTGAATATACAATCGTGGAAATTTTTAAAAGTACAAATGAAAATTGAGAAAAAGTAACAATAGCGAAATGAATTCCAAAACAGGTTTTAAATAAAGAAATAAATAATACCGTACAATATATAAATGAGATACGTTTTCATATCGCTTTTTAAAGTTATGCGGAATTTTGTATAATTCTTGATTTTTAAAATAACATTAAGATATAGTTTAGAGTGCATAAACGAAATAAAGAAAATCTAATTTCTGATGTTTGCTGATGATGACAGTACAGAATATACTTCAATGGAAGACTAGAGGATGGTTGGTTGGAAGATGCGATTTAAACTGCTCTAAACATTGATACCAATAACCCTAAGCTCCAATAGGAGATAGGTCCGTAGATTTAGCTGGCGGGGAACTGCTGGAAGAGTTCATCACCATTTATGAACCATGGCCTCCTATTTTAAATGCTTTATCATTGTAATATAAACTCTATATAAAACTAAAGAGACAAGGGTCGCCTCTCCCATCAAAATAGACGTCAAAACTAGGCGCCAAACTAGTGGCGACGGTCAATAGATGTCGTCTAGTTTTGACGTCTATTTTGACGGGAGAGGCGACCTTTGTCTCTTTAGATCAATATCCTCCCGGCAAAATTCCCATCTATATAAAAAGGTTTTAAATTATAGAAAATATTATCGTTAAAGATCTTTCTCCAATTAAGCGCTATATTCGGATCATTGGATATGCCCCCTCGGCACAGTTTTTAACAAATTCGAACAAAACCAGCCTGTATACCAAGATATTGGACAATGGTCTCATCAGTATTGACCGACTACAAGTTGGTATCAAAACAACCGCGAGAGGAAGGTTGATCGAATTGTGACCAAGCTGTCCCCAATTACTCTCAATCAAAATGTCTCGGGGCGTCATTGTCAGCTCAACCGCTGAGAGAGTGGTTTGTTATGTCGTAACCGTGTAGCCTGGAGCTCGAGGTTGGTCGGCCTTGAGGTGACCCTGACCGTGGCACTGGAGTACAGAAACACCAAAATTTGATAAACAATTTTATTATATTATTTTAAAAGGCGACCTTTCAGACTGTATCGACCTTCTAGTGGCACGTCTTATATAAGGAGGATTTAAACCGAAAAAACATTTTTAAATAAAAAGTAAGTTCCGCCTCAAATTTTATAACCTCCATTCTTCAGCTGAGTAATTTTTAATAAGACGAAATATCGTAGTAAAGGTTTATATATGTATCATATGTAAATACCAGTGTTTTTGTTTTTTATTTACTTTATTTATTTTTTATTTCCTCGGTTTTTTTTTTACCCAGATCAATCTGTTTACGAGCTTATTGCCTTAATTATATGTTTTCCTTAGGCATTCAATTATAGCCTATGACACTGTATGAAGTTTATGTAACGCTCTAATGAGGTTTATGTAACGCTCTAATAAGGTTTATGTAACGCTCTAATAAGGTTTATGTAACGTTCTAATAAGGTTTATGTAACGCTCTAATGAGGTTTATGTAACGTTCTAATAAGGTTTATGTAACGCTCTAATAAGGTTTATGTAACGCTCTAATGAGGTTTATGTCACGCTCTAATGAGGTTTATGTAACGCTCTCTGATGAGGTTTAAGTCTCGCTTTAATTAAGTTTATGTCCCGCTCTAATGAGGTTTATGTAACGCTCTAATGAGGTTTATGTCACGCTCTAATAAGGTTTATGTAACGCTCTAATGAGGTTTATATAACGCTCTAATGAAGTTTATGTCACGCTCTAATGAGGTTTATGTAACGCTCTAATGAGGTTTATGTCACGTTCTAATGAGGTTTATGTCACGCTCTAATGAGGTTTATGTCACGCTCTAATGAGGTTTATGCCATGCTTTCAAAGCAATTGGACCCCTTTGCCGAGAAAGAACATCTAGCTGCTAATTTTCGCTGTTCACTACAGCACAGAATATATTTAATTGGAAGACTAGAGGAGAGTTAGTTAGTTGAAAGACGCGATGCAAACTGATCTAAACATTGATGCCAATCAGCCTAATCTCCAATAGGAGATAGTCCGGAGAATAGGCTGGCGGAACCGCTGAGAGAGTTCATCATCATTAATGAACCATGGTCTCCCATTTCAAATGCTATCATTGTAATATAAGCTTTATGGAAATAAGTTTATAATTATCGGAAATATTATCGTTAAAATCTGTCTCCATTTAAGCGCTATATTGTGCGAAGATAACGATGCTACTAAACTGCTCTATAGGAGGGATTAGGGAAAAGACCCATTTGCAATTAAAATTTATGATCTCACATCAGTTTGCGCAGCTTAGCAACATTTTAAATGCTTTTTTTATTCTTCCATCGCAGCGCCTTTCCCTAAATATCGTGTCATTTAGAAAGAAGACTAATTTTAAATGGTTGGCAAAAGCATTCTCAAGAGTTTTATCTAACCGAAATATTCATATTAATTTTAGCTATCATGTAGGGGATCAATAGTTGTTCATTAAAATCCGAGATTTCATCTAGGTTGGACGTATATCTTCTGGGACAATTCTTTAAAGAACATATTTTATATAGGTGGCTCCATTTTCACAGAAAGATAACCTGGATTCATAGAAAACTGAAGAAAATGTTTGAATAAAATTAAGGGCTTCTCCCTCTTTATCAGTTGATTTATCTGGATGTGATAACTACTATGTCATTTTGTTACGAAATTTCGTTATGTAAGATAGATATGGATTAAATTAAACTCTTCGAATTAAAATAGAAAAAAAGGGCGATTCAAGAGGATTATCTTATACGAACTTTATTAGCAAGCTTTCGGACGTCCTTCTACATGCTTTTACGATGACTAAACAGAAAGAAGTACGAGATGAGTACACCTATCCCCCGATTTACACGGTACTTGTTTTACACGTTTTCGCTTTTACACGGTTTTCCAAATAAGTTTTTTTTTGTTTTTGTTTTTATCGCACTATACTAAATGCTACTGTGATTGAACACATGCGCTTGTGTACACATCTCACGAGGAATCCCGAGCTTATGAGCTGACTACATATTTTAACCTGTCAATGCATTTTATTTTTATTTCTGTGTACACCTATCCCCCGATTTACACGTTTTTCTCAGGAACGTATCTACCGTGTAAATCAGGGGATAGGTATATTAATAAGATAAGATTTTTATGCAAAAACATCTTATCTTATTAATACTCATCTCGTACTTCTTTTTATTTAGTGATCGTAAAACCCTGTAGAAGGACGTCCGAAAGCTTGCGAATAAAGTTCTTATAAGATATTTCTCTTCAATCGCCGTTTTATTTTGCTATAAGATCGATATATAACTTTAAAAAAAAAGAGATTTCCAGGACTCGTACCTGGAATCTTCAATCCGTTGTCAGACGGGTTGACGGTTACGCCACGCCAAACCACTACTTACTATAAACTAGTAAGTTAGGTTATGAATTGAAATTAACTGAAAACCTTTATTAGCATATCTAAAGCTCCTAGCCACTCAGAGGCCAGAAAATCTACAACTCAACAAGACGAAAGAGACCTCCTCCGTACCATCAAGGCCTAATGCCAGCAAAAATTTAAATCTATTGCTACACATGACTGGTACAGAGTATGAGGGACAATTCTGTCCTCCCAAGAAAACAACAGTCCTTGATTTCCAAACTTAAATCTTGTCATCTACGGACAATGACTTCCCAGAATGTTGTAAGTGTTCCTACTATGTACTAAGTGCAATTCTCAACCTTTAATCCAAACCACATCAGTGACTGTATTGGCTCATCCATGAGCTATACTCATCCCCAGCAGATACCATCTTAAACTCTTCAAGTTTGATACCCTGATATGATTGAGTGGAGATAAGAAAGAAAAGGAGTTAGATATGAAGTGAGGGGAATTCATTAAGTAGACGAGAAGTATAAAAGAGATAATAATGATCTAGAAGTATTTTCCAATTAAAAAAGAAGCATACAAGAAGTATAGAGTATAAAAATATGAAAATAGTGACCTTGAAGACATCAAGTACATACACTCAAGAGCACATACTCGTATATCTACTATTTAATAAAATAATCCCTTGTAACAATATTGAGGTGAAAAACATCAAGCTTCCAGGGATAGGTTTCCTTTTATTATTTTATTTTTAAAAAGGACCTTATCCCTTGAAGCATAATTTTTTAGCCTTAATTAACTATATATAGGGCATACCTGGAACTTAAAAAAAAAAACAATTTTTCTCAAAATATTTCGAGAGATTTCTCCTTCTTTATCACAGATCCAGGTACGCCCTTTTTTATAAACTTAATTGATGGATCGCCTTTTGTCTCAAAAACATTAATTATCTATATTTTATACATTTAAGTGCAGTATTTGGATAGAAGTATCCGAAAATACAGGGAGCTAAGTGGAAAGAGCTCTATAGAAGATAGCAAGCCCTTTTTTGTTTTTTGTTTCTTTTTGCAAAAATGGAGAGGAGTTTTTGATTATAAAAAGGTTGAATTAAAATGAGTCACATTTTTCATTTCAATGAGAATTCTATGTCGATATTTGACCCCTGTCAATATATATTAAACAATATATCTCTAAATTGTGAAACCTAGTTGCACATAATGAGGAAGTTGGAATGGCGCAGCTGTATATATTTAAATGAGGTTATTAGACTCTCCAAGCCATCTAATATTCGACACTGGAGACACAGAATATGCAATCACTCCTTTAATATCAGTTTAATCCAAATTATAATTTTAATGCAAATGGCATTAATGCGCCGTGCGTGTCCCTAAAGGTCTTCATTTACGTTTGCTAATTAGGTTACGTTCGCATTCCTGAATTGTTTAGCATTTAATTTAATTGGATTTCACGATAGACCGATATGGAATCATAGTCGTTCTATAAAATATATAAACTCATAGACAAAATTATTGAAGGAAATTTTGCAGAGAGGAAATTGATCTAAAGAGACAAGGGTCGCCTCTCCCGTCAAAATAGTCGTCTAAAACAGATGGCGTCTGGTTTTAGACGTCTATTTTGACGGGAGATGCGACCCTTGTCTTTTTAAAATTATTGAAGTTGTAACTTTTAGCATGTATATCGGGATTCAGACAATAACTCTGAAAGATATTTGATACACAGTGTTCTTTATTGTAGACACACGAGATAACTAAGTGCGAACAAAATTATCTCTTTCTATGAAAAATAGACACTTCGGCCAGTTAGAGTTTTTTTTTATTGTCTCACCGTTTCGACAAAAATCTTTTGTCTTCGTCAGAGGAAGTAAATAAAAATTATCTCTGTCTTTTCGAAAATAAAACAGACGACTGGGGCATTAATGACTTTCCACTACCTTAAGTTTTTCATAGTTCTTCATATAAAAGACACTTCGGCCAGCAAATATTTTTATTGTCTCGACGTTTCGACAAAAATCTCTTGTCCTTGTCAGGAGTAAACAAAAAATAAAACATTTGGCAAAGCGTTAGAAATTATTTTAGAATAATTTCTATTTGATTAATTATTTGGAGAACTGTGAATGCCGGCCAGGCAGCCTCTATCTTTACGATCCTTAAGTTTTGTCCATGAGTGTATACTGCCTTCTAACAGTGTCGTCTTATCATCTCAAGAATTCATCATCCACAGTTACCCACAGGATTGCGCAGAGTTGGAGGTAAATCATCCATGTCAACCAGATATTTGTAGAACTGACACTATTTATCGCTTGTTTTTAAATAAAACTACCTGCTCCTCTACATAATGAAATGAGAAAACATCGGTGGAAATCCCTCCCAATATTGTTCCATTGGAATAAGGATTGAAACAAGTTCTTTCATTTTAGACACTAAAATAGTTTCCTAGATGGAATTTTGCAGGGAAGATATTGATCTATAGAAGTAAAGATCTCCTCTCCTTATAAAAACCTAAATAATTGCAATAAGTAATTTAATGAATGAAAGGAAGAAAAAATTGTTTGCAACAAGTTTCTTTTATTCTTAAATTTGGCGAGCTTTCAGGCGTTAGTTTCCTAGATGGAATTTTGCAGGGAAGATATTGATCTATAGAAGTAAAGATCTCCTCTCCTTATAAAAACCTAAATAATTGCAATAAGTAATTTAATGAATGAAAGGAAGAAAAAATTGTTTGCAACAAGTTTCTTTTATTCTTAAATTTGGCGAGCTTTCAGGCGTTAGCCTATCATCAGGCCGACATCGCGATGTCGGCCTGATGATAGGCTAACGCCTGAAAGCTCGCCAAATTTAAGAATAAAAGAAACTTGTTGCAAACAATTTTTTCTTCCTTTCATTCATCTCCTCTCCTGTCAAAATTGACGAAAAATATACGCCATCTATTGATCGTCGCCGCAAACTAGCGACCTCGGGTCGGTGACAAAGCCTCAACACCAGCTTTGACAAACTGAGAAGCGTCCACGCGGAGACCATGGCTTCAGGCTAATAGTTCTCGTAGTCCAGAACAGACTTTATTTAGGAGATCCACGTGGGATCAAATGGGATCTTCACAAACTGCTAAAGAGGTGTTTAGCGCTTCTCAATTTTACAAAGCTGTCGTTTTGGCTTTGTCACCGATTCCAGGCCGCTAGTTTGCGGCGACGGTTATAGTTTTACGTCTATTTTGATGGGAGAGTCGGCTTTTAGAATAGTTTCAATTATCCCGTGCAGATAGAGCGCGCTATTGCTTTAATTCATTTTTTTTATATAGAATTGAATAGAATTCTTTTCTCTATTTTACAGACGTAATTGTAAAATAAATGGCGTTGATGATGAGATCATTAATTCTCAATAGATATATAGAAATATTAAATATAGAAATGTTTTAGAGAAATCGTACCGCTAAAGACCCATCAATATTATTTTTTCCTTTTATCATCCCTAGTACACATGATACCGTCCACGATAACCATGGTGGGTAGTGATTAGCGATGCTTTTTACTACAAATGCGCTGCATGTCTGGAAATGTAGAAAGAATTTTGACTTAGGAATTTATATGTATGCCAGAGAGCTTTTGGTTATTTGCACTCATTTTTAGGATTGAGCTTTTACAAGAATCGGTGGCCATTGAAGCAATTTTATTCTTCAGAAAAAAGTGACAAATACGGGATTCGATTCCGGGTCGTAGCTGTCGAACAACGACGGCCTTTCTTTTTCCCTGATATTCATTTGTCCGTATCAGTCGATATCAACGTCTGACTCTCTGTTTAAAAGCTAATTGACCAAATCTAGATTGCCTTCTAGGACGTAAATGAGCCCGTTGCTGTCCGACGGAGTGAATACAACCATCTAGTCTTCAGCAGCGAGGCATCCTGCAATGTGACGGGCGCTAAGCTCTTCCGGCGCGAGCGCGTTAGCAATCGACCGCGTCCATCGATTGGCGTTTTCTCCGTCGCAGAGTTATTCCGTTTTATTGATAACGGCGACGATCTAAACAACTTCCAACACGCCGCATATTTTAACCGTTCGCAAATAAATTGCCTTTCGAAATATTTTCACAAACTATTTCCCTCTTTAACTTTCCTCCGGCGATTTTGACTATATCTCCTTTCCATAACTATTCCTAACTATTACCAAGAGTATCTGCAAGTTTGAAAATAAGTTTTTATATCAACGTCCTTCTCAAATAAATAAAAAAGACAACTTGTTATGGTGATCTTTCAAATATATATATGAAAAAAAAAATCGAATATTCGAAAATTAATTGATTTGAATTTTAGTTCTTAGCCTGAAACCAAAATACACAGACAAGCTTTTTTCCCCACAAAATTAATGCCCGATTGTTAGTTTGGTAAGGTATAGTTCAAAACGTATGATTTAATATTTATTTAACGAAAAAGAAAGAATAAACAATATTAAGGTGAAGGGTTTCTTTTAATTTTGATTTTCGCAAGCTTTCGAGCAAATTTCTGCTCTATACAATTTCAAGATGAACTTTGTACAGTAATAATTGAAAATGTGTTATTGGTATGTGCTCCCGTGGGCGTGCATCAAACTGTTTACAGCTAAAATATCAGATATTATAATGGGATATTACTGTACAAAGTTCATCTTGATATTGTATATAGAAGTATATGCCCGTTGAAGAGCAGAAATTTTGCTCGAAAACTTGCGAAAATCAAAATTAAAAGAAACCCTTTACCTTAATATTATTTATTCTTTCTTTTTCGAATAATTTCTAGGTAACAATTACTCACAAAATATTCATTTAACGAAAAATAAGTTTATAACACAGGTGTATATTAACACATATGTTTCTTTTTTAGATCAAAACATTATGGCAATTACTCACTATCGTAAATATTGAGGCTGCCTGGCCGGCATTCATATTTCTTGAAAATAAAGATACTTCGGCCAGTAAATCTTTTTATTACTGGCCGAAGTATCTTTATTTTCAAGAAATTACTCACTAATTGCAAAAAAAAGATTACCTATGTGTTGAAGCGAAGTTCCTGAAGCGACAATCTACCAAGCGTTCAGACGTTTGAAGATAATGTTAACATCGTGTATGTTGAAAGCCCACTACATACATGTTCCCCGTATAGAACAATCAACATTTACCCTAAGTAATGTCGCTATCGTCAAATAACTTAGACACTAAAATATAGAAAGAGAGAGTATATGTATAAACTATATATCTTTAGAATTTCTAAGGATAATTTAAAATATTAATATCCTTTTATTTTATATATAAGATTTTGCATCAAATAATGTATATATATCAATGACCAAATTAGAATTCTAAGTTTCAGTTTATATTAAGAGATTTCAACCAAACTTTTTACTGCAATGATAGTTATCCAACTCATGCATCCAGCTATTTTATACCTTATTTAAATGAGATATAAAAAAAATATTAATATTATGGCGAAGAAATAATTTAATTTAATATTATTCAATGAAAATATTCCACAGATTATAAAAATATATATTACTCAGTATTTGTAAAATCATCTTTAAAATATTCCTTTGCTTGTTTGTTCAAGAGTTGCTAGTTGCAAGTTGCTAGTTTTGTTGATTTGTTAATATTTGTTGACTGGTCGTGGTGACGTCATCAATAAATACTTTCACACCTTCAGATATACTAAGACCTGATTTCTACACTACAATATTTTCCAGTGAATATTCTTCCATTATTCTTGAAGGACATTTTATATTGGAGTATTGACGGAGGGGGACTCCTCGACATTTATATCCAACACTAACCACCTATGTATAATATATTGACATCGGCACAGCTCTGGAACTTTATCTTGAATCCCTAATGCGTGAACAAATGCTTGTTATTTTGATCGTAATACCAAAAACAAAATAAATTTGCATACAAGGTTGGACCTATTCACTCAACAGATTACTACGGGGTGTAATAGATACGATGGACTCAAGGATTCCGGCCGGAGATAAAAAGAGTATAAATATTCAAATCATATGAGCGAACAACTTTTATTGAATAGTCCTTGTCCAGGTTTTCGTCTCTCGATAACATCCTCATTACTTTTTAGTAATTCTAGTATAGAAGGCTCATTGTGGAGTTTCCTTTGTACTATCTAAAATAATATACGCTCTAATGCTTATGTGCAGGTTTATATACACTCACGGACAAAGCTTAGAAAGTGGAAAGCCTTTGTTGTCACCGGTCATCTTTTTTTTTTAAGGGGACAAATAAAATGTTGTTGATACTTGGTCATCTCGTGTGTCTTAAATAAAACTCACTGTGTATCAAATATCGTTCAAGTTACAATTATATATGTATATCCCGATTTACATGATAAAAGGTTTTGTCCATGAATGTATTTAGATATCCGTTTTATTCGCGCTCTGATTGGCTGTTTATTTCCACGTGATCTTAATCAGCAAATCAACTTTGGTTTTATTAGAGATAAACAGCGTTCAATATTAAACTATATTTTCCGTCATTCTATCTGTACTTTCAAAAACATTTCTATTTCAGAGTTTTATTTGCGATTTCGATTATATTAGACCTTTTTATATTCGTTGTATTTATAGTGGGGGTCTGAACATTAAATCTCTTTATAGATGGAAATTTTGCAGGGAGGAATTGGATTTTTAAAAGCAAATGTGGACTCTCCCGTCAAAATAAACATCGAAATTAGACACCATCTATTGACCGTTGCGGCAAACTAACGGCCTCGGGTCGGTAACAAAGTCACAACAACATCTTTGAGAAGTGTCACCTAGAGACCATGGTTTTGGGCTAAGACGTCTAGTTTTGACGTTCATTTTGAAAGAAGAGGCGATATTTGCTTTTATATATTAAATCTCTTTATTCTCTGATGGTAATTTTAACAGTGTGAGAGGAGTTCAATTTTATTACATCAACGCTGTGCAGATCATCAGTTACACTTATGTTGACTCCGTTGTTATCACTATAACTCATCTTTGAGGTCTAATACATATTCCCGTCCATATCTTCTGATGTGGGTTTTAGATATTCCTGTGTATAGTCATAATCTTTGTAACTTCCTCATGTCGTACAACCTTAGGTATCGAGGCATCCACTCATTATGTCGTCACTATGACATAACTCCATCCCAACAGAACGTTGTTCCGATTGGAAAGTCAGAGTTTGGACGAGGTAATAGTGGTGACCAGTAAACTCTGCTAGGACGAGAAATATAAAGGTTGACAAATTTTTGACAAAGTGGCAATCTATCATATACGTATGAATCAAAGTATAATATATATTTTCAACCATCTGGGAAGGTAAAGCACTTTAATAATTGAGGTGCTACAAAGTATAATAAATTGTAGAAATAGCTGGGAGGATTTTCCTAAGGAGCCAGGCCCTTCTAATATTCTATGGCTATTTCTCTCCTAATTGTTTTTTTTTCCTCCGTGTAGTGGTGATTCATGAAAATTTATTTGAATCCGAAAACCTTATAGAAAATTATTTTATTTAGCTCTCTATAGATATCACAATGAAAGGACATTTCAATTTTAAAATATCATAAATACAGAACTCTATTTAATCCTATGTTCTATGTTACGTAGAGAGAGAGACTAAGCTGATACTTTTTCCGAGTTAACGGTTTGGTAAATTCTCCAATATAAAACACACAATTAGTAAATTAATTTAATTGCCATCTATCGTTAATATTTTACACAAATAAATTTACTGGCAATGCGTTTCTTTTAAATATCATCAAATATTATCTCTACAGACCTTACTGCAATGAAATGAGTTATTGAATGAGAGGGCTTGGCTCATCAGTAGTGAACCCTCTCAGCGGTTTCGCCAAATTAATCTCTAGACCGCTCTACTATTGTATTGGATTGGTTTGGAGTATACCCTGTATTTTCTATGGAATGCAGCTTAGTGGTGTTTAGTGAACTATGGACATAAGCTTATAGGTCTGTAAAGGTACATACATATAATTTCAAGGTATTGCATCGAGCATTCAATAACTCATTTATTGCAGTAAGGTCTGTAGAGATAATATTTGATGATATTTAAAAGAAACGCATTGCCAGTAAATTTATTTGTGTAAAATAAAAACACACAATATTTATAGAGTACTATAAAAAGTAATAGATATTTTATAGGATAAACATATATAAAGGTGGTACAAAACTATAAATAGATATTCTCATATAAACTTCAGGTTCTTAAATTACTCTCATAATCTGAATTATCATAGAATTTGATAACTTTTCAAAGGAATTAATTTTGTTTGATGAACACATTGCAAATTCGTCATGTTCAGTAGGATTCAAGGTAGATGCCTCGTACGCCCTTGAAAAAAACCGTAGAGTTTAAGCTGGGAGTGATGGAAATTTATTTAATTATTATCTACGTTCTACATGCATAATGATGTACCAAAATAGGCACCTCTTCCTTTGAATATGCATTAGAACAATGCATTCTATTTATCTTCTATTAAGAAACTTAAAGGTGATGATAAAGAATGAGCAACAACATATGAACCTCCAATATATGTCCTATATATATTTCTATTTATTTCGAAACGAGAATTATTTATTCAAGCCTGAAGAAGGATGGGGGTACCCACCTTCTTGAGGTCTGAAGCCCCCTGCAAGGCCTCGTAGACGGTCATCCCCTTCGCCAGGCTCAGCAGGAGGAGCAGCCACAGCGCGGTCATCTCGCTC
Source organism: Cordylochernes scorpioides (assembly GCA_030710605.1). Classification (NCBI taxonomy): domain Eukaryota; kingdom Metazoa; phylum Arthropoda; class Arachnida; order Pseudoscorpiones; family Chernetidae; genus Cordylochernes; species Cordylochernes scorpioides. Next base: position 3,769,036 of record CP092886.1, read on the forward strand.
GACTCTGGTTGATTAGTGGCGCTCACTGCCGCTAGGGGCGCCTGTGTCGGCTCTCGTGCTAAACTGAATTTATCCCTTTTTCACGCCATCAATTTTTTCCTTAGAAAAAAACACTTCGTGTCTAAGTTCATCTTACTGAGTTTTCTGAACTAATTTATAGTGTGCATCATTATATTCTCCTCTCTTTCTTATGTGAATTTATAGAAACCACAATTCTCAGTTTAGTGACATCTCAAACCAGAGAGAGAGAAGTTACTATTATTTAACAAATTTATTGAATTAGATGTAACTCTAATGTCGTTTCCATGCTGGAGCTAGTAACATTTTTACACAATAATTCTCATAGAACGAATTACTAAAAAGAAATGAAAAGAGATGAAGGAGATTTGCTCATTGATGGAGAACCATCCCAGCGTTCGCACCTATATAATCCTCCAGTACGCTGCAACTATTGTATTGTTCATAGTCTGCATTTTGATATTATATCTATGATATTGTTCTTTGTTGACCAAATAAAATATTCCAACATATATAGATGTTATCAAAATACGAAACTATTATAGACGCGTATGATTCTTTTTAAAAATAAAACAATTTCTACTGCCCTTACTGTAATGGAAAAATTAATGGGAGGGCCTGGCTCAGATTTTTTTCATTGCAGTAAGGGCAGTAGTTATTATTTTATTTTTAAAAAGAATCTTACGCGTCTATAATAGTTTCGTATTTTGATAACAGATGGTGCGCTAGTGCTTCATAATATATAGATGTTATTTATTTTCTTTAAGTAAGCAGTACATTTTGTTTGTATGGAATATGAAAACAGAGGATTAATAAGTGAGGAGCAAGTATAAAAAGCAGAATATATGAAATTATTTTAAAATAGTAAATTAGAGTAATGTTTTTATTGATTTTTATATTGCTATTTGTGTCTCCCTTTGGGTTGATCTATTAGGCCTATTTATTCGTTGTAATTATAGAGATCAGATATTTGATCTCTTTGTTCTGTGATGGTAGGGCGTGGAGGAATAGTTCGATTTTATTACATCAACGTATTTTTAAGTTCAATTACTTTCACATATGCAACTATTTCAGCTACGTTCAGCCAACTGAAATATTGGTAAAATAAATAATATTTTGATCCAATATATGCCTTTTTAATTAAAAATATGCAACTGTGATAATTTGTTGATATTTGTAAGAACGATGTGTAGCTCATCAGCTACATTTATGTTGACTCCGTTGTTATCATCATAACTCATCTTTGAGGCCTAATACATATTCCCGTCCATATCTTCAAATATGGGTTTTTAGGTATTCCTGTGTATAGTCATAATCTTTGTAATTTCCTCATGTCGTACAACCTTGGGTACTAAAGCATCCACTCATTATTTTAGGGTGAAAATGTGGTGATGCTGTCACTATGACACAACTTCATCCCAACAGAACGTTGTTCCGATGGCAAAGTCATCGTTTGGACGAGGTAATAGTGGTGACCAGTAAACTCTGTTAGGGCGAGAATTTAAAGGACGACAAATGTTTGACAAGCTATCACTCATGTACGCAATAATTAAAACATAATTTTTCAGATTTTTGCCAATTATTTTAATGCATTTATTTCAATCTGATCTTTTAAGATAAATATTCTAATACAATTTCTAAATTTAAATATAATTGGGGGGAATATTAAGTAAAACGAAGGAGGGAGGGGCTAAAGATAGAGATCCTAATTTAACTCTCTATATAAAAGAAATTTTGCTTAACATCTTACTTTGAATTTGTTTTTAGCACAAATTCAAAGTAAGATGTTAAGCAAAATTTCTTTTATAACTATAAATAAAAATATTACATGGCTTTGAAAACAATAATAAAGTTAGCTCCGAAAATCCTTATCTGTAAATGTGACTCATCATCACTAGTAAGGTTATTCTTGGTAACGGTTATAGAAGGGTTATTCTTGGTAACAGTTATAGAATGGTATATAGAACTGGTAGCGTTATTCTCTTGGTAACGGTTTATAGAACGGTATTATATTCGAAGGGTTATTATTGATAACGGTGTATAGAATGGTAGCATTAGAATGGTTATACTTGGTAACGGTTATAGAAGGGTATATATAACTGGTAGTGTTATTCTCTTGGCAACGGTTTATAGAAAGGTATTATATTCGAAGGCTTATTCTTGAAACGGTGTATAAAAGGGTAGCATTAGAATGGTTATTCTTGGTAACGGTTATAGAAGGGTATATATAACTGGTAGTGTTATTCTCTTGGTAACGGATTATAGAAAGGTATAATATTCGAAGGCTTATTCTAGATAACGGTGTATAGAAGGGTAGCATTAGAATATTTATTCTTGGTAACGGTTATAGAAGGGTAGCATTATAAGGCTTATTCTTGGTATCGGTTATAGAAATGTATATAGAACAGGTAGTGTTAATCTCTTGGTAACGGTTTATAGAAAGGTTTTATATTCGAAGACTTATTCTTGATAATGGTGTATAGAAAGGTAGATTAGAATGGTTATTCTTGGTAACGGTTATAGAAGGGTATATAGAACTTGTAGTGTTATTTTCTTGATAACGGTTTATAGAAAGGTATTATATTCGAAGGAATATTCTTTATAACGGCGTATAGAAAGGTAGCATTAGAATGGTGATTCTTGGTAACGGTTATAGAAGGGTATATAGAACTGGTAGTGTTATTTTCTTGGTAACGGTTTAGAGAAAGGTATTATATTAGAAGGAATATTCTTTATAACGGCGTATAGAATGGTAGTATTAGAATGGTTATTCTTGGTAACGGTTATAGAAGGGTATATTGAACTGGCAGTGTTATTCTCTTGGTAACGGTTTATAGAAAGGTATTATATTCGAAGGGTTATTCTTGATAACGGCGTATAGAAAGGTAGCATTAGAATGGTTATCCTTGATAACGGTGTATAGAAGGGTATATATAACTGGTAATGTTATTCTCTTGGTAACAGTTTATAGAAAGGTATTATATTAGAAGGGTTATTCTTGATAACGGTGTATAGAAGGGTATATATAACTGGTAGTGTTATTCTATTGGTAACGGTTAATAGAAAGGTATTATTTTCGAAGGCTTATTCTTGATAACGGTGTATAGAAAGGTAGCATTAGAATGGTTATTCTTGGTAACGGTTATAGAAGGGTATATAGAACTGGTAGTGTTATTTTCTTGGTAACGGTTTATAGAAAGGTATTATATTAGAAGGAATATTCTTTATAACGGCGTATAGAAAGGTAGCATTAGAATGGTTATTCTTGGTAACGGTTATAGAAGGGTATATAGAACTGGGAGTGTTATTCTCTTGGTAACGATTTATAGAAAGGTATTATATTCGAAGGGTTATTCTTGATAACGGTTATAGAAGGGTATATAGAATTGGTAGTGTTATTCTCTTGGTAACGGTTTATAGAAAGGTATTATATTCGAAGGAATATTCTTTATAACGGCGTATAGAAGGTAACATTAGAATGGTTATTCTTGGTAACGCTTATAGAAGTGTATATAGAACTGGTAGTGTTATTTTCTTGGTAACGGTTTAGAGAAAGGTATTATATTAGAAGGAATATTCTTTATAACGGCATATAGAAAGGTAGTATTAGAATGGTTATTTTTGGTAACGGTTATAGAAGGGTATATAGAATTGGTAGTGTTATTCTCTTGGTAACGGTTTATAGAAAGGTATTATATTCGAAGGAATATTCTTTATAACGGCGTATAGAAAGGTAGCATTAGAATGGTTATCCTTGATAACGGTGTATAGAAGGGTATATATAACTAGTAGTGTTATTTTCTTGGTAACAGTTTATAGAAAGGTATTATATTAGAAGGGTTATTCTTGATAACGGTGTATAGAAGTGTATATATAACTGGTAGTGTTATTCAATTGGTAACGGTTTATAGAAAGGTATTATATTCGAAGGCTTATTCTTGATAACGGTGTATAGAAGGGTAGCATTAGAATGGTTATTCTTGGTAACATTATAAAGGGTATATAGAACTGGTAGTTTTATTCTCTTGGTAACGGTTTATAGAAAGGAATTATATTCGAAGGCTTATTCTTGATAACGGTGTATAGAAGGGTAGCATTAGAATGGTTATTCTTGGTAACGGTTATAGAAGGGTATATAGAACTGGTAGTGTTATTCTCTTGGAAACGGTTTATAGAAAGGTATTATATTCGAAGGCTTCTTATTCTTGATAACGGTGTATAGAAGGGTAGCATTAGAATGGTTATTCTTGGTAACGGTTAAAGAAGGGTATATATAACTGGTAGTGTTATTCTCTTGGTAACGTTTATAGAAAGGTATAATATACGAAGACTTATGTATATAGAACTGGTAGTGTTAATATCTTGGTAACGGTTTATAGAAAGGTATTATATTCGAAGGCTTATTCTTGATAACGGTGTATAGAAAGGTAGCATTAGAATAGTTATTCTTGGTAACGGTTATAGAAGGGTATATAGAACTGGTAGTGTTATTTTCTTGGTAACGGTTTATAGAAAGGTATTATATTCGAAGGCTTATTCTTGATAACGGTGTATAGAAGGGTAGCATTAGAATGGTTATTCTTGGTAACATTATAGAAGGGTATATAGAACTGGTAGTTTTATTCTCTTGGTAACGGTTTATAGAAAGGTATTATATTCGAAGGCTTATTCTTGATAACGGTGTATAGAAAGGTAGCATTAGAATGGTTATTCTTGGTAACGGTTAAAGAAGGGTATATATAACTGGTAGTGTTATTCTCTTGGTAACGGTTTATAGAAAGGTATAATATACGAAGACTTATGTATATAGAACTGGTAGTGTTAATATCTTGGTAACGGTTTATAGAAAGGTATTATATTCGAAGGCTTATTCTTGATAACGGTGTATAGAAAGGTAGCATTAGAATAGTTATTCTTGGTAACGGTTATAGAAGGGTATATAGAACTGGTAGTGTTATTTTCTTGGTAACGGTTTATAGAAAGGTATTATATTCGAAGGCTTATTCTTGATAACGGTGTATAGAAGGATAGCATTAGAATGGTTATTCTTGGTAACGGTTATAGAAGGGTATATAGAACTGGTAGTGTTATTTTCTTGGTAACGGTTTATAGAAAGGTATTATATTCGAAGGCTTATTCTTGATAACGGCGTATAGAAGGGTAGATTAGTAGGGTATTCTTATTCTTTATTATCTCCATCAATCATATTAGGGCATCAACCCTGTGGAGCTTGACATTTTTTATGATGCAAGCTGGGGATGAGTAGAGCTCATCAATAAATGAACCAATGCAGTCAATGTGATGTGGTTTGGATTTGAAGTTTGGGAATTTCACTTAGTACATTACGGGAAAAAACCTTGCGACAATTCTGGAAGGTTATTGTTCGTAGAAATGACCAGACTTAAGTCTGTAAATAAAGGATATAACTGAACCTTGTTCGACCTGATCTATACCTGCCATGTTTTTTAGTTGAATTCTTGTTGTAATTGGGGCTTGATGATACGGAGAAAGTATTTTAGTTTAGTAGAGTGGTTGATTGTCTTGCCTCAGGGTGGCCATGAGCTCTTGAATTTTTCAGAGAGTCTGCCATTTGAGGTCTACATGTGAGTTTATTGCGAGTGCTGTGTGGAGGGTAGAAAGGTTTGTGTTTAGAATTGATTGCGACATCTGAAAGATTAGAATTGTTGAGGGAAGTAGGACGATTGAGTCTTTGAATTAGATTCCAATTTGTAATAAAATTTCCTGTAATTCCTTGTTTTAGAAATAATATTTTGAATATGAATTTTGAGAAACATATTTTTCTCCCGAGGTGCAGAAGAAGGTTGGACTCGAGTGCAGAAATGTGATTTGGGCAAGATATTCGAAGCCTGCTGGTATTTTGACTGCGCTGGCTTTGATTCTATCATTTTGGATATATTTCCTTTGCATGAATTGATCCAGGCTGGGGCAGCATATTCCAAAATAGGCCGTACCAGTGCGAAGTATGTTGTGCGCAAAGTTATTGGCATATGCACCCCAGTTTAAACCTGATATATATATTTTTTTAATTCGTCATCTATTTTTATCTCTGTGTTTTATGGTGTTATTGTTTTTTTTTTTAATTGAGACCAGGATAAAGTGTTACATCACGATATCTTAGGTATTCTGAATATTGGATTGGTAAGTTATTCAGATAATATTGGGGTCCGGTGACGAAGGTTATTTTTAATTATAAAGAAGCCAATTTAAGATTTATTGTTATTAATTGATAGTGTCAGTTACTAGATTATTTTTGGTAGATTTTATAGCGTTATTCAGAGAGTGTTCTGCGTGGGAGGGGGTGATTTGGAGACACAGATGATTATGTCATCGCGTGAAGGGAAATTTTAGCTGATGGTTTGATGAAGGTGTGTAGATCATTTAGGTAGATGTTAAAGTGAATAAAGGTAAGGATTTACCACTGGAGTAGACCTTGGTAAATACGAGTAGTTTGGGATATATTTCAATTGAAATTAACCTGTATGGTACGTTTGTATAGAAATTTGCTGATCGAACTCGGCATGCTTCTCTCTATCTGAAATTTGTCGAATTTGATAATTAGTTTTTTTCCTCCATTTTATGTCAAAGGCTTGGTTGTGTTGGTTTATGATAAAATTTGTCCTGGACTTGTTAAACATAGTAAAAGATTGAGTCTTCATTGGATTGATATTTTTAAAAGCTCTCTGATGATTGTCTATTAGGTTGCTGTGGTTGTAATCGTTTAAGAATTATGTCATCCATGATTTTTCAGGGGATGGAAAACAGAGAGATAGGTCTGTATGGTTGGGTTATTCCTTGTAACGATATATAGAAGGGTAGCATTCTATAGTAGGGTTATTCTTGGTGAGGGTGTATAGAAGGGTAGCATTCTATAGTAGGGTTATTCTTGGTGAGGGTGTATAGAAGGGTAGCATTTTATAATAGGGTTATTCTTGGTAACGATATATAGAAAATAGCATTTTATAGTAGGTTATTCTTGGTGAGGGTGTATAGAAGGGTAGCATTCTATAGTAGGGTTATTCTTGGTAACGATATATAGAAAATAGCATTCCATAGTAGGTTATTCTTGGTGAGGGTGTATAGAAGGGTATTATTCTATAGTAGGGTTATTCTTGATAACGATATATAGAAAATAGCATTTTATAGTAGGTTATTCTTGGTGAGGGTGTATACTCGTAGAAGGGTATCATTCTATAGTAGGGTCATTCTTGGTAACGATATATAGAAAATAGCATTTTATAGTAGGTTATTCTTGGTGAGGGTGTATAGAAGGGTATCATTCTATATTAGGGTTATTCTTGATAACGATATATAGAAAATAGCATTTTATAGTAGGTTATTCTTGGTGAGGGTGTATAGAAGGGTATCATTCTATATTAGGGTTATTCTTGATAACGATATATAGAAAATAGCATTTTATAGTAGGTTATTCTTGGTGAGGGTGTATAGAAGGGTATCATTCTATATTAGGGTTATTCTTGATAACGATATATAGAAAATAGCATTTTATAGTAGGTTATTCTTGGTGAGGGGGTGTTTAGAAGGCCCGTTGAAGAGCGAGATTTCGAAAGCTCGCGGTGTTTTTTAATAAAGAAGCTTATTCGAAAAAAAAAGAATAAATAATATTAAGGTAAAGGGTTTCTTTTAATTTTGATTTTCGCAAGTTTTCGAGCAAAATTTCTGCTCTTCAACGGGCATATACTTCTATATACAATATCAAGATGAAATTTGTACAGTAATAATTGAAAATGTGTTATTGGCATGAGCTTTCGAAGAAACTTATCGCGTAAGGTTTTTAGATATTTTTATAAAAGTATATCGCAATTTTCTTTATTCTAAAAAAAACTTGATGGTGATAATAAATTGAGCCATAACATATGTGAATGAACCTCCCGAAATTCTATCTTATATATTAATGAAAATATATATAAAGATGGTCCCTCCCGTTACAAATATATGTCAAAGCTAGACGCCATCTATCGTCGACGCAAAATAGCGGCCTCGGGTCGATGACAATGCACACCAGCTTTGGCAAGCTGAGAAGCATCCACCTGGAGACCCTAGTTTCGCGCTAATGGCCTTCTTCAGCCTAGGGAAAACTTTATACCATTAAATCCCTTGTGGATCTCAAATATAAATATATTTAAAGAGACAAAGATCACCTCTTCCGTCAAAATAGACGTCAAAACCAGACGCCATCTATTGACCGTCGCCGCAAACTAGCGGCCTCGGGTCGGTGACAAAGTAACAACACCAGCTTTGGCAAACTGAAAAGCGTCCACCTAGAGACCATGGTTTCGGGCTAATGGCCCTCGTCAGCCTAGGGTCGACTTGATTCCATGAGATCCACACAGGATCTAATGGAATCTTGACAATCTGCCAAAGAGGTGTTTAGCTGGCAAAGTGGCTGGGCCAAATCTATGGCTAAAATATAGATGGAAATTTTGCCGGGAGGATATTGATCCAAAGAGCGGCGACGGTCAATAGATGGCGTCTAGTTTTGACGTCTATTTTGACGGGAGAGGCGACCTTTGTCTCTTTAGATCAATATCCTCCCGGCAAAATTTCCATCTATATAAATATATTTATATATATTTAAAATAAAAAATGTAATTCTCGACCGTTCACATGATCATTTTCGATGGTAGAGCGACAACTAGTGGAACAAAAATTAACTAAACGTTGATTTTGGGTTGTTCCATAAAATATGGTTAACTCATTTTATTTTTAAATCAAGGAAAGTTACGCGTTTCGGACTAATAGCCCTTGTCAGCGCAGCGCTTCAACGGCCAAATATTTGGTCCAAAAGACTTCCTGAGAAATCAAGAAATAGGTAGTTATGGCTAAATTTACATAAATACTTCAAATATGTAAAAAGGTATGGAAAAAAAGAAAAAGGTTCTGATATTACAAACAAAAAAGACCTAACCTAACCGCCCACATAATCATTTTAGATGGCAGAGCGCCAAGTAGTGGAACAAAACCTAAATGTTGATTCAGGTTTGTTCCATAATTCTTGATTTATTAAGAAAATGGGTTGGCCAAATTTTATGGAACAAACCTAAATCAACGTGTTGTTTATTTTTGTTCCACTAGATGGCGCTCTGCAATCTAAAATGTTCATGTGACCGGTCAGGATATGCCTTTTCACATTTTAATATCAAAACCTGACTTATTTTTCATACATTTTTAATTTTTAGCGTATTTATGCAAATTTGCCTTAACTAACATTTTCTTTATTTCTTAAGTAATGGAAATAACGACTACACACCACTCATAAAGCTTTGTCCCTTTTTTTCTAGCACTTTCTCCTCTTCATTTTTATATTTCCACACTTATTATCTTAAATATATCAACCATTATTTTTCTCATATTTATCCTAGGCAATATGATTACATTATTCCTGTACAATATCACATTTGTACTATTTTTTTCACATTGTGTCGCGGTCTCACGCAATTCTGGTTTTAACAACCCGTTTCATGATTTTTCAAGATGCCTGAAGGACCCGTTTTTTGGTCGTTGAGGTACAGCTTGCACCACGTTGATGAGGGCCAACAGCCCTAAACGCGTACGTGGTTAGCTTTTCTTGATTAATCAAGAATGGGTAATTGTCCAATTCTGGAATAATTAGAAATCAACGAGAATAGTTGATATTAATTCTGGTAGATGGCGCAAGCCATAAGCAACTTTCGGTTGCATGATAAGGAATTGCCTTTTTCATAAAATATCATTACTGTCCTTCTATCTAGAGCTCTAGGAACTCCGCGTCTCACACTACCGTGCAACTAGCACACCTTCCAAACATTGACACCAAAAGATTTCATTACTAAAAGTAAGATATAAGCAATCTCACTAGTTAAGGCAACTTCTGGGTGATAGAACTCATATAGAGTTGCGATGCCCGAACATCACAAAGGACCTACTGTGCATAGATCCAATCTGTACCATATTTAAAACAAAAAAAACTTCTCTGGCAACTGAGGTATACCTTGCAACTCTGACAAAGAACAACAGCCCGAAACGCGTACCTTGTTGTCTTTTCTTAATTTATCAATAAAATGGATTGGCAAAATATTAGGGAACAAACCTAAGTCAACGTATAATTAATTTTTGTTCAGGTAGATGGCGCTCTGCAAACTATAAATTCTCATGTAAGCTGTCAGGATATGTCTTTTTTGAATTTTAGTACGAACACCTGACCTTTTTCTATTTTTTCATACTTTTTTCAAGATAATTATATATTTTTAAACCTTTTCTCAAGCCTGAAGAAGGATGATGGTACCCACCTTCTTGAGGTCCGACGCTCCCTGCAAGGCATCGTAGATGGTCATCCCCTTCGCCAGGCTTAGCAGGAGCAGCAGCCACAGCGCGGTCATCTCGCCCGACTCTGGTTGATTAGTGGCGCTCACTGCCGCTAGAGGCGCTCGTGTCGGCTTGTTCTAACTTGAATTTATCCCTTTTTCACGCCATCAATATTTTCCTTAGAAAAAACACTAAGTTCATCTTACTGAGTTTTCTGAGCTAATTTATGGTGTGCATCATTATATTCTCCTCTCTTTCTTACGTGAATTTATAGAAACCAAAATTTACAGTTTATTTGTATCTGAAAGCAGAAGTTTCCTTTATTTAACATAATTATTTAATTAAATAATTCTAATTTATGTTTTTTTAACACATGTTTATTGCAAAAATTTCACACATTTCCAATCAAGTTTAAAGAGCGAATTACTAAAAGAGAAATTTGAAAAGATTGAAGAGGTCGTCAAAATGAATATTCATCCCATATATGAAATCGCTAAAATGTTTCGTGAATTAAGAATATTTTGGCAAATTTGTATTTTGATTGATTTTCATATTGCCATTTGTCCTCTTACACTGACAGCAGCGGTTTTGACAAGATAAATGACACACAATGGTGCGTTGTTAAACATAAAATATTCAAGATGGAGATCGCCTGACCGGTATTTATAATCTTGGATACATTTATATCTGGGCCAGAAGAACAAATTGACGATAAATAACAACTTTCTTCTCGCTGTCATTTTATCAAGAGATAAAAATATTATCAGCTTTGAAGTTAACGTCTCTATGTGCATACCATTGAATTAAATATATAATCCTATATACGTATATACACCACGGAAGAAGTTAAATAGTCGGTGGACAAGTGGGTAGCACCCTTGATTCCCGACAGTCATGAACCAGGATTGAATCCCGCGTTAACCTTTTGTTTAATATGTGAATAACCTTCACATATTATTCATTGTTTCAATTTTCATAAACTAGGTTGCTCTTTTTGATCTGTACCAAATAAAGTGATTTTGGAATGAAGAAGTTAAATAAAGGTTTAGTTTTTTTCTCAACTAGATGGCGCTCGGGCGTCTAAAAATGCTCATGTGAGCGCGGTTAGGATAGGCATTTTTTGTTTTTAATATCAACACCTGACCTTTTTATATTTTTATTAGTTTTCACATAAAGGTATATATAATTGATAAACTACATTAAGCACTTATTTGAACAAAGATTAAATCTAATTCATTCACAAATTCAAATACTCTCGAGAATGCAAACAACGCTATAATTTTGCGCAACTATTTATTCACATTGAGAGAAAATATACATTAGCATAATGATAACAATCCTTTAAGAGTGAATTCCTAGAAAAAGGGAATAAATAATCAACAATCAAGAGTTTACATTTAAAACCATATAAATGCTAATTTTCTACTATTTCTCTCATTAGACTGCTTTGGCATAACCACAGGTATCCATAGTGATGTCTTATATAAACGCAACAATTTATCTTAAAGATCTCAGCTAGCTGTTTTCTAGGAGGTACGCCAGGTTCTATAATTTCTTCTGGGATATCCTCTAGAGCCTGAGCACACAGGATTATCCAGTAGGAAGGGACGACCCGCACACCTGGACGGACCTGTGGAGCAACTTTGGAATCCGAAATCAGAATGGTCATGTCTTCTGCATCAGGCTCGACCAAGCTGGCTCCAAACCTGAGGATGAGGGCTCGAAGGCAAGCCCGATAAGTTGGATCAGCCGTAGGATGAACCGCAATTTTATGAACTTGAAGAATATCTGGGAGGAGAATCTCCATCACCGCTGCAATGGGAGGATTCGGATGCCGTTTGTGAATGTTAAAGAATAGAGTATGGATTTTTAAGAGAGATTTTTTTATAAATATAAGTGCATCGTCTATTAATGTTGGTGAGGCATTTTCAGTGTACGATAGACCGTGGTAGGGAGTGACTAATCTTAGAGCTTTGTCGAAGTTCCATACTGCAGGATTGTCGTCAATGGAATACACCATATGCCTCATTTTATTGAACTTAGATTCAAGAGCAGTTACTTTCTTCTTAGTTGTAAAATATTCTTTAGTAAATCCAGTACGTTGTAAATATTTTCTTTCTGGATCGAGTAAGCCTAAAACTTTGTGAGCATATATTGCCCTGCCGAATGTACACATGTACATTACAAAATGTTCCGACAATTCTGATAAGAATTCAGTAGTATTTGGACGAATTCTTACAAATAGATTCAGAGGTCCAACTTGTATTTCAGTAGTGTTCGGAGGTAAGATCCTGTGATCTCTTCGTACAGTATGTACGAGAGTATTGTCGAAATCTACTAAAAGAACAAGTTTCTTAGTATGAAGAAGCGCTCTTTGAAAAATCAAATTACGTTTTTCCTCTTCCATGGCAGTTTGGTTATAAAATTAAATACGAAAATTCTATTTTTATAGGTTTGATATTTACATATATATTATAAAATTAAATTTAAAAACTTTTTTTACCTTCCAAATTTGTTTATGTAATTTGTCTTCTTCTATTCTCACGCACATTTTAACATTAATTTTCATTATACAGCGCATAAATGCAATTTTGTTTCAGGTTTCAGAAATAGGAACAAAAATTGAGTCATTTAATATATCTATTAACATAACAAGCTTTTCTCTGATACATTTACAGAGATTCAAGAGTTTTGTCAACTTTTATTACAAGTTTTTTTAGCTTTAAAAAAACTGATACTAACGTTAAAAATGAAAAGAGATTACTAGAAAGCTGAATTTACCTTTCTACCAAGACTTCGTGCATTGCTTTTTATCTATTTACTCATTTATACATGTGTGATTTGATTTCCGATAAAAATCATATTTAAAGTTCAATTCATGTTGTAAATACAAACTTTCTACAAAATCTGGATCTCTAATGTTTTCATGCGTTGAATAATGTAAATAACTTATGTAAATGAACTTTTCTCCTTGTTTGGCATAGGTATCCCTTGCGGAATATAGCGCTTTGGAAATAAAATAATTGTAATTGTTTACATTTTTGGACCCTCATTCAATTCTATCACTGAGAAACCTCTTAATAAAATTGTTGTTGCAAATAGACAATTTGTATTTCACCTAAGAAAATGTAGCAATAGATGGTGTCACGTATATTAAACAAAATCTATGCTCAAATTATTCGTGTTTATTATTGATTTTAATTTTATTGTGGTTTTATAATTGTTTCTGAAATCTTAAGATTGATTTTTGTTTATACATAAGTCAAGATGAAATGTTGCTCACCCTTTTGTGTCTGGATTTATCCCTATATAAAAGTCAGTGTATGTATGTTTGTTCCTATGTCGACTATACAAGTCCACAATTCGTAACTAATCTGACTGAAATTTTAACAGTATATAAAGTAGAATCTGGAAAAACTTATAGTGAAAATTTCAGGTCTCTATCCCGAATATTCTTTGAGTTACTTGCAAATTGCGTTGCAAATTTGCCCTTTCGCTCGCAAGCAGCGCCTCTAGCGGTGAAGATGGAAGGTAATATCAGCTGACCTAATGTGCATGTAAAACGTGTTTTAACAGGACATAGAGAAAAATCTGGAAGAGATATTTAACGGATTTTTAGCCAAGAAAATTTGAAATTGACAGGTTCTGGGCTAAAATAGTTGTTTTTTAGTCAGAAAATGATGACGACAATATTGCTGTATCATGTTTGATTATCAGATGTAAAATTATATCGGGAAAAATTCCAAAAAGCAGAGACCACGGGTGAAGCCAGTTCATTTTTAGTATGCAGGAACAATATTCTAACAGAAAAACATTAATTCGAGCAGAAGACACAAAGCCAGATCATCTCTCTATAAAAATATCGCTTCTCAGACACAAAGTTTAGAGCGGGACGTTTCACAAGAGTGACATCCACGGCGCCAATTTATAATTGTAACGAATAGTATTTAATAAAAACATTTAATCGGGTAAAACCTGGGCGTTGCCCGGGTCATTCGGCTGGTTCTATATAAAAATTTCTTTTTCGAACTAGATGCCTTTATCGAAAATAATCTGTATGTGAGATCTATAATGAATAATACAATGAGGCTTGTGATTGTAAAACGACATTTGAAAATATCCCGCATGTGTTTCTTGTGAACGAAAAATCAAAATTTATTTCAAGGAGAAATAACGATTATTTCTAACCTTAGGGATGAGGTATGAAAGGATGAATTGTGAAGAGTAATGATAAACGGAAAAATAAAAGTGTTCAGGGATGGGAATCGAACCCACAGTGTTCCGCTTACCGGGCAAAAACGGAACACTGTGGGTTCGATTCCCATCCCTGGACACTTTTATTTTTCCGTTTATCATTACTCTTCACAATTAATCCTTTCATACTTCATCCCTAATTTGGAATCCGAAATCAGAATGGTCATGTCTTCTGCATCAGGCTCGACCAAGCTGGCTCCAAACCTGAGGATGAGGGCTCGAAGGCAAGCCCGATAAGTTGGATCAGCCGTAGGATGAACCGCAATTTTATGAGCTTGAAATAATTCTCCTTGAAATAAATTTTGATTTTTCGTTCAAAAGAAACACATATGCGGGATAATTTTCAAATATTTTCATATATTTCAATTTTTCCAATATATTTTGGCATGTACATATTGCTTATTAAACCAATGTTTATCTAAAGATGTGGCATAAAGAAAATATTCATCAATAATTTTTTTATTTATTCATTAGAGAAAATGGCAGAACGCTATCTATTGGGACAAAATTATTTATATAATTTTTACTTTTTAAATCACTTATTTTTTGCTAGAACTTTTGCATGTTCTGTATAAATCTAGCAATAATTACTCATAATTAGAAATGCTCATGTGAACCCGGTCAGGATATGCCTTTTTTATTTTTAATATCAACACCTGACCTTTTTATATATTTTATTATTTTTTCATATGAAAAGCGTATTTACGCAAACTTGGCCTTAAATACCCATTTCTTTATTTCTAAAGAAGCCTCTGGGACCAAATTTTGGACGTAGAGGTACAGTCTGCTCCACGCTGACGAGGGCCAACAGCCCGAATCTCGTACGTGGTTGGCTTTTCTAGATTTATCAAGAAATTGAGTTGGCCAAGTATCACGGAACCAGTTAAATAGACGTTTAGTTTATTTTTGTTCCAGTAGATGGCGCTCTGCCATCTAGAAATGCTCATGAGAGCACCATCAGGATAGGCCTTTTTTTTTTATTTTTGTGACAACACCATGCTCAATTTATTCGTGACACTTACCACACGCAATTTCATATATTTCTTTATAATTATATAAAGTAAGAAAAGATTTGATTTTTAGTTTATACATAAGTGATGACTTATAATAATTATAATAGACTCCAAATTACATTAACCAAATTTTTCGATCAAGATACCTTTAACAAATTATATATACAGTTACGAGCGTCATGCGTTCTTAATCAACTCTTCAGTTTTCATCTCTGTCACCGTTTGCTTTTTTTTTTTTTTTGGAATGGCGCTCTCCTATTGGTTGGCTACGACCACGCCACCTTCGCCCCCCCCCCCCCCCATCATGCCTCCCCCACTCGCTTTTTCGTTTTTGTAACTATTGTGTTGGAGCGGGTCGCTCCTTAAATAAATGCATATATTAGTTAATAACTAAATGGAATCCTCTCTTTCTTTTTCTCAGTAAGAGACGCCTACGAAAGCCAACAGTACATAGACAGATAAAGCACATAGGCTATAGTTATTAACTAACATATGCATTTATTTAAGGCGCCAATTTATAATTGTAACAAATAGTATTTGAATCAAAACATTCAATCGGGTAAAACACGGGCGTTGCCCGGGTCATTCGGCTAGTATAATCTATAAAGTATGGTAAACCAATCTTCTATTCAAACTTTCCTACATTTTTTGGAATATACATATTGGTTGATATATAAAAATGTTTTTCTAAACACATATATGGCTTAGAGAAAATATCTATATAGATAATACCGTAACAGAGTTTTCCATTGTAAAGTCCTGAGCTATCTCCTCCGAAGATTCTGAACTACACATAACAATCTATATACCAAAATTTTCGTTATTTTTTTCTTCGTGTCATAGGCCTGTTTTTATTTTCCTAATGTTAACAGTTATTTTTATTTTTTAATTTAATCTATTTTACAATCGTAGATTTTTTGCATTTATCATCATCAATTCTTTTGTTTACAATTGCGTAACTTTTATAGAGAGAAATAAAGAAATACATAATTGATTAGATACAAAAGTGTGATCCAGAAAGTCGATTTTTAAAAATGTTATTATTTAATATAAACTTATTTTAATTTAATTTTGAAATGAAAAGGTAGTGTAAAAGTGTATATGAGGTTAGATTCAAATAGGTTTAATTATGTTAGTTTAATCGCTAAATAAGGTTAGTTTTAGATAAGTTGAATTAGGTTAGTTTCAGATAATTAAAAAAAAATAATGTTCGTTTTTAGAAAAATAATTCGCAATAGTAAGTATATAATTAATATAAAAGATCGAAATGTAAAAATCACTATGTCCAAAATCTTCGCTTTAACTCGTGTAAAACGGCTCGAAGGTACGGCAGTGTCAACGTACAGCGCCGCCTACCAAAGTTACCCATTTCTGGGAACTCACCAGGTTATATTATTTTTCGAATTGTAGATTGAATTATTACTTTTATTCTATCTTTTATAAGTGTTTGTTATAGTTTTTCATTTGAATTTAGCACAATTTTTGTATCTGGTTATCTTTTTTGGCATCTTTTTTTTTCTCATTAATAAGACCTAATCCAAATAATTTAATAGTGTGTGACTTTTTTTTTAATTAAATTATTTGGATTAGGTCTTATTTTCTTTTATTAATTTGTTATAGTTTTTCATTTGAATTTAGCTCCATTTTTGTGTCTGTCTTATTTTTTCTTCTCATAAATAGGCTGATGCTGTATTTGTGTACTCAATTGTTGCTTTTTTTTTTATTAAATTATTTGGATTAGGTCTTATTTTCTTTTATTAATTTGTTATAGTTTTTCATTTGAATTTAGCTCCATTTTTGTGTCTGTCTTTTTTTTTCATCTCATAAATAGGCTGATGCTGTATTTGTGTACTCAATTGTTGCTTTTTGTGTCTGGTTTCTTTTTTGCAGTATTTTTTTTGAATCTTTTTTTTTTCATCAATTGTTTCCTCACATGCTTGGAATTTTCTTTTTATGCCTGTCCTGGCTTTCAGTTTTATAGATTTCCTCTGCTTGGTTCTTATTTTACCTTTTTTTTTTTGAGCGTCTTCTGTCATGCCTCGGAAAGGCCGTGGAAGACTCACTCCCCTGACCGCTAGGCTATTTCTCTTGTTTACTTTTTTACCAATGCCTATAATTTTTCACCTGAAAGATTTTTTTTTATTTGTTATTCAATAAACTATTATCACTTATTTTTGGTCTTCTTTTTATTTACTTATTTTACTGGGGGTTGGTGGAAGGATGGTCTAAGCCGTTGGTTCGGCTCGAAGGTACGGCGGTGTCAACGTACAGCGCCGCCTACCAAAGTTAACCTTTTCTGGGAACTCACCAGCTTATATTATTTTTCGAATTGTAGATTGAATTATTACTTTTATTCTATCTTTTATAAGTGTTTGTTATAGTTTTTCATTTGAATTTAGCACAATTTTTGTATCTGGTTATCTTTTTTGGCATCTTTTTTTTTTCTCATTAATAAGACCTAATCCAAATAATTTAATAGTGTGTGACTTTTTTTTAATTAAATTATTTGGATTAGGTCTTATTTTCTTTTATTAATTTGTTATAGTTTTTCATTTGAATTTAGCTCCATTTTTGTGTCTGTCTTATTTTTTCTTCTCATAAATAGGCTGATGCTGTATTTGTGTACTCAATTGTTGCTTTTTTTTATTAAATTATTTGGATTAGGTCTTATTTTCTTTTATTAATTTGTTATAGTTTTTCATTTGAATTTAGCTCCATTTTTGTGTCTGTCTTTTTTTTTCATCTCATAAATAGGCTGATGCTGTATTTGTGTACTCAATTGTTGCTTTTTGTGTCTGGTTTCTTTTTTGCAGTATTTTTTTGAATCCTTTTTTTTTTCATCAATTGTTTCCTCACATGCTTGGAATTTTCTTTTTATGCCTGTCCTGGCTTTCAGTTTTATAGATTTCCTCTGCTTGGTTCTTATTTTACCTTTTTTTTTTTGAGCGTCTTCTGTCATGCCTCGGAAAGGCCGTGGAAGACTCACTCCCCTGACCGCTAGGCTATTTCTCTTGTTTACTTTTTTACCAATGCCTATAATTTTTCACCTGAAAGATTTTTTTTTATTTGTTATTCAATAAACTATTATCACTTATTTTTGGTCTTCTTTTTATTTACTTATTTTACTGGGGGTTGGTGGAAGGATGGTGTAAGCCGTTGGTTCGGCTCGAAGGTACGGCGGTGTCAACGTACAGCGCCGCCTACCAAAGTTAACCTTTTCTGGGAACTCACCAGGTTATATTATTTTTCGAATTGTAGATTGAATTATTACTTTTATTCTATCTTTTATAAGTGTTTGTTATAGTTTTTCATTTGAATTTAGCACAATTTTTGTATCTGGTTATCTTTTTTGGCATCTTTTTTTTCTCATTAATAAGACCTAATCCAAATAATTTAATAGTGTGTGACTTTTTTTTAAATTAAATTATTTGGATTAGGTCTTATTTTCTTTTATTAATTTGTTATAGTTTTTCATTTGAATTTAGCTCCATTTTTGTGTCTGTCTTTTTTTTTCTTCTCATAAATAGGCTGATGCTGTATTTGTGTACTCAATTGTTGCTTTTTTTTTATTAAATAATTTGGATTAGGTCTTATTTTCTTTTATTAATTTGTTATAGTTTTTCATTTGAATTTAGCTCCATTTTTGTGTCTGTCTTTTTTTTTCATCTCTAAAATAGGCTGATGCTGTATTTGTGTACTCAATTGTTGCTTTTTGTGCCTGGTTTCTTTTTTGCAGTATTTTTTTTGAATCCTTTTTTTTTTCATCAATTGTTTCCTCACATGCTTGGAATTTTCTTTTTATGCCTGTCCTGGCTTTCAGTTTTATAGATTTCCTCTGCTTGGTTCTTATTTTACCTTTTTTTTTTGAGCGTCTTCTGTCATGCCTCGGAAAGGCCGTGGAAGACTCACTCCCCTGACCGCTAGGCTATTTCTCTTGTTTACTTTTTTACCAATGCCTATAATTTTTCACCTGAAAAATTTTTTTTATTTGTTATTCAATAAACTATTATCACTTATTTTTGGTCTTCTTTTTATTTACTTATTTTACTGGGGGTTGGTGGAAGGATGGTCTAAGCCGTTGGTTCGGCTCGAAGGTACGGCGGTGTCAACGTACAGCGCCGCCTACCAAAGTTAACCTTTTCTGGGAACTCACCAGGTTATATTATTTTTCGAATTGTAGATTGAATTATTACTTTTATTCTATCTTTTATAAGTGTTTGTTATAGTTTTTCATTTGAATTTAGCACAATTTTTGTATCTGGTTATCTTTTTTGGCATCTTTTTTTTTCTCATTAATAAGACCTAATCCAAATAATTTAATAGTGTGTGACTTTTTTTTTAATTAAATTATTTGGATTAGGTCTTATTTTCTTTTATTAATTTGTTATAGTTTTTCATTTGAATTTAGCTCCATTTTTGTGTCTGTCTTTTTTTTTTCTTCTCATAAATAGGCTGATGCTGTATTTGTGTACTCAATTGTTGCTTTTTTTTAATTAAATTATTTGGATTAGGTCTTATTTTCTTTTATTAATTTGTTATAGTTTTTCATTTGAATTTAGCTCCATTTTTGTGTCTGTCTTTTTTTTTCATCTCATAAATAGGCTGATGCTGTATTTGTGTACTCAATTGTTGCTTTTTGTGTCTGGTTTCTTTTTTGCAGTATTTTTTTTTGAATCCTTTTTTTTTCATCAATTGTTTCCTCACATGCTTGGAATTTTCTTTTTATGCCTGTCCTGGCTTTCAGTTTTATAGATTTCCTCTGCTTGGTTCTTATTTTACCTTTTTTTTTTTTTGAGCGTCTTCTGTCATGCCTCGGAAAGGCCGTGGAAGACTCACTCCCCTGACCGCTAGGCTATTTCTCTTGTTTACTTTTTTACCAATGCCTATAATTTTTCACCTGAAAGATTTTTTTAAATTTGTTATTCAATAAACTATTATCACTTATTTTTGGTCTTCTTTTTATTTACTTATTTTACTGGGGGTTGGTGGAAGGATGGTCTAAGCCGTTGGTTTTCGACCGCTACGACCCGGGTTCGATTCCCGCATTGGGCACTTTTTTCTGAAAAAATAAAAAAAAAAGCTCCAATGGCTTCTGATTCTTGCAAAAGTCCAACCCCACCAGCAAGCGCAAGTAATCAAACGGGGCTCTGGCACACTTGTACATGCAAAGTCGAACTGCTTTTCATACGTGTACCATTTTCAAAGACCCTGCTTAGGATTAAAACTTCTCAGAAGCATAACAATAGTACCAACCTAGAGGTTAACTGGTGTGGATGCATTCCTCTGGGAGTAAGTCTATTGAGAAATTCAGTAGGGAGTTATTTTGCTTCTCCGCATTCTAACACTCCAACTGTTAACACTGTGGAAACACTGACTCATGTTTGGTAAGCAATTTCAGGGAAGAAACTATAGACATTGGATTAAATAAATTATTAATTAAATTGCATTAAATAAAAATTATTAGATTTAAATAAATATTATTCGAGTGAAAAAAAAAAGAAAAAATTAACAAATTAGAAAATAAAATTTCGAAAAATACAACTATATTGCAGATAAGATAAGAGGACCTTATTAAAAAATAAATAAACAAACTGTAATTCGACACTATCGATAATTCGACACTTTCGATAATTCGACACTTTCGATAATTCGACCATTTTAAAAATCAAATTTACAAGGTTGATTGTTGTTTAAATACAACTTTGATTTTGCATGCATAAACACAGGCTCTTGTAGCAAGAACCCAACTTTAGTGAAAACTGATGCCTCTTCAGAATGAATGGAAGACTGAAATCTGAAGGAGCAGAAGATATGGGTCATCTTTACATGTATGCTATCCAATGTTCGCACACTTGAAAAAGCTACATATAAAGTTGTCCGTGCGTAAACACAGGCTCTTGTAGCCAAGGTTTGGCCTTGAGCCTTATTTATAGTCATAGCAAAAGCCAACCTTAGTGAAAACTAACGCCTCTCTAGAATGAAGCGAAGGTTGGTATCCGAAGGGGCCAAAGATATTTCAGACACTATACAGTGTGTTCAACTTTGGGCACTGTCAGTATATGTGCTTCAAGGACATGAGAGCACATGCGCTGAAACACCATACGTGTTCCATCGCAAAGATCCTAAAGGCATTGGTGAAAGTATAAATAAATATTTTGGAAATGAAAAAAAAATACATATATATATAAGAAAATAAATTGGAATAAAAATTTACAAACTATATTTCAGAGTGGATACATATTTGAAAGGAAAAAAAAAAAAGAAAATTGCAAACAACAAAACTATATTACAGATATGACATGAAAACTAACGCCTCTCTAGAATGAAGCGAAGGTTAGTATCCGAAGGGGCCAAAGATATTTCAGACACTATACAGTGTGTTCAACTTTGGGCACTGTCAGTATATGTGCTTCAAGGACATGAGAGCACATGCGCTGAAACACCATACGCGTTCCATCGCAAAGATCCTAAAGGCATTGGTGAAAGTATAAATGACCCATATATTCTGCTCCTTCAGATTTCAGTCTTCCATTCATTCTGAAGAGGCATCAGTTTTCACTAAAGTTTGCTTTTGCTATGACTATAAATAATATTTGGGTTCTTGCTACAAGAGCCTGTGTTTATGCATGCAAAAGCAAAGTTGTATTTAAACAACAATCAACCTTGTAAATTTGATTTTTAAAATGGTCGAATTATCGAAAGTGTCGAATTATCGAGTGTCGAATTACAGTTTGTTTATGTATTTTTAATAAGGTCCTCTTATCTTATCTGCAATATAGTTGTATTTTTCGAAATTTTATTTTCTAATTTGTTAATTTCTTTCTTTTTTTTTTCACTCTAATAATATTTATTTAAATCTAATAATTTTTATTTAATGCAATTTAATTAATAATTTATTTAATCCAATGTCTATAGTTTCTTCCCTGAAATTGCTTACCAAACATGAGTCAGTGTTTCCACAGTGTTAACAGTTGGAGTGTTAGAATGCGGAGAAGCAAAATAACTCCCTACTGAATTTTTCAATAGTCTCACTCCCAGAGGAATGCATCCACACCAGTTAACCTCTAGGTTGGTACTATTGTTATGCTTCTGAGAAGTTTTAATCCTAAGCAGGGTCTTTGAAAATGGTATACGTATGGTGATACAGTGCATGTGCTCTCATGTCCTTAAAGTAGTGTAGTTCTGTTGTTTGCAATTTCATTTTCTGATTTGTTAAAATTTTTCTTCTATAGTTTCTCACCTGCGGGTCCTTCGGGTAAACCCGGGGCGTTGCCCGGGTCACTCGGCTAGTTTGTTAATATAAGCTGACTTCAATTTATTATTTGCTGAAAAATATATTTTTATTTCCCTTTTGTTGCATGAATTATACGAAATGTACTATAAGCCAATGCGAAAGCACCAAAAATGAGTTATCATAATGTGTTTAAATTGGTATATGTGATATACACGGGTATGGAAAAAGAAACGATTGAATTCTCAGAAAAATCGCCTGTTGAATTTAGGAGAGCGATATATATAAATAATCGAACAAAAAATATATATTGACCCACCTCTGACCCTTTTGCAGGCTGTTATTCGGCTTTGCATTGATTAGTAGAGTTAGCTAATGTCCCCCTTAGGATAATCTACTGAATTCTGTCCAATTGTTGCGCTTAATCAGCAAGATCCCGAGATAGCTAGAGTGTCGCGTTGAGGGCGACAATCAGTTTAGTATCTGAGGTTGTCCTGAATAGCTTTATACGCTTCTTCACTGATCAGCGAAGTTCAATTCGAAGACTCATACCTGAAGACAATTCTACTTAGACATATTCAAGGTTGAATCATTCCTTCACGACTGCAAATGCGCCTGTCGGTGTGCACAGGTCAAGGGTACTCGGCGCAAAATACTCCGCCATTTCTCTGAGCCGTTTTAATTTAGACCAATCAGCTATTTTAGCCCAACTACATCTTTATCTCAAATCCTCACATATGTGCATAGTGTGTACGAGACATAGTTACTGAACATTCAGGTATACGAAATGAAATTGGCAAAAATGTTGTGACTAGGAATTGAAACTTCTCTCTTTTCATATACCTGCCTGTTGGTCAGTTAAGTTGCATTGCAACTTCCAAATGACAAGCCTACATTTACTAATTAGATATTCAGGAGAATCGTCTTTGTATATCACATTGTGTTTTATTTGCATAACTGCTCTTGGTGCTTCATTTATTATAGAGTACTTAGGTAGATGGATAAGTCAATTTTACGATTCGGTAACAAAGGTTAAAGGTCGCTGCTTTTTATTGAAATCATCTTTTTCAGCCTTAATATATATATAGGCTATTAAAATTTAAAATCAAAGATGATTTCTCCGAAGAAAGTATTTTAAACATCGAAAGCAATATTTCTCTGAATGTTGATACCTATAGTGCTATATGCAAAAAGTTTTCGTTTCCAATATATAGAGATAAACAAACTAATCATTTGCACTCTCTGGGAATCAAGGCCGTGGATTATTAGTGAAATCGGATTTTAATAAATATTAATCTAAGCGATTTCCTTTTTTATATTAATAGACTTGTTTTAAATAAACAAAAAGAAAATATTTTATAAAATGATTCACATTAGTTGTATTGTGTTGTGTGTGATACATAACTATATATCTAAAGAGACAAGGGTCGCCTCTCCTGTCAAAACAGACGTCTAAAACCAGACGCCATCTATTGACCGTCGCCGCAACTAGCGGCCTCGGGTCGGTGACAAAGCCACAACACTAGCATTGGCAAACTGAAAAGCGTCCACCTAGAGACCATGGTTTCGGGCTAATGGCCCTCGTCAGTCTAGGGTGGACTTTATTCCATGAGATCCACATGGGATCTAATGGAATCTTGACAATTTGCCAAAGGGGTGTTTAGCTGGAAAAGTGGCTGGGCCATATCTATGGCTAAAATATAGATGGAAATTTTGCCGGGAGGAAATTGATCTAAAGAGACAAGGGTCGCCTCTCCCGTCAAAACAGACCGTCGCCGCAACTAGCGGCCTCGGGTCGGTGACAAAGTGTTTTGACGGGAGAGGCGACCCTTGTCTCTTTAGATCAATTTCCTCTCAACAAAATTTCCATCTATAACTATATATATATATAACTTCTCTTCTTTCTTATCTCCACTCTCAATCATATTATGGTATCAAGTTGTGACCCTTGATGGTGTCTGTTTGACAACCATCATGACTGGGTGAAGTAGAATGCGTCTGCCTTTGTCATTAAGACTGGGAGCACTACTCAGTGGCAGACCGACTTAGCTCTAAAAGAAATGGCCGCCTCTGGCATGAGGAATTAGGAGCCCTTACAGGGTACTATCAGCCGGGCCAGCTGAGCCCAGGTTTTTTAACGAGCTTGTTACTGCTCCTCCTCCTCCTTTTTCATCCGGGCTATATATATATCTCTATATAGGAAAATAAATATAAATTTTCAATGGTAAATATACTTTACGGAGACGCCTTGACGAACACCCAAGTTTATTGAAAAGTATAAACGGGATTCAGCTATAAAAATTATCACGTTATCTCTAAGAGGGTCTTTAAAAAAGGTCAATCTTATATGATTAAAATAGATTGTGAGTGTTAGATAAAAATAGTTTGTAAGTTTTTTCTATATGAAATATCAAGTAAAAAAAGACTTCATTAGCCCATCTCTATATGGGACAACCAGAGAAATATTGTAACCGACCCGAGATTGCTGGTTTGAGGCGACGGTCAATAGTCTAGTCTTGACGTATATTTTGACGGGAAATAATTTGTTCTTTTTATTATATTACATGTGACTTTGGTTAAATAGATAGATATAAAAATGGCTTTCAAAGTAAGCAATAGAAATGAAAAAGAAAAAAGAACTAAAAATGGGAAGAAATGAGAAAAATAAATGCAGATTTTCATATTCAAGCAAGGAAAAAAAAAATAAATCTGGATATTCAACGGTATGTCTTGATTTAGATGTAATACCTGTAGTCTGTCAAACAAAATAACCGTCTGAATATTGGTCTCTAGGTTCCTTTTCTTCTTCTTCTTTCTTATCTCCACTCAATCATATCTGGGCATCAAGTTGTGACCCTTGATGGTGTCTGTTTGACAACCATCATGACTGGGTGAAGTAGAATGCGTCTGCCTTTGTCATTAAGACTGGGAGCACTACTCAGTGGCAGGCCGACTTAACTCCAAAAGAAATGGCCGCCTCTGACATGAGAAACAGACGCCAAGCGCAGCGGCTCCTAACATGGGAGTACACACCGCTGTTCATCCTGTATCCTTGAATCAGGAGCCCTTACAGGGTACTATCAGTCGGGCCAGCTGAGCCCAGGTTTTTAGTGAGCTTGTTACTGCTCCCCGTCCTCCTTCTATATCAGGTTCCTTCTATATCATTGGAACCACGAAAGGCTTTGACGTTCACCTTTAATCCATCCTGTAAGATGCCGATCACAGATTACACAAAAATGATGGAGCCCAAGTCTTTATCTTGGTCACCGATTTTACAGCCAAAGTTCTTAGAACTTTTTGATGAGCGGTGTCAAGTTTCGCCTTTAAGCTTTGAAATTCCCCACAGATGTAATAGAAAGTATCAGGAATATTGATGCAACGACTCAGCATATTGACGCGGTCCAGTGCACACGGTTTACAATTATATAGAGAGCAAACTGATCACTTTAAATTTACGTCTTCTACAATTCTACTATGCAAATTGGTTCAATTTAAATATATTAAAACTGTTATTCAGCAAATGACGTTCTAGAGCTTATTATTTTTGAGCGTTTAAACTTTAAACGTGAAAAACAAATTACTATTCAAGATAAATTGTGAATAACGTTTTAAAATTACAGAAAAATATTCTCACAATGAGTATTTTATTTCAAAACACTTGCTCATTGTGAGAAAATATTTTGTAATTTTAAAACAAATTACATTATAAAATGAATTTATTTCATTAGAAACTTAATAATTTGAACTTAATCAAATTAATATTCGATTCTAAAAAAAGGCAAAAATAAATTGAATATGAATCCAAATAAAGTTATCGCCTCCACATGTCAACGATTCCTGTCAAGAATAAAGCGATAGCTAATGTAATGATATTCACACAAAAAGCGCTTATGTCACATTTTTACTGTATATTCCTTTACATGCTGTCTGGCAAAAACCAAGGATAATAGAAAATTTGACTTAATTTTTAATTCAACGTGAAAGGTTACATTTGAAAGGAAGGAAATATCTTCATTTACGGGGATGCCAACCAAAATGAATGATTTTTGAGCCCCGATACATTAGAAACACCAATATTATACAAAAGTGTTATTGGGAAGCGATTGAAATCATGGAGAGAAAATACAATAAATAAAGGTTTTACCCATTTTTACCTCTCGTCTATTATACCACTATATGTTGAAGCCTTGTCGTATTCTATATATTAAATCTGGTAATGTCTTAGGTTTAAAGAAAACTCGGCCTATAAACCACATTTTTGAAAGATTCATAATGGTGTATATCCTCTATATTGTTGCGCTGGTGACCTGATGTACTGGGATAAAACATCCGAGAAGCCTTTTTGACGTTTATTCAAAAACTAATGGTTTTAGAAAGAACACCTAACTAAAGTTTGTCTTAATCTTCAAGAACAAAAGTATGCAAATTCAACGATAGGAAAGTATGGGAAATGAATATACAAAACAAAATTATGTAAAAATTATACATGGAAGTTAATAAGTTGTAAAAGTTACCGTTAAGTCCATGAGAAAAAGATGTAGCAAAACAAGTAGGTTAAGAAAAGTGGCACGTGAGCAACAGCCTCTCTCCTAACAATATAAAATGAAATTTGGCTAGCTAGGGTATATTAAATAAAACTGAAAATACACTTAAAATACGTTAAAATTTATTTTGGACATTTTAATTATTTCTATGAAAATACGACACTTCGGCCAGTTAAGAGTTTTTTTTTTCTCAACGTTTCGACAAAAATATTTTGTCAGGAGAAGTAAATAAAAATAAAGCATTTGGCAAGAGGGGGCGTTAAAAATTGTTCAATCTTTTTAACGCCTTGCCAAATGCTTTATTTTTATTTACTTCTGACGAAAAAAGTTTTTTGTCGAAACGTTGAGGAAAAACTTAACTGGACGAAGTGTCATTTTTCATATAAATATGAATGCCGGCTAGGCAACCTCTATCTTTACGATAATCTTAATTAGGTCAATATTTCGCCGAAGTTGTTCACCCATCTTCTGGGGATTCACCTCTTGGAAATTAGCATCCACGTGATAAACTAGAAATCTATATTCGAACGGGGTATGCGCGGTAAAATGGGATTCAATTAATCGAAAATCTTTGGTACATACCGGCTGAGAATTTACAACAACGAAATAGGATTCGAGAAGACGATTCTCGTGAATCACGTCGGTTAAAAAAAAAAGTATTAAATGCTAGGAAAAGGATGGTCGAACAGCCTCATTTTACTTCAATATACTATTGATATTCTATTTATTTAAAAAAAATCGAATATACAAGATTTCATAACACACAACTTTATTCATTTCAAATTTAATATTAACAGAGGTATGTATGCAAAAATATGCCATGATAGAAAAATTAGATAACTTTCACTCTAAAGAGAGAATTCATATAAAAAGGCATAAATCTTAAAATCAAAGTATGCATACTTTAAGAATCACTTAAAGGTCTTTATAAGCGCTATTTTTAATTGCCAACATGAAAGGATAACTGTGACTCATATAAGTCGTATGGTTCATCCGAAATAAAGTATCCATATAGTACTTATCAGGAGTTTTCCCAGGTTCTAAAAATTGGTTCGGGACATTCTCTAGAGACTGGGCACACATAATTAGCCAGTAGGAAGGGACGACCCGCACATCTTTCTTTGGAGCAATTCCGACATCCGAAATCAGAATATTCAAGTCTTCTGCATCAGGCTGGACCAAAGTAGCTCCAAATCTGAGGACCAGATTTCGAATATAAACGCGGTTCTTTGCTACAGTCGAACCTTCATTAATAGCAATTTTATAAGAAGAAAATATTCTTGGGAGGAGATACTCCATTATCGCGCCACGAGTATTAATCAAACTCTTGCTGTCAAGTTTATAGTAAAGTTGTCTTATTTTCTTGAGAGATGTTTTAATCTGTGGAAGAGCATGGTCTACTAAGCCTGGTAGCACTCCTCGAGTTGCCGTTAGACCCTGGTAGGGACTGATTAATCTTACACTTGGGCAATATTTCCAAACCATGATATTGTCGTCAATGATGTATACCATTTCCTTCCATTCATTAAGCTCCTTTATTAGAACTGACTTTTTACTTTTTTTTTCAGCGAAGTATTCCCTTACAAACATTATCGGTTGTAAATATTTTCTATTCGGGTCGATTTCTCCCATAAGTTGCTTAGCATATCTTCCAGTGCCTAATGTGCAAACGAACATATTAAAATGATCTTTCAACCCTTTCAGGAATTCTTGCAAATGCGGACGAATCATCCCTATTCTTTTCAATTTTGCAGGTTTCAATACTTCAAAATAATCCTGATGCCTCGGCATCTCTTTTACAGCACTTCTTGGTGCGACATGTACGAGAGTGTGGTCCAGATCTACTAGAAGAATAAGTTTTTGTTCGGCATAAAGATTCTTGTTTATTTTCTTTAAACGGCTTTCCATGGCAGATTCTTTGAAAAAATGTTTTAAGTGAAATCTCTTTTTATATAAATTGGATATTTACATATACGCTCTGAAAATAAATTCGGAAATATTATTCACAGATAAATTTGTTTATGTTCTCGTTGAAACTGAATTCAACGTAAATTTACATAACATAAGGTAGCCAATTAGTTCTTGACGTATTGTAAAGACAACTTACCATGCGGGAAATAATTACATCACTTGCCGAATTAGCCCTTTTAGGTTGTGAGTAGGATTCCCGTAGACTTGAATAGATGGGAAAGGAACCCTCGCAGTAGACATGGCTCGAGCAATGGCATGAGGAATGGAAACTTCAAAGATCGTTCCGTGTCTGTCTTTTGTATAGCCTCAAACTCTCTTGAGCTTCTGAGTTCCAAGACAAAGTTGTTGGCTCAAACCCCCAATGGAATCCCAAAAGCATGCAAGACATCTACAAAATCACACAAAAATACGACCCATTAAATATTTTTGATTGGCAACACCATTAAATAGGGGGACAGGTTTCGATGCTAGGGAGCAATCCAGGAATAACGCCCGTCTTTCTTTTAAAAAAAGCCATATAAACGATGTAAACCCAGATGAAACATATTATCAACACTGTTAAACAATATGGAAATTGCCTTTTTCTTAACTGTTAAACAACTTGCTGAACAAAAATTCAATTTTGAATTAACTAATCTAGCTGCCCGATTTTTACAAAAATAAAATCATCTAAGAATATTAAACTAAGGTCGTTATAGTTTTTGTGTGAGCTTGAAAACCATTTCTATGATTCCACCCTTTAGTGTAGAATATATAAGCAGAATCATCCAATACAGCATTAGAGCTCTAAGAAGCGGTCTCGTAGATAAATTGGCGAAACCTCTGGGAGGGTTCACCACTGATGAGCCAAGTTCTCCAAATATATTTTTCATCGCAGTAAGGACAGTAGAAGTTTATTTTATATTTGAAAGAAACATCCGTGCTTTAATGATTACATTTTTTGGAGATATACATGTATTTTTTTCAACAAACATATAAGGTCCATAAAACAATATTTTAGACTGCCTCTTCGTCTATACACCTACTTGTTAAATTTATCATTTTAATAAGAGTTTTAATGTAAAAAAATAATAGTTACAAGTTTGTGTGTGCGTGTGCATGTCTTTTGAACTTTCCTTTTATACTACTGTTACGTTGTTGCTTAACAAAGAAAATTTGTGGGAACAAAGAATCTTTAAGACTCAAGCCAAATCAAATAAAATGAATCACAGAAGAATATAAAATAAACAATGTAGAAATACAGAAGTCGCAAATTCAACTTGGCTCTATATCGATGATAGAGATGGCCTTCTTAAAAAGAATTATTTGGTTATTCTTTAAGGTTGTTTTTGACTCTTTACTTCGAAGTCTTGCAGTATTATGAAAGCAAATAATTGTATTAGTTTTTGAATAATATCGAATTTATTTCCAAAAAAAATGTTTGAGCTTTTTTATTCGAATAAATATTAAATAATGGGCATCTTCCATCGGCTCAAAGGTTCCGTTCAATCAGCACCTTCCAACGCCATCGCGATAACACCAAGAGGTGGCCAGCTAACACCCATCAAAATATCCTGCCCAAGGTCACAGCTTCCATCTTAACCCGTCTCCAAGGTGCAATGTGAAAATACCCTCCTCTGGAGACACAGAAGAGAAGTCCTCCCAAGATTCTTCTGAGGGAAGTTGAAGGTTCATCGGAAGCATCTCCAGCCTTTGAACCTGCCCAAGACCATTTGTTCATGCCCTGAAGACCAAGGCATGAAAATGGAACGATATAGTTTAGCTCATCATTTCCTGCCGCCACATGAATATATTCTTTGGCAGCCTCTCGTCTGGACAGAAAGTGCTCCTGAACCTGCTTCTCAGTTTCATCATCCCCTTTATAAAGTACAAAGCCTGTACCCTCTATAAACCGCTTTGGGCTGTAGCAAATAAGATAATGGTATGAACTTCCACATAGCGTGTCTCACTATGTATGTTTGTTGCGCGATATTGCCATTCATGAAAGGAGTATAAAGTTGTGCTGCTTTTTAGGTCAGCACGAATTTAATGTCGCATTAGCTTATGAGATGAACGTCCTTACTCTGGACAGAATTTGAGACCACTACCTCAGCTATAGAGTTTTCTTTGTCCCAGCGTCAATTCCCTGTAGATTCGGACTTGCCATCAATATTTCTACTGGGAGTCGTTATTTTCTGACGCCACATTTTGCGTAAATATCTCCATCTTTAACGTTTAAGTTATTGAGACCTGTGTCATCAAATTCCACCCATCTCGAACCCACCTACTGTCCTAGCTGTTGTATGGTGGATTAAATTTGCGAAACCTCTGGGGGGGTTCACCACTGATGAAGCCAAGCTATTCCAAAATTTTTATAGCAGTAAGGACAGTGGAAAGTATGTTTTTCAAAGAAAAGGTCGGGCTCAATGGTTTATTTTTTACTAGCAAATGCACCCGGCTTCGCCCGGTTTTTACCCTAGTTGAAGTGTGCCTAACGAACATTTAGAGCTTTAACACGCAATGGAATCCTATTATTACTAGTAAAAATGACATTAATATATCATCGGTATCGTTGTTCTATCATAGAAAATGCAAATCAATTAGTTAATAGATTAGTTTCTATAGACTTTGAAAATCCTATATTTTACAAAGTTGGGGGTCTCAATAAGTAATGCACAATCACCTCTAGAAAGATATATAAATAATTTATTATCATAAAATACATTTTTCTGGTAAATAAAAACACTCTGTGCTTTTCATATCTGCAATAAGAATTTTCTTATTTATATTATAGGGCAAAGAGTTACAAATGTCATAGCTATATGAATCTCTTTTAATGTTTTTTCTTCTATTTGCTGTAAATAGTAAATAATTGGAATATCTACTTTGTATATAAAAAAATACCAATCTATTCTTTTACATCACCATATTTGCATATCCCCATATAGGGGTTCGAAACTGATCAGACGCGAAAAGTCGTTCCCTATCTTAAGAAAATTGTACTCAGGACTCGCTACATAATTCCTCGCAAATTCCATCCCGACCTTCCTTTATGGGGTCTACCTGGGGCATTGACGTTTCTTTGTAGGAGACATTCGACAGCTAAAGAGTCTGCAGTACCTCTTCGCGCGTTGCATAGAGTGAGCTGGCCCTAGCACTCCCACTATCTCGGCCATAACTGGTAGCCCTCCGCTGGACATCATAATAAAAGTTAGAATTATTTACCTCTGAGTGGTTGAGGACAATTATCTAGAATTTGAACCTGGTTCAGCTGCTCTACTATAAACCCGACGTCTAATATCCTTCAGCCTGGGTTTCACAAGCTCACTTCTCCTGTAATACTCACTGATCGATCAAAATCCTAAGCAGGAGTTGGCGCCGCAATTATCCTTCCTTCACAAGGCCAGCCAATACTCCTCAGACTCCATCCTGACTGCTCACTTTCCAAGCCGAACTACTAGTCATTCTTTGCGCAACTTGCGGAACGTTTGCCAGCCAACCCCGGAGTCACTATTGCGTCTCCGACTGCAGATATTCACTGGCTGCTATATATCCTCCTGGTCCAGCCCAATCAGCTCTAATAGCGGAAATAACACCAAGCACCACGCTGGGTCAAGGGCCACAGCAGAGTTTCAGATAATGAACTGGCTGACTAGGCATCAGAGACTGTTGCAATCTCTATCCTGGTTTCGTCCTACTCCATTTTTCCCAAAGCATAACTCGCAGCCGAGCTCACTCATCCCCAATTGGACCTTACTCCTTCCCAAACATGAGAACTCAAAGGTTTCGCGTCCACTCCAATACGCATTATAACATTCCTGCCCAATTTCCGTTTTGGAATGACCATCACTACACCATGCTTGCTGGTCACGTCCTTGCAGATCTCTGGCATAGAGGCCTGGATCCAACATGTCAGGAAACACCACAAGCAGTAGCTTCAAAATCCTTTAAAATTCTGGCAATATCTGTTCCTTCAAACCACGGTTCTAACTTAGAGAATCAAGTAAATTCTTATAGTATTTTAATAATTAGAGAGTATAATACAAATTCGTTGATAAATTTAGTTTTTTATCAATATTTTGACTTCCTGTTTCAGGGGGCAAGTCTGATAACTATAGAAGTATATATCAAAGTGTAGATTGTATTCTAAAATTTTATTTGGAAATAAATGGAAAAGAGAAAGCGAGTTGAATAAGAAATATTCGTTTGGTAAAGAATATAAATTTTCTGATGGCTTTTTATTTTGATAAATATTTTAAATCTTATTGAAAAATTGTAAAAGAATTCTAAACTAAAAGATCTATTCATGTGTGTGGAGAAACATGTACAATTGTTCATTTAAGCGCCATTTCAATTCAAATTTTCATATAAGCGTTGGGAATTTTTTTTATTAAATGTGTAAGGTCTAATAAATGGAGCATCGGCTTTTGAATGATGTGAAATACAATTAAGTCAGAAGCAATGCTAAAAATTATGAATATTTTAAACAATAAAAATACAACAAAGATGATATTTAATTACTTATAGGAATCATATGAAGATGTGAATTTAAAATCTATTGATCTTTCAGATTTTGATGTCAATATATATGTCAAACAACTGAGAAAAATATTGTAAAATATCCTCGACTGAGTATATTAATTGAACATAAAAAAAATAAAACAAAAAGTTAAAAGAAAATTACATCTTTAGAGTACACCATAAAATAAATGAAAAGAAACAAGAACGTTTTGTAAAAATACAAAATATTTAGAAAGATGTACAGAGTTGTGTGTGAAGGCTTTAATTTAAAAAATCTTAAAGATACTATAATAGTTTATAAGATTTTATAAAAACTGCTGTAGGAAGAATTAAAGGAAAAGTTCGAATTAATGTTTATAATCCTTAATTGGTAAACTCGTTTATATAATAAATGAAAGCATTAAGACTCCAATGTTTCCGCTCACAAATAAATAAAACTTCCACTGTCCTTACTGCGATGAAAAAATATTGGGAGAGCTTGGCTAATCAGTGGTGAACCCTCCCAGCGGTTTCGGCAATTTAATCTCCCAGACCGCTTCTTTAGATCTCTAATACTTTATTGGATCATTATCCTTTTATATGCTACACTGAAGGGCGGAATCTTAGAAATGTTAATTAAGCAAACTATGGACATTAGATTTTGGGACAGTAGAATTACGTTTAAATATTTGCATCGAGTAATGCTCTTCCAAAAACAATAAGGACAAGTTAGGCATAAATTAATACAAAGCAACCACGCGCCATCTATATATAGCAAATGAAAGAAATAAGACGTGAATGTTTCACCTCACTCATTTATATCAAATGTTATACCAACACAAATAAAGAGAGGCTATATGGATTATATTTAGATTTATTAAATTATAAGATCGAATACAAATAAAAAAAATTCCCAGACGCTGGATTTGAATTTACTGTAATTGATTTACTCAAAGAGGCGCGTTTAGAAAATTAATAAATGATATTATTAATAACCGTAGTATTTGTGTAATAAAAAAACAAAGATATACAACAACAACAACAAAAGCCTTTATTTAGGGCATTCCGCCCCATATAGGATTCGCCGTATTTACACATCAACAAGAGGAGAGGGAAGAGGAAACATTTACAACAAAATAAAGTTTGCCTCACATTCAGTTAACTATTTACAGATAGGTCATCCTCCAGTATCCTTTGCCCTGCATTCTTTCTCATTCGCCCAGCTTCTGTGCAGAACTTAAAGTATCTAACAATCAGTAATTCATCATCCAGAGCTGAAGAGAGAAGTTGACATATGCGATGGTATCTAAATTGACCAAAGTTAGGGCTTGGGAAAATTTCAGTACGTTTTTCTGTTAAGAGAGGGCATTGGAAGAAATAGTGAACCAAATTATCATCCATGAGATCCTTACAAAGTAAACAGTTCCGGCCATTTTCATTCCAGAAGTATTTTCTTTCTTCCCTGAAAAATTGCCATAGAACTCTATGTTGTGCAACTAGTCTTTTGTTGAGAAGCGAGATATTAATCGTAGGTACTCCTCTGTCATGAATGATTCACTCAAAAATTTGTAACAAAGATATATATATTTGTTCTTTAATTTGTTCTTTGTTTTTTTATTATATCATGTATTAATGTATCATATATATATATATATATACTAGCCGACTGGACCCGTCTTCGCCCGGGTATTGTTCGAGTGGGGTTTACTCATGAATGAATAGAGCCCCCCAACTGTTTTAAAACTTATAGTAAGGAATTTTTTTTGTTGTTTCAGCACAATGGATATAAACTGCAAATAGCAAAATTGAAAATGCTGGTAAAAAGAATCTGAAATATAAGATCAATTTCACAAACACATCTAATGAATAGAGTGCAGTTTTGGAGGAGTGGCTAAACTGTTGATTTTTAAAAACCACGACCCGGGATCATCGATTCCAGCTTTGGGCACTTTGTTCTGAAAAAAAATTGCCCCAATGGCCCCTTATTCTTGAAAAAGTCCAACCCCTCCAGTGAGTGCAAGTAACCAAACTAGGCTTTAATATCTAAAAAATGAAAAAAAAAATCTAATGATTAGTATGAATTAAGGAAAATGGTCCTCGCAACCTGAAAATATCACTTCCTCCACTTCACTCTCGGCTGTTCAAGAAGAAACCGTCAGATTGAAAATTTTTAAGGGCACCTAATCCGGCACTTACATCTCTAAAAAGTTAAGCAACTTTTATAAATGTAATATATCTGCAATACTCAGAAATGTGGAAAAAGATGCATAAAATTTAGTGAAGTGGAAAAAAATTGAAATCTTAGAACAACTGACTAAAAATATCAAATGGAAGAAGATTTAAAAAAAAAAGTATAATTTGCTGAAAAATCGGCACAATAAATATGAGTAGAACATATTCTGGCTCCCTCATTGGTCAGATTTCTTGTTGTATATTTCTTTATTTAAATATGAGTATATTTTCATCTATATATATATCTAAATACATATATTTAAAAATATGGTTGTACCATATTAATATATATAGTCACGACCGTCTGTCGTGGCCTCTGTCACGGATAATATACAGTTATCATCGTCATGCGTTCTTAATTCTGTCACCGTTTGCTTTTGGTTCAGTGGTAGAATGCTCGCCTGCCACGCGGGTTCGATTCCCTGCCGATGCATTTTTTTTTTTTGCAATTTTTAAAACTCATTTATATATTATACAAGAATGACATCCACGGCGCCAATTTATAATTGTAACGAATAGTATTTGAATAGAAGCATTTAATCGGGTAAACCCCGGGCGTTGTAGATTATAAACACAAGGTAATAAGACCACATCCATGATAAGGTACAGTTTGGATTATAGATTATAAACACAAGGTAATAAGACCACATCCATGATAAGGCACAATTTGAATTATAGATTATAAACACAAGGTAACAAGACCACATCCATGATAAGGTACAATTTGGATTATAGATTATAAACACAAGGTAACAAGACCACATCCATGATAAGGTACAATTTGGATTATAGATTATAAACACAAGGTAATAAGACCACATCCATGATAAGGTACAATTTGGATTATAGATTATAAACACAAGGTAACAAGACCACATCCATGATAAGGTACAGTTTGGATTATTACTATATATAGTCACGACCGTCTTTCCTCATCGGCCGCCTCTTTCACGGATAATATACAGTTATCATCGTCATGCGTTCTTAATTCTGTCACTGTTTGCTTTTGGTTCAGTGGTAGAATGCTCGCCTGCCACGCGGGTTCGATTCCCGGCCGATGCATTTTTTTTTTTTTTTTACAATTTTTAAAACTCATTTATATATTATACAAGAATGACATCCACGGAGCCAATTTATATTTGTAACGAACAGTATTTGAATAAAAGCATTTAATTGGGTAAACCCCGGGCGTTGCCCGGGTCATTCGGCTAGTAGATATATATGAGCAGTTATATTTTATGAAGTAGATAAATATAAACCCTACCTAAACAAATGACAGCAAAAAAATTTGAGCCTACCCTTAAAAAAAAGCAGTTACTGAAAATGCATAGCTGCTGCTTACAATATAAATGCTATTAGAGCATAAACATATTACATGGAACAAACATATAGTAAAATATATGTAGCAAGTTATATAGAAAAAACATACTTTTTTCAATAAATATACTTTTTACAACTTCAATAAAATTTACACTTACTCTAAATATAAGAAAGAAAAAAAAATAGAATACTGTTCTAAATCTCAATTTGTCTTAAAATAGGAATATTTCTTATGAGAATCAAATAGTAAACCTTAGCTTAAAAAATGTAGATCGTTATATTTACACTCATTAAAATTAAACAAAGCAAAAATTGCATCGTCACAAAAAGATATGAATAAGCTGCGAAATAAATAATATTTCCAATTAATTAAATTTGAAAATATTACTAAATAAATAGTATTACTGAATAACTAAATAAAATCTTATCTTCTAAAAAGGAAAAAAAAGTTATTCGAAATGGAATTTTATCACTTTTAGCCTAAATTGCTAAACCAAAACCTCAGCTACCTACGTGCGAAATTTCACAATAGTTTTAATTAACCCAGGTTCCGGGGGCGTATAAATTTGATAACGATCGATTACTATATATTATCTCCAAAGAGTTTAAATATATATATAATCTTACCTTTTAAAAATATTCATCGTGTAAACAAACTGATATTCATCATATAAACAAACAACGTATAAATTTATTAACCAATCAAATTCATTTATCGTCGCGACCAGTGCTGCGCCCAAACGGTAAGAGGCTGGAACTAACGCTTTTTGGTTTTACATTTTTTTTTTAAAAGCACATAACCTTTTTAGTTATTTGAATAGCCAATATGTTAAACGAAATCTTCAGTCACCTACATGCGAAATTTCATAATGATTTATTCTGTAGATTTTGCGCAACGCGATAACAAACATAGATTTTGGATTTCATTTTTATAGATATAAGGATATGTCGTAAACCCGGGTAAGCCAACAAGTGAGTTGGAAGAAGTCGGGGTTGAGTGGCAAGGCGTGCAGAGTGGGAAGTCCGCACGGGACAGTAAGGACAAAGTTTGGTATCAAAAGGCGCTCTTCCAGGTCGTCTCAACTGGCACCAGGACCAGGGGAAAGTTGAGGATTAACAGAGGAAAGCTCGCGTCCTGCCTGAAGCCGCGGGGGCTGTCGTGAGATGATAATGGACCTAATACTGAGCGTGCATGTAAGAAATCCCACCCGAACTTAACTAACTGTCAACAACCGGACAAACGTCCCTTTTTTCTCCCTCTGCCCGGATCCCTGGAGATTGATTCTCATTGGTCAGTGTCTTGAGTGGGTCATCCTCCCCTCCCCTGGTGTCCGGTGGCAAACTTGAGACGACTGGAAAGGGGCCATACTTTATTACTTACATAAGACAGATTGTGATATTTTAGAGCAATAGAGTGGTTAAATATAATCAATAGTATTACAATTTATATGAATTTATACTAATTTAATTATTATCTGTCCTATGGTACAAACATAATAAAGATTTAAGCTATATTAATAAAGTTATAATTAATTACACGAAATATGTGGTGAAGGCAGATGGGACAGAGGTAATGGTTATTAATATGGTACGAGCTTAAATAAGGACTATTAACTTATGTAGCTTTATTTAAATTACGATATATATAAGGCCTTGTCCTTTTTGTTTGCGGAAGAGCATTGCTCGATGCAAATATTTAAATGTAATTCTGCTGTCTCAAAAGCTAATGTCCATAGTTTGCTTAATTACCATTTCTAAGATTCCACCCTTCAGTGTAGCATATAAAAGCAGATTGATCCAATAAAGTATTAGAGGTCTAAAGAAGCGGTCTGGTAGTTTAAATTGGCGAAACCGCTGGGAGGGTTCACCACTGATGTACCAAGCCCTCCCAATATTTTTTCATCCCAGTAAGGACAGTGGAAGTTTGTTTTATTTGTGATACATTACAACGCCATCTTTAATAAGACATTTAAACTATTTTTGAAGGTATGATTCTTTTTAGATAAAACAATTTTCTACTGCCCTTACTGCAATAGTAAAATAATAGAAGGGCCTGGCTAATCAGTGGTGAACCCTCCATTATTTCATCATTGCAGTAAGGGCAGTAGAAATGGTAAACTGGCGAAAACTATGGGAGGGTTCATAAACCAGGTCCCTTCCCCTTATTATATTATTACAGTAAGTGCAGTAGAAATTTATTTACTTAAAAAAGAATCATATGCGTCAAAAAAGTTACTAATTCTTATAAAGATATGCTTAACTAGATCAATTGTGTAACGGCATGAGCTATTCAGATTCAGAAAGCTGATTCTCGTGAATCATGTCGATATTTTTAATCCCATTGTATAAATATACAAG
This sequence comes from Cordylochernes scorpioides, assembly GCA_030710605.1. NCBI lineage: Eukaryota > Metazoa > Arthropoda > Arachnida > Pseudoscorpiones > Chernetidae > Cordylochernes > Cordylochernes scorpioides. The sequence goes on from CP092886.1 coordinate 3,808,779, forward strand.
GTCACAGAGACTATATTCATAGATTGAATTTATAATCTTGGTAGGGTTATAATACAGGTCCTGTCTTGAGGCTCTCATGCATTCCAAGAGATGGTCTGGTGAGGCCTCTTTGGTCCTGCTGATGGTGCATTGTGGGAAGTCTTTAGACCATCCTGGAAGAGCAGCGGTCTTGTATGGCCAGTTTTGTTCCTGGAAATAAAGGTTTCTGCCTGTCGGAAAGTCTGCATGATGGGTGAGCGGCTGTCGCTTGTTGGCTATTCACCGCATGACAGACTTTGTACCCCTACATCGATTTAAAAGTATTGAATGCCTGTAAAAATATGGGAGAACGACCTCGTTGAAATATTGATATTAAGTTCGAATACTATTGATAAAGATGACATTGTGTATTTCATGTATATATATTTATTACAAAATAATATATTCGAAGATTCACAGAAAACACATGATAATTAGAGAACTTTATTCAATTAGATATTTCTAATATAATTTCAGAGAGAAATATATGGGAAAAAATTACATTGGCAAAATTATAAAACTATAACTAGAGAAATAATTCAAAGAAAAAGCCATATCTATTATCAAAGTATATGCAAATTTAAAAAGAAATAGTAAAAGAATCACAGAATATTTTCATAATATCTAGATTTGACAAACCACATGTAGGGAAAGCAGTGAAGCATATAAAGAGCAAAATTGTCCTTAAAGAAATGATTCATCCATGTTCTATTAGGGTATACTCCAAGTTCTATAATTTCGTCCGAGACATCATCTAGAGCCTGGGCACACATAAGTATCCAGTAGGAAGGGACGACCCGCACACCTGAACGGACCTGTGGAGCAACTTTAGAATCCGAAATCAGAATGGTCATGTCTTCTGCATCAGGCTCGACCAAGCTGCCTCCGAACCTGAGGATGAGATTTCGAATATAAACGCGGTTCTTTGGATCGTCCAAACATTGAATCGCAATTTTATGAGAAGGGATTATTCTTGGTAAGAGAAACTCCGTCACCGCGTATTGAGATTTAATCGAAAACCGACCATTAAGCTTATAGTGAACATCTTTGATTTTTAAGAGAGATCTTTGGATTAATGGAAGAGCATTATCTATAAAACTTGGTGCTACTCTTTTAGTCACCGTTACACCGCAGTAGGGAGTGACTAATCTTAGGCCGCTTTTAATGGTCCAAACCTTGGAAGTGTCGTCCATAATGTACACCATGGCTGCCCATTTATCAAGCGCAGTACGTAAAATTGGCGTTTTGTTTAAATCATGAAAGCTTTCTCTTCCAAACATCACAGGCTGAATACATTCTCTTTTCTCGTCGATTATATGTAGAATCTTATAAGCATACAATCCAATGCCTAATGTACAAATGAATATATTAAAATGGTCCTTCAAACCAGACAAGAATTCATTCACATGCGGACGAATTCTCCCTATACTTCTCACAGTATTTATTTCTATTTCAAAATTGTGCGGACGCAAATCATTCTCATTTTTTTCTACAACATGCACGAGAGTGTAGTCCAAGTCTACTAAGAGAATAAGTTTTTTATCGGCATCGAGATTTTCGTTTAGTCGCGCGAGACGCTCATCCATGGTTGATTTATTTGAAATATTTTGAAGATGTAATATATTTTTATATCAGTTGTATATTTGCATATATACGCTCTAAAAATAAAATCAGAAATATTATTTACTGATGAATTTGTTTATGTAATTTTATCTCTCTCTCTCTCTTCGAAGCTGACTTCAACCTGAATTTGCGTAATATAAAGTAGCCAATTAGTTCTTGACGAATTGTGACTTTAGGAATTCCTTTCCTGGATCGTATAAAGTCCAAGCCACCTAGAACTGGCGAGGGCCATACCCCGGGACCAAGGTTGCAAGGATTGTTCTGAATTCGCTAAAGCTGTTGTTGTGGCATTTTTTCTGCATATTTGGTATAGTAGTCTCTCTGTCAGCACGATTTTCCTTTTTTTTTTTCAACCTTTTTTAAAAATAATTTCGGCTCTTCTTTAAATTGGCATTTTCTGCCATTCAACCTTAAATTAGATTCTTGAAAGCATTTTTAAACAGCATCGTTCTTTTGAGATGTGTAGGAAAATCCGAGCTACATATGATTAAATTATCCAGATAACAAGAGATAATTTGCCATCTCAAATATCCAAGCACATTTTCCATATTTCTCTCAAAGGTAGCAGGCGCGTTGGGCATTTACATTACTAGAAATCCTTCAAGATATTTAATAAATTTATTTTTTAAAAGAACAAGAAATAAATATATGCGGGAGATTAAAAAGGCCAAAAGAATATCGCGGAGCACCTTTCTAGAAGAAAATAATTGGACCAATCCTTAGGAGAATTTATACAAAATATTTAAAGGTGACTCTAATAAACGACTATAAATGTTGGAAACAAACACGTATCAAGTATAACAACAGAAACTGTGTGAACGCAACATTCGCCTGACAAACATCCTTTAGGAAAGAAATCGTGCGAAACTGGCTCATTAAGAATAGTATGTAATAATTTTATAAACCCAAAATATTCTTCTAAATTTTTCCTCGAATAGATTATATGCTAATCTCTATATTCAGCTACTGACATACAAAACTTTTCTAGAGATTAATTCAGTACTTTTGGTGGAGAAAAGTAACAAACATCAATTTATCTTTACAAAATTAAATTCAGTAGGGAGTGAATGTTAGCTCCGAAAATATTGTTTAAACAAATATTCCTGAGGAAAACTTGGGTAGAAACCAGGCTAAGTAAGCTACACTGGCTAGTAGATATATGAAATGAACTGAAAGTATTATAGGCGTGTATATCATTTACCCGCTCACAGAGGAATCCCTTTAAAAACAGAGTTACTCTAGACAGCTTTTATATTGTTGTGGATAAAGATTTCAATTGTTTTTACAAGGTTACACACAATATAAAGATCAATAAACAACCCAATAGCAGTCATGATGAATTTAAATCTTATAAACCATTTACGCAAGGCCGTCCCTAAGGTTGTATGCGTCCTTGCGGCGGATCCATTCCGCCCATGCATCCTCTCCCCCTTCTATTTCAAATATATAGAGGGATATTATTGTTATTTTGTTCCTTATAACGAATGAAGACATTAAGACGCTTTCTTTTCGCAAATAAATCAAACTTCAACTGTCTTTACTGCGATGAAAAACTATTGGGAGGGCTTGGCTCATCAGTGGTGAACCCCTCCCCCCCCCCCCCCAATGGTTTCGCCATTTTTTTTTTTTTATTTTTTTTAATCTCCCAGACCGCTTCTTTAGAAATCTAATACTGTATTGGTTCATTCTGCTTTTATATGCTACACTGAAGGGTGGAATCTTAGAAATGGTATTTAAGCAAACTATGGATTCATTTGTTCATTATTTTCATTTGCCTTCTCTGGTGGCGCACCCTAGGATCAGGACGACCGCCCCACCGTTTCTATATTCATCATAAAATTGTAAAAAACGATTACAATACAAAAATAATTTCTCACAATGAGTTTCTTTTTATTTCAAAATGCTAGCTTTCAAGCGATTATCGCTCTTCAAACGATTTTAACAAAAAACATCGACCACATCTTACAAGAATTACTATTAAAAATAAAAAAGGCATATCCTGACCAGGAGCACATGTGCTTTACAGAAGGCAGAGCGCCATCTAGTGCAACAGAAATCAACTAAACATTGATTTAGCCAGTTCATTGATAATTGGCCAACCCAATTTCTTGATAAATCAAGAAAAGCCATCCACGAACGCGTTTCGCGCTGTTCCACCAGATGGCGCTCTGCCTTCTGTAAAGCACATGTTCTCCTGGTCAGGATAGGCCATTTTTTTATTTTTAACATTAACATCTATCTCATCTAGTTTACAGACCCCAACATATCAGGGGTATTGGGATTATTTACATTTAGAACAGGAACTCCTTCCAGACCGGTTTCTATATTGCTCCGTTTTATCACGGAAAGTAAAATATTTTTATCAGCATCATTTTCTACTTTATAATATATTAATCTCATTATCAGTTTAATAAATTATTAATTTGAATATTCAATTTTTTAAACCTTTTCCTAGGTATGGTAATTTTTATCAAAATTGGTTCATCCGTCAGAAGCCAACCCGAAACAAGCTTGTATATATACATACTACAAATAGATAAATGTTTATTTCAGTTTTTTTTTATATATATACTCTTCCTATTCAGATCCGTGATGTGTAAGAATATTTTCTACAAATTGTACATATAAATTTAACATTTTAAGCGTTGATGCTAAATATATTTCCGTGGAGAACAAATATTCAGTTAGATTTTCACATTCGCTATAAAATATCAACGATCATTGTCTATTAAAGTGGTCTATTTAGATAAAAAATCAATATTTTATACGCCAAAACTATCATTTCCAAATTATTTCATGAAATACATCCTCCAATCATTACATAAAGATAAGAAAGATAATGGTGAAGCTTCCATGTTGAAATAGACCAGATCCTACATATACAATTGCGAGACTTTTACACGATAAAATTTTACTAAATGTTTCTGTAGGTTTGCGAGCGTAGGGTCACTTCCCTTTACGCCTCGAAGCTAAGATTAAAAACAACCTTCTTCTCTCTCTTATGTTGTTTACAGTTCGTTTATTTTTTAAAGAATGTTTAGAACGAAAAGCACGCGATGCCTTTTCACGCGACTGCCCGCTAGCGAGAAAAGTTTCACGCGACCGCCCGCCAGCGAGAGAAGTTTTTTCTTAATTCCAATGCAAATCCTTAACTATATTTACATGTTTATATTTTATAACTATTTCACATATTTCCAGTTTCCTTTTTTGACCCCCGAGATGTGTTTTGCTAGAGAAATAGATGTGATCTGTTTTAAAGATCGAAATGTTATTCTCTAAATTATTTTGCGGTAGTTTGATCGACATTTTTATATTAAAAGACAATCCCTCTATCAGAGAAAGAAAAAAATACGACCAATGGCGTTCAACTTCTGAGTTGTACTAAATTCGAAAAATCGCGGGGAGAACGCCCTTGCAACCTCAACAATTTTTAACGCCTTGCCAAATGCTTTATTTTTATTCATTTCTCCTGACGAAGACAAAAGATTTTTGTTGAAAAGTTGAGAAAAAAACTCTTACTGGCCGAAGTGTCTATTTTTCACAGAAAATGGCGTTCAAGTTTGATAGCAACGTATCAATTATTGTAAAGTGATTAAAATTATAGATTGAGAAATATACAAATATTTACCTATTTTTCGCCTATTATACCATTATATGTTTGAGCACTCTCGTACCCTATATATTAAAATTTGGTGATATCATACATCCTAAGTGCGAGTAAATCACATTATTGAAAGAAATATTCATAATGTTGCATTTCCTCTATATAAATGTAAAAAGAATTTGGATTTAGCTAGACTATATTAACGAATAAAAATACACGCATTTTTAAATTGAAAAATTCACTCAAAAAAACGATTAATAATAAAATTTATCTTGGACGATTTTATTTCAATATTTCGACGAAGATGTTCACCCATCTTCTGGGATTCACTTCTTGGAAATTATTGTCCACGTGATAAACTAGAAATCTGTATTCGAATGGATTGATCAATGTTAATCGAAATCTTATAAAGTAAATCTCTCGTCTGAGAATCTACAACACCAAAATGGGAGGATTCGGAAATCGGTTTCTCGTAAATCAAGTCGATTTAAAAGTATTGAATGGCAGTAAAAAGATGGAGAATGGCCTCGTTGAAATATTGATATTAAGCTCGAATACTATTGATAAAGATGACATTGTGTATTTTATGTATTTATTACAAAATCAAATATATGAATATTCAAAAGATGCTATAATTTGTAACTTTATTCAACATTAAATGTTCCAATAATATTTCCAGAAATATATGCAAAAGTTATTTGTATTGACAAAATTACAATATTATCATTGAAGATGATAGAAAAAGGTATATACATCAATACATATACATCGAACAAAGAATGCATATTGAAAAAAAAAGTGGTAAAAGATCACTAAAGATCTTCATAAAGGGTACTTTTAACTAACATCATGTAGGGAAAGCTGTGTTTCATACAAATGGAATGATACTCATTGAAGAAACCATTCAACCAATCATCAGTAGGCTCTATCCCAGGCTTTAAAAATTCGTTCGGGACATCCTCTAGAGCCTGGGCACACATAAGTAACCAGTACGAAGGGACAACCCGCACACCTTTCTTTGGAGGACTTGGGAAATCAGAAATCAGAATGGTGACGTCTTCTGCATCAGGGTCGACCAAAGTGGCTCCAAACCTGAGGATGAGACCTCGAATATAAACGCGGTTCCTTGGATCGTACACACAATGAATCCCAATTTTATGAGAAAGAAGTGTTCTTGGAATGAGATACTCCAACAACGCGAAACGACAAGAGATATCCATCCGTTTGTTAAGTTTATAGTGAAGATCTTTGATTTTTAAGAGAGATCTTTTTATCAATAGAAGAGCATTGTCCAATAAACCTGGTGCTACTCCGTTAGACGTCGATAAACCGCGGTAGGGTGAAACTAATCTTAGACCTGTACAATCGCCCCAAAATTCGGATTTGTCGTCAATGGCGTAAACCATGGATTCCATATCCTTAAACGTAGTTTGTATAATGATCGCTTTTTTCTGTTTATCGAAGCAATTTCTTGTGAACATTATCGGCTCTAAATATTCTCTTTCCCTGTCGATTATATTTAGAATTCTACTAGCATACGGTCCATTGGCATATGTGCAAACGTACATATTAAAATGATCCTTCAACTCTGACAAGAATTCTCTCGTATATGGACGAATTTTCCCTATTAAATTCGTAGATCCCAATTCAATTTTAAAAATGTCCGGAGGCTGAATTTCCCGCTTTCTTTCTACAACATGCACGAGAGTGTGGTCCAAGTCTATTAAAAGGATAAGTTTTTTATCGTCTTCAATATTGATATTTAGATCCTTGAGACGGCTTTCCATGGCAGATTAATTTACTAAAATTTTGAAAGTGAAATATATTTTTATAGCATTTGGATATTTGCATATACTTTCTAAAAAAATAAATTATCAAATATTATTTACTGATAAAATTGTTCTCGTTGAAACTGAATTCAACGTAAATTTACATAACATAAGGTAGCCAATTAGTTCTTGACGTATTGTAAAGACAACTTACCAGGCAGGAAATAATTACATCACTTGCCGAGTTAGCCCTTTTAGGTTGTGAGTAGGATTCCCGTAGACTTGAATAGATGCGAAAGGAACCCTCGCAGTAGACATGGCTCGAGCAATGGCATGAGGAATGGAAACTTCAAAGATCGTTCCGAGTTCGTCTTTTGTATAGCCTCAAACTCTCTTGAGCTTGTGAGTTCCAAGACAAAGTTGCTTGCCTTAAAACCCCCAATGGAATCCCAAAAGTGTGCAAGACATCTACAAAAACACAAAAAATACGACCCATTAAATATTTTTGATTGGCAACACCATTAAATAGGGGGACAGGTTTCGATGCTAGGGAGCAATCCAGGAATAACCCCCGTCTCTCTCTAAAAAAAAAAAAAAGAGAAAGCCATATAAACTGCTCCACGCTGACGAGCGCCAACAGCGCGAAACGCGTTCGTGAATGGCTTTTCTTGAATTATCAAGAAAATGGTTCGGCCAAATATCAGGGAACAGGCTAAATCAATGTTTAGTTGATTTCTGTTCCACTTGCTGGCGCTCTGCCAACTAAAAAGCACATGTGCTTTTGGTCAGGATAAGCCTTCATTATTTTTAATATATACAACGTGTGATAAATAATTTCCAGTTATGAGACTGGATCACGTGAAATATTCACAATAATGAAATAATTTTATTAGGACCTTATAGATAAAACATTTATCAACACGTAGAAAAAAAAATGATCACACAGACGCACGCACTCACGTTTTTTTCGAATTTATAAGCTCGAGTATATCAGAACATTTTCTAACTTCAGTATGGACTGTATTGAAAAACAGCGAGTCTGCATAGATTTTTGCTTTAAATTAGGGAAAACAGCTTCCGAATCATTTAAAATGTTGAAGCAGGCTTTTAAAGACGATGCCCTATCACAATCGAGGACATTTGAATGGTTTGCACGATTTAAAGCTGGTCGAACAAGCGTCAAGGATGATCTACACACTGGCAGACCTTTATCGATAAGAAACCCCGAAAATTCACTCAAAATCAAGTCATCGATCAAAGAAAACCCAAGGATGACTATCAGATAGCTATTAGAAGACTTGGATATCTCTGAAAAACAATTATAAAGAATGATCTGCATCTTAAACGATCCCCGGCTAAATTGGTCCCACATCTCTTAACAAATGAACAGAAAAAGTAGGGCAAAAAGAAACGTGCAAAAACATGGTCGAAATGTTTAATTCTGATCCCCATTGGCTCAAAAATGTCATCACGGGAGATGAAACATGGGTGTACGGATATGATCCCGAGACTAAGAGGCAATCAAGCCAGTGGCTAGAGCCCGGAGAACCAAGCTTCAAGAAAGCAAAGATGATCAAATCGAAGCTTAAGTGTTTTCTTATCACTTTCTTTGATGTAAAGGGATCGGTACACTATGAATTCGTGCCCGAGGGTCAGAACATTAATCAACATTACTATCTTGATGTATTTCGACGTTTAAGGGAGGCTGTGCGTCAGAAACGACCCGAAAAAATGGCATCAGAAAAAATTGGCTCTTGCATAATGACAACGCACGGCCACATACGGCCGTCACTGACAACTCTATTTGGCTAAACACGGAATTGCCTTACTACCCCAGCCACCCTATTCTCCTGACCTTGCTCCCAACGACTTTTTCCTTTACCCTAAAATTAAAAAAGTCTTAAAAGGACGTCGATTGGACTCAATACCTGAAATAAAGGAGAATACGAAGAAAATTTTTAAAAACCTGAAAGATGAGGATTTTCAGAGGTGCTTTGATATCTGGAAAAAAGATGGAACAAGTTTATAAATAGTGGCGGTGATTATTTTGAGAATTTTTAAATAAAACTTTATTTTACTTTGTATTTATTTAAATATTTAGCATTCCTGGAAATTATTGATCACACTATGTATATATGTGAAAAAATAATAGAAAAAAATAAACTACAACAACAGCTTTATTAGGACATTTCCGTCCTGTAAGGACTCGACATACATCATTTTCATGGAGAAAAGGAAAAAAGAAACATAACAAAGGAGAGAAGGGAATTAAAGTATTCAACATAACTATGCAAATTAACTATGGATGGAAATTGTTCTGTAATTTTACTTCTTAGAGATTACCTTGTTCTTTAACGCTTTATGAAAGTTAAACAATTCTATCGCTATATATTTTTTCTCGGATATTATTCTGATTAGGGTTCACTAGGGCTAAACTGGGTTCACATAGACTTGGATAATGTTCTTTAAGATCTTATTCCGTTCCTCGTTAACAATAGTGCATTCAGAGAGGTAGAGGGTCATTTCTTTTTTCACAAAAATCAAACTTCTACTGTCCTTACTACGATGAAATTTCATTGCAGTAAGGACAGTATAAGTTTGATTTTTGTTAAAAAAGAAACATTGGTGCTTTAAATATTTTCATCCCTATATATATAAAAGTCAGGTGTATGTATGTATGTATGTGTGTATGTATGTGTGTTTGTTCCTATGTCGGCTATACACGTCCACAATACGTTACTAATCTCTGACTGAAATTTTAACAGTATATAGAGTAGAATCTGAAAAAACTTATAGTGAAAATTTCAGGTCTCTATTCCGAATATTCGTCGAGTTATTTGCAAATTGCGTTGCAAATTTGCCCTTTCGCTCGCAAGCAGCGCCTCTAGCGGTGAAGATGGAAGGTAATATCAGCTGACCTAATGTACATGTAAAAAGGGGTTTTAAAAGGACATAGAGAAAAATATGGAAGGGATATTTGTCGCATTTTTAGCCAAGAAAAATTGAAATTGACAGGTTTTGGGCAAAAATAGTTTTTTTTTTGTCAGAAAATGATGATGACAATATTGCTGTATCATCATTTGATTATCAAATACAAAATTATATCGGGAAAAATTCCAAAGAGCAGAGACCATGGGTGAAGCCAGTTCATTTTTAGTGTTCAGGAACAAAATTCTAACAGAAAAAAAAATCATTCGAGCAGAAGACACAAAGCCAGATCATCTCTCTATAAAAATATCGCTTCTCAGACACAATTTGGAGCGGGAAGTTTCACAAGAGTGACATCCACGGCACCAATTTATAATTGTAACGAATAGTATTTGAATAAAAACATTTAATCGGGTAAAACCCGGGCGTTTCTCGGGTCATTCGGCTAGTTTCTTATAAAGAGATCAATGTATGCTATAATCATTAGGAATAAACATCAGCATATATACACTAATTCAGAAAAATTATTATTTTAATAAAAATGAAAATTTATACATTCAAAATGCTATAATTACTGTTCTCTTTTTGGCTCTGGTGGTAAGAGGAAACAGTTGGTACATGAAAGGAGACCTTTTGTTTGTGCATTACACATGCAATAGAATCTAAAGTTCACCTTGAAGTTAGGGATTCCATCTCAATATTGTAAAAATGCAACTAGCAATGTAAAATAACTTCAATCTCTCACCTTAATATTACGCCGCTAACTACCCACCATTATTATCATGGCCTGTACCACGTGTACTAGGGATACTTTAGAGAGAGAGAGACCTTAATTTACCACCGACTTAATAGAAAATATAACGAAATTCCCCTGCCCAGAAGTCCAGCCCCTCCTCTATGTGGTGGGTGGGAGAAGCAGCACAAGTAAGGGACTGTCCTGTAGGGTGAAGTACGGTGTCGAGCTGTTACGGTAACCGTGAAGGCCTACAGGGAACTCTGAAATGTGGCTGTCTAACGGGGCAATGGCGCCCCAACCTTCCATGGAGCAATAAATCAGAAATTAATGATCCATGCTACTGCGTCCGAGGAAGCCGACGCGCTGGGGCCTGCAGTCTGAGGAACCAGTGGGACTACGAGGACCCTGAACATCTTACAATTAAACATAAATGGAACACAGAAGAAAATGGAAGAGCTGAGTGGACTGCTGTATGGAGTGGACAAGACACCAACATAACTTCCATGGTTGAAATTAAGCATCTTTATCTTTTGATCTATAAAAAAAAAAAAAAAAAAAAAAAAAAGTTGGAGTAAAATCCTCCTCTAGATGCACAAATAAAATCTGATCACTCTCCATTCTATATTGAAATGGTTTTTTTTTTTTGCTTATCCCTAGTACATGTGGTACAGGCCATGATAATCATGGTGGGTAGTTAGCGACTGCTTTTACTGTAAGCGCACCACATGTCTACACATGTGAAAAGCAGTTCGACTTTGCACTTACAAATGTGCCAGAGCCCCGTTTGGTTACTTGCACTCGCTGGTGGGGTTGGACTTTTGCAAGAATCGGGGGCCATTGGAGCATTTTTTTTCTTTTTTTTAAACAGAAAAAAGTGTCCAATGCGGGAATTGAACCCGGGTCGTAGTGGTCGAAAACCAAACAGTTTAACCAGCCTTCCACCGACCCCCTACTGAAATGTAGAAAGATGAACAAGATCCCCAGAATGATAAGGGATAATTTGAATTATAGATTATAAAAACAAAGTAATAAGACCAATCCAAATACACAGTGTGTGATGTTTTGGTAACAGCATTATTACCATCTTCATTCAGTACTTTTGTCTGATGATGGTAACAACAATGTTATTGAAACGTCACACACTATTTATTTGTTTGGATTTGGTCTTATTACCTTGTTCGTAATATCCTCATAATTTGGTCTAAAAGAACAAAAAGAGATAAGAACATTTTTCACAAAATATCTCACAAGAAAAAATTATATCAAATCTTCTTTGATAAAATCCAGATGACTCTAGGTGAAATTTAATACATATGGCAAACAAGGTAATAAGACCAAATTCAAATAAATAAAGAGTGTGTGATGTTTCGGTAACAGCGTTGTTACCATCTTCAGACAAAATTCTTTTTTTTTTTTGCTTATCCCTAGTACACGTGGTACAGGCCATGATAATCATGGTGGGTAGTTAGCGACTGCATTTTTACTGTAAGCGCACCACATGTCTACACATGTGAAATCAGTTCGACTTTGCACTTACAAATGTGCCAGATCCCCGTTTGGTTACTTGCACTCGCTGGTGGGGTTGGACTTTTGCAAGAATCGGGGAGCCATTGGAGCATTTAAAAAAAAAATTTTTTTTTAACAGAAAAAAGTGTCCAATGCGGGAATCAAACCCGGGTCGTAGTGGTCAAAAACCAAACGGTTTAACCAGCCTTCCACCGACCCCCCGACAAAATTCATTCAGTACTCTTGTCTGAAGATGGTAACAATGCTGTTACCGAAATGTCACACACTATTTATTTATTTAAATTTGGTCTTATTACCATGTGTTTATAATCTATAACTCAAATTGTGCCTTATCATACATATGGCAAATTTGAAGTACAATGTGCTTTAGGTGATAAGGAAGGAGTATTTTATAAAAAGAGAGATGAATGTGATGAGCCTTAGACATCAAGGTGTGCTTTAGACATCCTGTGTTGAGGCAGGAGATATGTAAGATATGACCTCAGTCTGTTTCCTGACTCCTCCATTGCAAGTCTCAGGCTCAAATGAAAAAGAGCAAAGGTGAGCAATAACAAGTTTGGTAAAAAACCTGAGTTTAGCTGGCCCAGCTAATAGTACATTGGAAGGGTTTCTGATCCAGAGACACACGGAAGGAACAGCATTTAAGCTTCAAGTTGGTAGTGACTGCACATGGCATCTTTTCATCATGTCAAAGGACACCATTTTATATTGGAGTTAGTCTTCCAGTGCTACTGAGGAACACTTCCTGTCTTTAAAATTAAAGGAGGGGGGTCGGTGGAAGGCTGGTTAAACCGTTTGGTTTTCTACCACTATGACCCGGGTTCGATTCCCGCATTGGACACTTTTTTCTGTTTAAAAAAAAAAATGCTCCAATGGCCCCCGATTCTTGCAAAAGTCCAACCCCACCAGCGAGTGCAAGTAACCAAACGGGGCTCTGGCACATTTGTAAGTGCAAAGTCGAACTGCTTTTCACGTCTAGACATGTGATGTCAGTAAAAGCAGTCGCTAACTACCCACCATGATTATCATGGCCTGTACCAGGTGTACTAGGGATAAGCAAAAAAAAAATTAAAGAAAATTTATTTTACTTCTATCAAACATGTAACTCAACATCAACAGTTTGACATTTTTAATGATTATGAGAAGATACAAATGAAGAGAGAGGATGTCTCCTTTATGAACTCCTCAGAACATGGAGCTTCCTTGTCCCCAGGTCTTCTTGCAGCAGTTCCAGGAGACTCCTGCAAACATGACAAAATGATTACACATATGATATGATTAACACAAAGCAATAACGCGCCATCTATACATATAAAATGAAAGGATTTAAAAGCACGAATGTTTCTTTTATACACAAAACAAACTTCTACTGTCCTTACTGCATTGAAAAAATATATTGGGAGGGCTTGGCTCATCAGTGGTGAACCCTCCCAGCGGTTTCGCCAATTTAATCCACCAGACCGCTTCTCAGAGCCCTAATACTGTATTGGACGATTCTGCTTATATACGCAGCACTAAAGGGTGGAATCTCAGAAATGGTTTTCAAGAAAACTATGGACATTAGCTTATAGGACAGTAGAATTACATTCAAATATTTTCATCGAGCAATGCTCTTCCGCAAACAATAAAGACAAGGTCAGTTAGGCATAAATTAACACAAATATATATATACATATGATATGAGCAGCCAAATTAGAAATTTGAAATTAAAAGAAAAATTATGTCAATCTTTCTGGTTATATACATAATCATTTTATTTGCGAATGAATGTTGT